>OX104070.1:88055370-88322146 GCA_944474145.2 Dicrocoelium dendriticum
ACCAGAGTAGACCCAAGATCAGCGTCTACGAATTGTCCACAGCTCGCCTCGGTAGGATAAAATTTTCCCACTGCTCTTGATATGGAGATCGTTTCGTACAATGCACATACCATGTATCGCGACGTCGGTGTCTGTTATTTTATGTGCAAACATGTTTGATTTAGGAATGTGAAGTCCAAGAACTAAGATGACTGACGTACACGTTAGCTTAATCAGAAGAGATTGTGCATTTCACTACATGAAATGAAGTTTCTATTTTCTAAGCAGTGATCCAGGGGATTTGTTTTGGGTGCAATTTTGTGCCGACCGGTTAAATATTTTTGCTGACGGTGTTTTGCATGCGGTGATGACGAGCATCAGTGCGTCGGTTCCAGGAATCCCCTCATTCCCTATTTGTTGTTCTTGTTGTTTCGATCGTACGAGGTGTGTTTTCGGGTTATGCTGCCTCGCTAAGTGAAGTTATACGAAATGTGTATCGAATAGTCCGAATAAATGGCTGACATTTTTGTTAGCTTTGGGAATAATGCTTTGCTATGGAGCTCAGAATAAGACTGTTGTAGCGCAAATACCAGCAATCTAACATCCTTTTTGACATTTTTCAGAATTTAAGTAACACATTCACAATCCTCGGACCAAATCCTTTGTAATTTGGATATTCATGAAGCCTCGATATTGATTGCGCTGTGATGTTTTCTATGAAACGTGTCTGGTGAAGGTGTTGCAAAGGATCCTGTACATGAGTGGTCGTTTTCCAGAGGTGAGGTGTCGATAACAGTACAGATCATGCTTCATCCACGAACGATAAAATAAAGCACAGAATTCTCGCTTAGTAGTATCCTTCTCAGTTCATGTGATGGATGATACGTGTCAAGTATACAGGCTTAATTGGTATAACTATGACGCAAAAAGGGAACTAACAGCGTTTAAATCATCCTGAGGTTTTCATTGAAGGATATTTGACGTCGAATCTTAAGCCTGGGCGCAGATTATCGATGGTGCAATACGCGCAACCCCTGTTGCGTTTAACCGCTATGGTCGTCGGTATTCAAACGGTGTAGTATTTCTAGATAAAACCTTGCCTTTTTTAATTTTAATCCAGCAGGATTGGCGAAATGCTTATAATTTCGATTATCCTCGGAAAATTATATGTTCTAACTATCAGTATTGTCAACGTTTATCGGGAACTTACGAATGTTAGACGTGGACGTAATACTTCCAATCGGACTGGCGCTAATTTTGCCCGGTGTATGGGGATACTGGTAATATTGTATTTTGACCATTTTGCCACGCCGCTCAGCCGTCTTGTACAGTATGACGTACATTTTAATAGGAATGACTGGGGTTTCCCCTCTGTCACAATGTTATCATAGAAAATCGATATTCGTTTCAGTGGCATTTAGAATCCTCGCTGCAAAACTTTCGTCTTTCTGCATTATGTTATGTCGAATGTTAACCGGATCTTTGCCTCAGTATTATTGACGCACAGCTACGAACAGCGCTGGAACCTGCAATGGTACGTCGGGTCAAAAGCACAAAGAGCCGATGCAATTTTGCATGGAACACATAGTTTGACGGAGTGAATAAGAAAAATGACTGCACTAGTTACGAAGGATGGATCAAAACCCTCCACGCCGCCACTTCTTTGCAGCTGAAGAAAATGTCTTGATTTAGGGTCCCAACTGCAACTGCATGTCGTCAGATGGATCATGGTCCAA
Organism: Dicrocoelium dendriticum; assembly: GCA_944474145.2. Classification (NCBI taxonomy): domain Eukaryota; kingdom Metazoa; phylum Platyhelminthes; class Trematoda; order Plagiorchiida; family Dicrocoeliidae; genus Dicrocoelium; species Dicrocoelium dendriticum. Next base: position 88,057,086 of record OX104070.1, read on the forward strand.
GTGCAAATCTGGTCAACCAGATCAACGCAATGCTGAAGAAACTACAAACGAATAACTATCTCATCGCCACGGAGAGCTGAAGAATGAAAGCTGTGAACAATGAACCATGATTTAGAACGGGTTACTCTAATCGACCAGCCCTGTCCGCTGCAAATTCATAACCTACAAGACATTGGAGGATGAGCCGCGCTATATCACAGTTAGATATCAGTCTTGATGGTACGTTGCCGTCGCACATGGCTCAGTGCTATAATTAGCTGGATCGAAAGATTAAGGCTGTGGGTTTGAATTTTGCAGGATTTAGCAGATGCGCGCTACTGACAAGTCCCAATTGGGAGAAACGGCCGTCTAGCGCCTTCCTAGGTGTGTGCTGGCTGTCTGCCTGCGTCTAACTGCAACGAACCTAAACAAAAACCTATATCGAGTGTTTGGAAACAGCGGTTGTCCGAGAAATATCATCTGCAGAAGCGTAAAGAAACGAATCTCAGCAACATCAGCAACAGTCAGCTGATCAAGCAAAAATATAGCCCGTATTCCCCTACATCAAGAATGTCTCCGAACTAGCAGGAAGATGTTTGCAATCAGTGGCTCACAGCCAAGTACCAACCTGAAGACATTGCTCTCAAAACCCAAGGAACAGTTAAACAAATCGACCAATGCTATGTTATCTACCAGATAAAATGCAGCAACTGCGATAAAAACTACATCGGACAAACTGAAAGAAAGCGTTGTACACGAATGACCGAACACAAGGTGGCCGTAGGAATGTATGATCCGCACTTACTGGTTCCTGCGCATGGAGATAAAGAAGGCCAGCTTTTCGATCTGGAGAATGTAAAAAAGCATATGGAAGCGCAAAACACGCTAGGGAATTTTTGGAAATCTGGTACTCTACAGCGCATTCAAACAATCGACCGTTCGGACTGGACGCATTGTACTCCACAGTACTGATGAACGACCGCCAACTCGACCGAACGAATCCGGTGGAACGTGTGACTAGACAACCAGTATGGAAGGCAGACGCGTTTGCAAGAGCAAACAGACAAAGTCCACCAAACACAAGGAGACGAGGTCAAAGGTTATCTGCCCATCAACCAAGCTGCACGCGGATCGAAGTCCCAACCCATAGGATTGCTCGGCTCCACGGCCAAGCACGGCGGTATAAAAGACGCAAGCACGCCACGCTCAGCGCACTTTCACCGAGGCTCCTCTACGCTACTCTACGCTATTGTACGCCACTAAATTACGCACCGATTGTGTCACCTCGATTGGTGACGAAGCTCTCGTAACAAAATTGTCAAGCTCAGCGAACAGTACAACCGCCATCTGAATCATTACAATCTGCATGGCGTGTATAGTACACAAGACCACATAATGTCTAGTCTACAATGTCTATGTTTTACTAGTTTATTTGAGCTTACGGGGGCAATAACGTTGGCTTCACGTTTGTACATTTTTCTTGAATGAAGGAAATCCAAGTATTAGTTTTATGTGGCTTACCTTGGATTGGTCTTCGATTCATCGTTGCCAACGATTGTACTGATCGATGACTTTCCGTTCAACGTCCGAGCATCTATGGTAGCATAGAGGTCTGCTGCGCGTTGAATTCAATGCATTTTCAAAGTCCATATTTTTGGTCCATCCAGCCATGTCGGTTCACTTGTTAGCGGCACGTTTAATAACTAAATAAATAAATACATTTTATTCTCGACAACGCGAGGCATATATTTAAAAGCATGATCATATTTAGCGAACATAGTGTGATCAAATTGTACAAAAGGACATGTTTGGCATAAGAGTGTATGCAAGTATATGGGTGTATATACGTATGTAATTGTGTAGGATTGTAGCTTGTGATTTTGAATGCGCCGCAGAATGCTTTGTAAGCGGCACGTTTAATTGTTCTGTAACGAAGCAACTGGGCGATACGCATAGAAGGTGTGTGATAGCTTATTTGCTTATTGTTCGCAAGATCTGTTTGATGAATCCTTAAATAGGATGCAACTTTGGCTTTCTTTAGACACTAGGATGGTTTTTGTTTGTTTCGGGCTTCAGAAAATTTCACACGTGTTTCCTCGGAAAACACAAAGGCAGTGATTTGAAAAGAATAGGTGGATCGAAGAAAATACCTCGAGCTGATGGAGCTGAATCGATTAAGTGCGAACACAGAAATGCGAAATGAAAAGTGTGATCGTTATTCAGCATTACCTAAGAGCACAGAGAATTTACATTCGCAAGGCGTCATTTAGTTAAAAATGCACCTAATGCATCAGTCAAAGTGTGAAGTGTTAGCTACTATGTAGTACAACGGGACCTTCCAATAGTTTGTTTGTACCGGACCTAACTGGCAATGCATTCAATCCATCAACTTGAAACAAGCTATAATTAGTCGGTTTGCACATCGGCTCATCCAACTTGGAAATCCGTGTTGTATAACGTGGCCGGCACAGGGAATTAAGTTATGAGTCCATAGTTGCCAACCATTTGAATGTTATGCTAGAAATTGAATTCAATTACTACAAGTTAGCTTTCCAAAATTGAAAACATAAGGAGTCTGTCGCAGACAATCACTGAGAAAATGGCATTTTGCTTGAACTAAGGTTACACAGATGATTAACTTTTATTCTTTAGTAACTAACAGAAAACTACAGGTCCCAATATAACTTGAAGAAAAAGAAATAGGCATGGCGAACCACATTACTTCCCTATTACTCTGGAAGTTAACATACTTTTTTTGTCTAAATGAATTTCGTAAGAATTGCAGGTAAGCATTCTAGAAAGTCAGCCAAAGTGGCAACAGCGAATAATTGCGCCGGACTAACGGAATTTACATTTAAAATCCCGGCTTTGATTTACATACAGATCCTGGCCTTGTTTGAGCACACGTTGTCTCACATTATCCTCTCCCTGATGATTTCATTAACCTATTTTTTCACTGTGTTTTCCTTAATGTATGATTCCGCCTCCGTATTACATCTAGCCATGGTATGACAATCGGCTCGTTCGTTTCCATCTAGGATCGTGCTGCAGTGACGTCAAAACGCAAACGTTAGCATATACTACATCTTAATAGTTTTACTTTCGCTTCCTCTTGACGTTTGACTACAGAGGGAATTTGAGGATTAGCGCCGATGTCATGCTAAAATATCTGATGAATATCATGTGCCTTCGCAAATATCATCTAGGGTCCCTAACTGAATCATACTAGATCAAGGAATATTATTCAGTTATAACGATAGCACGAATCATGTCTACACCTTAGATATATTTGACATGATTAGATGACTCATGCATGTCAGAATTATGCATTTGAACGTCACTCTGATGTACGGCAAGAATGATATACACCCAATGAATCCAACAATATTTCAGGTATTTAAAATGTAGCTTCTAATGCTATGTGACGTATTAGCGAATCACTCACAGCTCGTAATTGGATATGAGTTGCCCATACCTTTTTAAACTTGCTGACGAGGCGACTTCTGTCGCAGGAATTGTTTAAAAAGCATACCAGATGTAGCTGCATAATAATCATGTGTAGGCATGTAAGAATCACTATTAATAATAAGTGCGTTTGGAAGAATTTGGAATATTGGTGCTAGCGTGTGGCAAGTGGAGAAAATTAAACAGTTGCCATGGTCAAACCTATCATTTCTTCATTAAGCTGTTCATATGATCGTTCTGAATAAGTTATTTCAGCCCTAGAGAGCTCATCCAGTTTGAATTCCCTAGTTTCGAAACAATGAAAATTTACCTTAAAGTTATGTTCCAAAACGAATATAAACCAAGTGTGACTACTGACATCCATGTAAATTCAGACACAGCCAATATTTGGAATTCCAACTTGCTCCCATTAATAGAAATAAGTTAAATATTGGGTAAAGTAGACTTAAGGCCCATAATTATTAGATAATACAACAAGTACGTTGCAGGAAAAATTGCATACCCAAGCAAAGGAAATCGCATGAAACAAATTACACTGCGCAACCAAAAATAGCTATCTTCTGTAACATAAATGCCAATGTCCCTACCTTATAGAATACACTCCACTTGACGTATAACTGTATTCCGACGTCACCTAGCAAGTCAAGTCATATTATTATAAAGAAATGTTAATTTTCCATAATGGCAACGATACGTTTTTCGATTTATATAAAATTATAATTAATCACAACATACACAAAACGCAAATATGTGGCGAATACGTTTGAAACATCACGGTAACGCTTGCCGCTAACTACTGACTACAACTTTGTACTGGGAACTGATGACTTCACCGAGATTGTCGTTAGTAGGATCCAGCGTACTTACCTTGCTGAAACCAACATAAGTCACCCATCATAGAAAGCGTGTATTTGCTTCTATAGCGTTGCTCCTTGGCTGAAATACCTTGGTGAAAGCGCTCAGCCTGCTAATTGGTAACATATACCAAGTTCCCAGGGATAAACTCAAATGGATTAGGCAACAATGTATCAATGGCGCAATAGTACGCCATGTGCTTCTTTGTCATGTCTTTGGCGTTATCTGCATTTGATCTGCCCAAAAATCCTCTGCACATTGCCTTGAAGGAAGGCCAAGTTTCTAACTCAAATGAAGTTAAATGGCATTAAAAAGCACTCTCTGCCATTATCCGGCGAATATCATGCCCAACAATATTCCTTCTTTGAGCTTCGCACCACTGATTTTTGAAAATACTGGTTTCAGGTACTGGAACACAAAGCATTACGCTTAAGAGCTTTGACGAAGTATTTAATCAAACCAAGCTCTATTTGTAGTGGTATTGGATCGATTTATGCAGTTTGTACAAGAGGTGCATGCTTTACACTCATTAATCCTGCAGCCTACTCCGTCCCGTCTGGTCAATTTTCGGTTGTGTAGTGCTGTTAAGTTGCTCTAATATCCTATAAGCGCATGAAACCAAAATATTTTGGGAATCCTCCTGGTATACCCATTAGTTGTCTTTTGAATTTGAAGTCAGAACCTATGTACAAAAATGCTTATTGTAGTTCAGTGTAGTGAGTATCTGTTGTGTACTTGCCTAAGTCTCTTCCAGATTGGTGCCATGCTACAAAGCTCCAGTTGGGTAAAGATTTCTATTGTGAAGCATTATAGCCTTAAGAATACTCGTGAACGAATCAATAAACAAACGTCACTCATCAGTGATTTGCCTCACACCATGCTCCTTCATCGGTTCTTGCACGTCGGAAAGTAACAAAATCTTTCTCTGGTGTCATAAAAACAGGGCAATTTGACACTTCGCTCTCTGTATACGCAGTAAATAAGTGCCACTGCTGCAGCCGCTATGCCAGGAGCTCGGCCTCGTCTTTTGGCAAGCCCAGGTCACTTACCAAGTCATTCAGCTCTGATTCTTCAATGTGGGTTGACAACAGTATTTTCCAATCACTTCGAATCAGCTTCAAGTTTTCAGAGATGTTAGCACCAGCGGTACTTGATGATGCAGGTTCACTACTCATCAGCAGCGACTTGTTGACAGGAGACATTGGAATGGGTTAGGTGCAATTATGAGAAGCCAGTCGGATGGCTGATGAAAAACCGGGGTAACGAAATGTGTACTTGTATAGGTTGGAGATACCAATGACACTGGTTAGACAAAAGAGGCAGTCTGTCGTGGGATCCTTAGTCTCTCTACCCACCATGGGGACTGCAAATGATATTTTGCCTTGGCTCTTTAGCCAATGATTCCTATGAAGATTGCACAACATAAAACAATTTGCAGTGCCCACTTCTTATCCTGATCTCAGAGCTTCATCGGGAAAATTGCGTTGAAGGCATATTTCAGTAAAGAAGAAATGGGTCTGCACTACGACTTGTGGTAAACTGTCCACCAAATTAGGATAGACGATTTCGTCATTTACACAGCAGCGTCTTTCAGCCATGATCAAAGGAAACAGAGCTCTTAATAGAGTTTCATTATCAGGTGGATAACATAGACAAGAGGACTTCGTTACAACGAGTGCAGAGAGCGAATGGAACAACCACACGCGAGCATTTAATGTATGGAACGCAATGCCTAACTTAAAGGAAAAATTGCAATCAAAACAAACCCCGACATCATAGAAATATTCTGTATGCATATTCATAACCATCTTAATTAATACCACTAGAAACATGGTATATCATTTTTTATAATAAAATTGATTTTGCACAGTGTTATTAGGGTTTTTTAGTACCCGTAACTGCCATAGTAAAATTCAATCCATTCCCTGTATAGAGAGCAAAATGTGGTCTGACATATCGGACGGCTACCAAGTAGCTACAATGACAACTTACAAACTCCAACTGATTAGCAATGCGATGAAACTAATGAGGTTAAGCTGTTATTTTAGGGCTATTTGTGACAAACCAAAATTAAAAAATTTGTAAAATACAAACATTACTGCTTGTGCTCTACCAGCGTCTCTAGCTAGAGACAACAAACATTAACATACGTGTTGTATAGGTTCGAATCAATGATTGTATGACAACGCTTTATGATTGAAAAAGTGAAAACGTGTCAATAGGTGAATTGATATTTACGTCTGTGCGTTCTGTTGTTGAGGAGCGCTAGAGTGTAGCCTTGGTATCTCTTGTGCTAATCTGCCGGATATAACCCCGTAGACGAGCGAAAAATGGCGCCCTTGCTACCATATAGATTTTATCGAAAGTACCGTGTAGCGGTTGACTGACTGAGCTGGCGATCCGCTAACTTCGGCCCGAATATCTTTTCTACTTTCTTGGAGGACAAGAAAAATTGGTTTTCAATATAAGGAAGCTGCCGACTCACAGAGATCTGTCTTCAGACAACGGTGGAATAGCTTATTCATGTCGTTAGCCGCCAAATGATGCACCGCCATCAGGACACGGTGTATACCTACATGCTAAGGTAACCAAAAATCAGTGGAAGATGGTAGTGATAATCTCTGGGATCATTATAGAATAACCCCCATAAAGATCTAGTCGGCTCATTAAAGTTGCATTAATCCCGTTTTCGGTGAGCAGGTGGAATAAGACTAGCCTTCTTTGATGGGGAATTTCTCCAAATAATTAAGTAATTTTACGGAGAGTGTCAAAGGCTACCCTAGATAAACACTGATCAACTCAGTTGCAGATACGGAATACTTCCATGCGTATCATGAGGGATAACTATAAGCAATCACACTAAGAAGACGTGGAGATTGCGCACGACAGTCCAGTCACAGTATCGATTTGTGATCTTTGACGCTTTCAGGATGGCTGGGTTGTGAGCGGCTCGACAAAGTTAGTAAACTTGCATATACGTTTCTCCTAAGACGAACTATACAAAAAGTCATTTAGGTTCGATACAAGTTAATTTGTTTGTTAGATTCCCGTATGAGATAACTACTCATCCCTTGTAGCAGATATAACAGCACAAAAGCCAGATCACATCTCCTAACCAGTACTTTCATCGCAAGTTCCTGGGATACTGTCAAGCAAAGAACTATAGAAAAGATACTTAACTGCTCGCCGCGAACATATATACTTCGTCACCGAACATGAAAATGGCTCATAATTTAGGAACATTAACACAGATACCGGCACATATACCTGCATAAATATAAATCCCATAGACAGGTCTAGTAGATTATTGCGGAAGGCAACGGATCCTATAAATCACCTGTACGGACAAAGCTCCCACAAGCCTGCGACGGTAGATAAACAAGAAGTTTCTTTCACGAAATTTAAGATGGCAATACTGATTACAGGTAGTTTGATAAATGTCAATATGCTAGTAGAAAAGATACACTAACTTCGGAGCAATCGCCAAAGAGTTCTTGAAGCTGCGGGTATATTAACCGAGAACTGGTCTATGGAAAGACACAAAATACTGGTCCCTTTATTCTGTTAATCCTAGACAAATAGTCCCCCATTCAGGTGCGAGGTAGAGCGTACTAAATTTTCAACTGTTCAATAGTAGAGGTTAATCTATCTCAAAATGTCGCAGAAGGTCACATGAGTGAAGAACGACCGGCATGCATGCACCTGATTACATGTCTACTTGCCAGTGTCATCCATCATGAAAACGCTGGATCATGAGCGCATGGTGAGTTGTATTCAACCCAGGGCACGCCACAGGGCAACTTCACCCATCGATACATGCGGTGTGTCGGGCTGGTTAGAACGGCGATAAGCGTGCTATATAGAAACATCAGTGTCTCATTAGCCGGGTATTGCGGTAGAATTTTAGTGGCGGTTCGACAGGTGTACTTGGCCTGAGCAAGCATTGTGTAACAGGTGTTCAGTGTTATCCCAGCTAGTGACAAAATGGTTATTGGCAACGCACTTTAGAATGCAATTTAACTTTCATCAACTTATCTTAGCTAAGTAGGCATTCCCTTTAAGTAGACCTTGCAAATATGAAATCTTACGTTTTGCGAAACTAGTTTCTAAAAGGTTTGCCTAGTAATGACTTCTCGCTGCAGCATAATCTCTTCCCCCAGCGCAGTAACTTCTCGGTTGCAGGATACTAGTGTGGTTAAGCTGCCCAATTTCTTTTACTCTTGACCATGGGCATTCATTCGAACATATTCACCCTGGAGGCAATATTTCATTAGCACGGAAACGTGTGCACGCAAACCACCAGCATCATTCATAAGTAGACATGTTTTTGGCCCGTTATCGGATTGACGTCGGCTCCGCATGTCGGAGGCTACGTCATCTCAATCCACGCTTGCTGCGATTCACCGATGCGGTGACTACAAGCCAGCTAAGATCTGCCCTGTGTGTGCAGAAACACTCAGTTGCTGACCTCCAGATACCCCGGTCCTAGGAAAATTGCTGCCGTTCACTTCACTGCATTTGATTGGTTGGCAACTTTCTTGGAAAGGTATGAGATAATTTGTAGTTATTGTATTGTCACTAATGAGACAATACGAAATACGTGCATTTACCAGCGCTCGTCATCTCATTGTGTGAATCACAATATTGAAAGGAATTAACTTTTTACTAAAAACAAATATTTTATTTCCTGGCGGAGCGAGATACTGTGATGGTCTAGGGACAGATCAATGCTCATATGGATGAGTTTCCGGAGACCGGTTACACTTGCAATTGTAGTACCTTATTGACGCAAATTGAACTTTGACGTAGTGTGGGAACTGATGGTGTGCATCCAATCACAAGGGAGGTTCACTGTGCGGTCAAATTTAGCAACACGTTATGCCCTGGTTACCTCGCTCGCGCGTGTTCATCTGGCCGCGGTACGAGACGGCAATGCCACGTAAGCACAGGCTCTCAGGGCTTGTTGCAAGTGCCAATTCAGTTGTGTCCTTGGCTACTAGCTCTTTTCGCTAGTTAGCCACAGCTTCACTCGAGCCGTGGACCAGGTGCCTGTCGACACCGTGGCAGTGCAGTTTACCGTTCCTTACCCCCCGTATGCGTTTGGTGCGGGTCTGCAGAGTACAGTGCTTGCATGCATGATCTGCCGGCTAGTTCGATCAACAAGCCATACCTTCGATAGTTGCATTAAGATCATAGAACTCAGAGTGTCTCACTTAGAACATTTAGAATGTAGGTGAAAATACCAGAACCTTAGTTGACTTTAGTAAAGAGCGCCTGCCTTTTTTCCAGTTTGGTAGTAAAGCCTTGTTTAAACGAAAGTGGAGGAGGAACACACAAGTAGAGAGGAATTTTCCATGCATTAAGAAGGCAACACGAGATAACGATTCGCAAAATCCGTGTGACCAATGCGAATCCGATTTTTCTATGGCTCACGGTATCACATCAGATATAAACACATTAAATCGGATGGTTATAAGATAACATTGTTTGCCGCGGCATCTTCTACCCCAGAAATAATTAGTTCCTATCAGTAAGGTTCATTAACACATAAGCCATGTTAGCTTCCCCAGAATGTGCCTTATCACGCAGTATTTCATAACCACAGTTTCCACTCCATGAATTGCATCAGAAGTTGGTAGAGAGATTATGTGTGCTGGTGTGCCTGTGCCTGCGAAAAATATGAGGCAAGCATAATAATAATATTACTGCTACTACTAATAATAAGTAATCTACTGTGCCCATTGTCCAGAAAGAAGCTTCACGAAAAACTGCAGCAAATAAATCGCGTGTCAATATTCACAGGAGCTTCAGGTCTAAAGGAAGTGAAGTTATTCCCAATCTTGGTGAGATATACTTTGCCGCCATTGGGTACTGAATTCAAGTTATTGTACTTGCAGCCCCTTAATGATGACGCATTTGACACCATTTGTCAACTTATACAGAATGTGTTTGGACAAAATAATATGACCAGAACTTCTGGGCTTTTGTGCTGACAACACCAACAAAATTCGGTGGCATTCAGAGAAAAGGCCAAAACAATGTATTTGATAAATTGGAATCTCCAATTAAAGCAACGTTTGTGGAAGTTAGTCGCGTGGCTCCCATTGTCCAAAGCACATTGTAAACGGAAGCTGACTTTCTTTCTTTTTATGCTGAAACAGTTTCGGCAATAATACATTCCAAATTTTACGTTTAAACTGTTCTTGTTCAAGAACTAAATAAATTCTGAGGCTCTACCACAGTGCAATGACAAAGCATTCTAGGATCCGAGAAAATCGGATAAATGTAACTTATGCCAGCAGTGGTGATAACCCAGAAGGAATTATCAGCTTTGAAATCCTGTTGCGGTCTCGACAGAGTTGTCCGAAAATATTAAAATATTTCTTTGAAAATCCCTCCCTTGAGCTGTGGCACTTCTTCATAAAAAATATCTGCCATATTCTACGCAAACGTAATATTGAATAACAACATGATTCAGGATTATTAAGTCATCAGAACAAGCTTTATCCATCGGTATGGGTGAATATTTTGCAATTCTACAACAACACTGCGGATTAGTAGACAAAAAGCTTCACTGAGGAATACATATTAAAAGCGGTAAACGAATTTTGACACCTCATTCGAGCTTGCGGTCGCGAATACAGAGTTTCATTTCTGTTTTGTCGATTAGAAAGTATGCAAGAAAAGGCAGTAAGGAGTTTCGATACGACGGGGTACGGAACATGTAAAAATTCAAATTTGGTCTCCTTTTGTCACTAGCTGGGATAACACTGAACACCTGTTACACAATGCTTGCTCAGGCCAAGTACGCAATATCCTACTAATGAGACACTGATGTTTCTATATAGCACGCTTATCGCCGTTCTAACCAGCCCGACACACCGCATGTATCGATGGGTGAAGTTGCCCTGTGGCGTGCCCTGGGTTGAATACAACTCACCATGCGCTCATGATCCAGCGTTTTCATGATGGATGACACTGGCAAGTAGACATGTAATCAGGTGCATGCATGCCGGTCGTTCTTCACTCATGTGACCTTCTGCGACATTTTGAGATAGATTAACCTCTACTATTGAACAGTTGAAAATTTAGTACGCTCTACCTCGCACCTGAATGGGGGACTATTTGTCTAGGATTAACAGACTAGAGAGACCAGACTTGTGAGACTTTCCATATTAGTCCTAAATACACCAAGGAACCGAGTTCACATATAGGCTTAACGCATCTCTTATCGCTTCGTACGCGTTACTGTTTCCATCCACTGCAGATAGCACCTTATTTTACATCGTTACCACAGGTCCGCCTTAATAGTTGAAAATCAGGTGCTTATTTCACGACATCCTGAATCTATATTGCTCATTATTTGGCCCGTTATTGGGCTAAGAAACATTCGATCGTCCGCAAGCCTTTGGATGTAGCCGCTGTAAAGATTGCACAAAACATCATAGTTTAAAAATCGAGCGGTTAATCGAGTAACGTTCCTGACCGCTTTCCTTTTTCACACATTCAGAAGGTTACTTACGTAAGACGAACTCGTGTGTCCTCGTAAACTTATGTGGTTCATGTTTTACACCAGATCCAAGTTGCCGGGAAATAAATGCCGAATACTAAGGTAATCAAAAGTCTTGAGCTCACTAAATATTGGCGCATCTACTTAGCTCTTGTTAAATCGGCTGAAGCTTGTCAAATAACCAGCGATTCTGTAACTACCGATATAAATTTATCTATGCAAAAATGAACGTTAACATACTTGCAAGCCTTTCTAAGAAATAGCCCTTGGAACTACTTCACCTGATGTTTAGTAAGTCAGACGCTAATAACCTCGACGTAAACGCTGAAAAATGCGGCAGGAAACTATTTTAAGTAACAAATCATTAATACTGCTAATAAACATGTCTGTAGTATTAGAGGATTACAAGTCTCCGTTTATCCTTTTAAGCACTTGATCGAATAACACTTTTCGCCGCTACAATTTTCACCTCGTATTTTAAAGCTTATATATAACACTAATTTGGTTCGATAATTTGATCTGGCTCACTGTGTTTGGGTGTCGTGGTTTTCTTTGACATTACACAGATTGTTTTAACTCTGTCCCACTAGTATGAGACTACGATTTAACAACGCTGTTGAGCTCTGCGCTTTAATGTCATATGCAAAAAGTTTCAGCGACAACTTATTTATAATTGAAGGTCCGTCGCAGCCAGTAACAAAACGGATAGTCATCTACATGCCCGAAGATGTACTAGACTACAATTATAGCGTTTTGGGCACTATCCGTAGTGAGCATCCATCGGATCTATCAAGATTCGAGCTTATGAGCACCAGCGGCTTGCACCGTTATTCTGCAGCTAATGCTACTGTGCCACGGAGGATGGCATCGGACCGTCATAATTTGCAAGCTAACTGCGACATAGCGCGTCTTATCCTTCATTGCCAGGCAGCATACGAAGGTTGCAGTTGACAGGATTGACCCCGATAGACACGACGTTCAATAACAGCAGCGATGTACGACATAGCATTTAGAAAAATCTCAGCTTGGATATATATTGATATATTCATGAGTAGGGACTTGTGATAAAAATAGTTGAGGGTTCATCGCAGTCAGTTCCAAATCAGGTGGTCGTGCACATGCCTGGAACTGCCCTGGACTACATTTTCAGCCTGTTAGGCATCATCAGTACTGTGCACCCTTTGGATCCTTCAGGATACGAACGCATGAATACTAGCGGCTTGCACCGCCACTAGTGTATTACGTGGCCAATCCTATCATCGGTAACTTTCGTAACTTGTGTGGTCGTAGAGGATAAGACGCTATATCGCACTTAGTTGCAAATCATGACGGTCCGAAACTGTGCATCGTGGCCCAGTGGCATACCCTGCTTACTGGCCGTGCAAGCCGCTGTTGTTCATGGGCACGAATCCTGATCGATCCGATGTGTGCGCACCACTGATGATGCTCAACAGGCTGAAATTTTAGTCTAGTACATTTTCGGGCGTGTGGACGACTATCAGATTTGGAACTGGCTGCGACCAACCCTCAGTTATTTATATCAAAATCCCCTACACATGGAAAACGTATTTACCTGGACTGATTCAACACCGTCCTGTATGCTGACGTCTTGACACTCCAGTTCATTTTTAGTAATAAATATCCCTTATGTCATATTTCCTAACAAGTATGAATGGCTCAATTAATTCACGGTGCGCTACCAGTTAGACACGCATGCCCTGATGTTTGCCTCGTAGCCGCCGCCGCCGCGGTGGTTTAGCGGTAGCCTTCACAACTAAAGTTCTAATGGTCTCGGGTTCGATGCCTGTTAACTCTCTGATGAGATGTAATAACAACGAAACGCGTCATAGTATGGTAGTGTTTACTGGAGAGCAACCCCCATTTGCTATTGGCATCAGCTACGGTCCGCGTGATCGAGAGACCAAGGTTCACTTCAATGGAAATCGAGATTGAGATTGCACCTCGCAATCCATCCACACAACGTGTACTTCTAAATGACCCTTTACATATTTGATATTTTGGTGTATATTCACACACAGCACTACACCGTCTCACCATTACCTAACCTAACTTAGTTTGATGATATTAGCAGTAGAGGTTGACTTATTGTTAGGCAGCTGCTCTTTAGTCTCATGTGTCCCAATGTTCACTTACAACTTGCTTATTGCAACGTTTCGATACACATATTTTGCGTTTACGGAGTAGCCTAATCCGCTGGCCTAGTAAACGCTTGTCTGAGAACCCCAATACCTTTTGTTCTATATATCAGTAAATTAAAAGCAAATAGCAATCGGGTGTTGCCGGTTCGAAAACGCTGCACTCGTATAGGGATGAAAATGTTCTCCTGTTTGTTCCTCATGATGCGAACATCCGCAGCCATGACTCCTAGTTCATATGCTGGTCTTTATCCTGCGATCCTGGTTGGACGAAAATTGGCCTCCATCGAGTCATCATAATTTTATGCACAACAAGAAAATCTACGATGTGAATAGTTGTGCCATTGTTTGCACCTCGATCTCCGTGCTCATCAATTTCTTTTTTCTTTTAGCACGCGCTTCCTGATATTGGTTTTTGTGAACAATAAATATTCCAAAATTTAGCAGAGAAATTCGCCTAAGTGTCCTATTGTATTCGACCCCAACTTGACGGAGGATTTAAAAAGACCAAGCTGGAAATTTTCATCAGGTTTGCTGCCGAGGTGCCGATTGGAAATAATAGTGATCTGCATTTATTCATCATTAAACAATAGAGATAGCATACGCATTCTAAATACTTGGTCCCTTCTTACCCTATATAATATTGCCTGCTTGTTAGATTTAGATGAATTCACGATCATCAGGCACTATTTGAGAGAAGCCCACTAATCTCTAAAATATTAAACTCCTTGGGTTGAGAATGCGATCCTTAGAACTTCCCAACTAATTCTTTCAATCCAAAACAAATTTCGATCGGTAGTGTGTAGAATCTTTGCATGACTAGTGCGTACGTATACACAGGCTTGAGGACGCTGGCTCTACTATTTGACGCACCACGAGAGTTCAGTGTGTTTACGTGAACTGTGCGTTCCGTTTACTGATTTTTCAGGGTCTCCGACGCTGAAGTAGTGTCTTGACTACGAATTATATTCGCAATCGTCTAGCTGGACACAATAACTCGCGGGATAATATAAGAATAGTTTTCCGGATCACAGTGCTGAGGGGAGTTAAACATATCTGGAAACGCAGCATAAAATATAAATTCCGCCATTACAGGTATTACATTGTAGCAGGCGGCGGCCCATCAGCGACAATGCAAACATGTTAGTATCATTGTCTTTCTGTTTTCTACTAAAACTCTCTATCTAAATAGCTAAGAATCTGAAAGCAACTTATCTAAGTCATAAATCTCCGGCGTTTAATCAGACCCTTTTGTGGAAGATGTTTCAGCTAAGAAATACGAGATTATGTTAAGCCAAAATTCTCTATGGATGTTTGCGCCTTTGATCTATTTTGAAAAATACCATGCAGAAAATCAATCATTGATTCAACCAATAGTTTAGAGATTAACCAGCAAAATCATCTACCATTAAACCCCAGTTCCCAGATACAAAGTCGATCCTGACGACGCCATAGAGTAAGCTAATGTGATCCAGTCTCGGTTGACTGCAACTAACGGAACCAAGGAATGTGTGCAGCAACATAGGTAAATATTTTGTTTACCTACCGTAAGGTAAAAGCGTATAGTACATCTGAGTTCGAATATAATTGCCATGTTTAAAATATCTGACACCGTAACGTTGTTGCCTGGTCATTTTCAAATCTGCAATCTGCACCGCGTTCGCTGGATTGTGGACACATTCTATTTCTGTACACTCAATTTAATGGCATTTAGCTTAAGCCGGAACATACACCCACGTACGTAGGTTCGACGTTGACACTGTGCAGGGGAAAACCGGAGACAATAACTAGGTTCATCGAGAAATCTCAGTCAACCCTCAAGCAGATGACTATGTCTGAATGTTGTAAACGGGGTGCAAATATGAAGGCCTCAATGAATTGTCCTCACTTTCAGCTGGCTCCAAATCTTTCCCATCTTGCCCTACTGAAAACCCTTCCTAGGGAGAGACGTCTTAACTGGAATCATTTATCCCCGGCAACAGCAGACGCATTAGATTAAACTCCTCATTTCTAAGGACAAATGGAAGACTTGGTGCTTGAAACAGCCGTCCATCAACAACAGATTCACTATATGATAATCCGTTTTCAAAGACGAGGACATGTCAACGAATCGACAACCTGGAGTAATCCGTAGTTTAATGTCTACTGTGATAGAATTACTGAATGCAAGACGCATTTCTCAATACAATATGTGTCTACGAATTACTTGGTTGCACTCAGAGTTTCCCATCTACCAGCCTCATACAAACAGCAGGGAATACATCATTCTATCACTGATAAGGCCACTAGCAAACCTTCGTTGTCTAAGCCTAAGTATCATCCAACACTTCACAGGAATCATCGGAAGCGTACAGAAGGAAAGGCGTAGGCTAACTGGACAATAGTGCACAGCGTTTGATCCATCTTTCTTCAAATTCTTAGGCGGCTTCACCCAACAAACACCTTTTAACGGTGTCAGAAATGGACCGGCATCCATTTTTACTTTGGCTTCATCTGACGTCGGTAAGCCTTTTGATTCCCTCTTGCCCGAGTCTGTCCAGATTATATAGCTTGTCTAGCTCCAAAGCAACAGCAACCTAGGAATGGTGCCTGGGTTCCCATCGTTTCCCCAGCTGTCTTGACCTTCACTCGTTACGCGCTGCCCTGCCAGAAAATGTTCGAATGGCGAACTCAGACGCACCAATTCCGCATTTACCTACCAGGTGCGAAATACTCGAAGCAAATACCCAAGCAATCATGCAACAGACAGCGGTACTTCCCCAATACACAGTAACTTGGTAATGATTCTGCTCTATGCCAGATTCATAGTCATCAAACTTCATTTTAAAAACACGCAAAAGCTAATGGCGCACAAGCGGTTCTCGTCCGTAAAGTATGGAGTTCCTCCGATACACATAAATCTTCTCTGCTGATCCCTAACCTCTAGCTGTTATGTAAGTACCGATACACCAGTAAAAGTTGCGGGTCTGAGATATATTTGCACCAAAAAGTTAAAGTTTATATTATATACTAGTCACAAATGAGTTTTGTCAGTAAATCCATTCAGTTGTCCGTTGTTCGTGCCTTTAATCACGTAATTATGACCTGTGTCCTCAACCGACCGAATGCACTCTACAGAATAAGCACCAACATGACTTCCGCATTTGACTCGGTAACTAGGTTTCCACGCCGTCAGAAGATAATTGCCGGTGAGTTCCGTGTACCGATAATAGCTAGTCATCCAACCCGACGTCATACTTGCACAAGACCTTTTTGCATTCATCAGAGCGAGGGTCGTGTAACAATGTGTTACCGGTCCAAGCGGGTCCGCCAATGCATTGGACCTACTATGCGCATTGGGGATACCCAACTCAAAGACAGAAATTTTACACAGCCTAACTGACACCGACCACAAATGCATTGACTCATTCTCCACAGTAAAATGATAAATAAACTCATTTTTACACCGTGGCGTGCAACACAAATATTTGGAATTACGTTCAAAATGTAATCCGTCTCCTTGACTATGTTGCATACTTTACTACTGTGCACGCAGCTGTTGTTTTTCAAACGGATTCACCATGTTGTATTCCCGCTTGCATTTCAATGTCTTCATGCCGCGCAACAGTTAATCAACCTGAAATCGAAAACAGCCGAAAACTACAGAAATACCTATGAAATTACACGCATCTTACAAATGAACGCATTTTCCAAAAAGGTCAAACATTCCCATTTCGCATGGCCCTACAAACAAGCCGAAAGTCGACGAAGCTTCTCTAATTATTACATCGTATAATCAGTGACCGTTTTACTCTGATTTATGCAAATGTTGACCATGAATGAATCCCACTTCATGATCCCGCTGCAATGTGTGAAGCATTAAGTGAGATGTGTCAGTTATACCTGGCTGGAAACTGAGCTTGTGTCTGTGTACCTAGAGCTTACATTACAAACCTTTGCGCAGATTCGATAGCTTTCGTAACGGGACCCACCATTTATCAAGACATTCAGAACATTCTCTGAGTTTGGACCTGATGGCAGTTTACCAGCCAATTATAAACTAGAAGGGCCTGATGTACTTTTTCTCCTGATGAGCATTTTACCCTATCCCTGAAATCTAGTCACTGTACAGATTAAGGGAAAACGTACTTTCTCCTGTTTTGGCACAATTAACATGTTAAACAAAAGAGTGATAACTACCGTTCAATACACCTCATTCTAATAATTGCTCGGTGACTTGGTATACTGGTCAGAAAGGGGTTGATGGACTTTGACGACTTTGTGGGCCTGAGATACAAATCAATCCAAGGTTTTCTTGCAAGGCGATCGGGCAACACATGCCAGCCTACTTAACGGAACTACATTTCTAACTCCATCTATTCTGAATATGCAGCAGTAATACTGTTTCCCGACATACACGAAGTATTTGACGAATAGACTCAAGGCGGCGCGTAAAAGTTTGACGCCTTTAGGAAAAGGGATCCATTACTATGTTAGCTATCAAAATGCTTGAGTGATCATCAAAAGTTAGTCACTATGATTGACTATTGCCAGTCCACGCCCCATAATGTTAGTGGGTTATTCCAAGTAATCTTGCTCGATTCCTCAGAGATTCTGCCCAACACCAATGACAGCACCACGGTTGTAAAGAATGGATGGAGATTTTTCTTTGCTCATAGTATGGAGAAGGTCTATAAAATCCCGCCTGATGAGTTTCACGGAACGCTATTACTCATTCTATATGGTTAGCAATTCTTTCTGTCCTGACGCTACACTTGAATAATGAAACGTTCGGCCAGGAAATCGGCTATCAGTCCTTACAGCTGTTCCATCACCGAAGGATTCATCACACCAAACAATGAAAGCGTCGTTATACGGCCGTCGAAGCACCATCTCAGTAGAATGTACTCATCTAAATTTACTTTCGCGGAAAGACTCATTACCAGCTAGCACTTGGCAAGCAATCTGTGTTCAATATACTCAAAAATCCCACTAACCCAAGTTGAGTTGAAGCGTTTAAAGTTACTCCCTCATTTCATCCTCGGATAGTACAGGTATATATACAGATATTTGCGAAGGGTGACAGAATTTCTGTAGAGCACCTGCAGAGTTAATTTGCTAAATACCAAATTGGTAAGCACTAAGATATTATTACTGGAAAATGTTGCGAATACATTTATAACAATCCACTTTGAGTTAGCGACTTTGGCGCACCATTTTCCAACGTTTAACCTGCTACACATTCTGCGTACACTCGAAAAAACAAACGTTTAACTCGGTAAATTCAAAATAAAGGTGCTATATACATTTATATGTCCTACATACGTATATATGCCCCATGCAGATGCTGATGTTGCATTATTGATGCTTCTGCACCGCAGTTGGGCTAAACCAACCTAAACTTAATCTACGTCTTTTAAGCTGGATAAATTTCCTTCCACTTTATTTGGTTTTTTCTGCATACCTGAATAATCTTCTATTAACTGGCCAAGTTGCTTACGCTAATTGC
Source organism: Dicrocoelium dendriticum (assembly GCA_944474145.2). Lineage (NCBI taxonomy): Eukaryota > Metazoa > Platyhelminthes > Trematoda > Plagiorchiida > Dicrocoeliidae > Dicrocoelium > Dicrocoelium dendriticum. The sequence goes on from OX104070.1 coordinate 88,076,539, forward strand.
GCTTAGCTTCGGTAATCTTGTTGCGTTTGTAGCATTTTTATGTAATGTGTGGACATTTCTTACTTATTACGGATTCGTTGCTAACCAACTCACTTCACATGGTAGTTTAGATAAGGGTTATGTTACCATATCTGTATGCATTATTAGATTTATTCCATTTCAGATTGTCGTTTAAGTTGAATAGCTGTTTATTGATATCCCCTATGTGGCTGCGATTGCTGTGCGTGTTTACTAGGTACTTACCTGTCAGTTACCCACTACCTCGTCCATACTGGCTCCAGGAGACTGCTGGTCGTTGCTAGAGGGGTGCGCGGTCCTCGTAGCCGTGCTAGGATCGAAGAGGGGTTTTATGCACCCAGTGTGGAGCGGACTACGGTCGAGTCACCGCCTTGTGTGCGCTTGATTCCCCAAATAGAGCGTGCTTGTGTTTGGCTGTAAAGGAGTGTGGGCCGGCTGCGTTGATGAAACTTGGCTCACATCCACATACCTCCCGGTCTTATTCTTTCAGGTTTACACTGGATATGGGGTGTGTGTTTGGAGCTGTAGGTGGTGCAGCGCAAGCCATCCATGGTACCTCTGTAGACGCAGGCATCCTGTGTCTGGCCACAGTGACGGGCAAACCCGAAACCGGATGCCAAAATCATATATATATATATATATATGTATATATAAATGTTTCCCAAAACTAGGTTTTCTCCAAAACCATCCGCAAGAACAGAACTACATGCAAGGCTTGTTCAAAAATTGCACGAATGTGCATCGTTGATGCATAAGCATGGATATCTGTGTGCTTTCACACACTGCTTCCTGCATCGAAGTATGTCTGCTTATTCAGCTAAACCAACATCCTCTCTCCAAGTAAGAATGCTTAGGCTAGTCCGGAAAAGCACCAGGGGACGGCGTTTTGAACTTCTGGGTTTCCTCAGTGGTGCGCATTTGAGCGAACATCTTCCTGGTTCCGCCCCCCCCATGACTTCAGTATGCCAACATTTAGTACCAATTCGTCATGCATGACAGCCGCGGATCTGCGTGATTGACAATTGACTATGATATAGCCTGGTACATGTTAAACTGCCTTGCCAGTTAGCGACTGTGCAGAGGAGAGTGGATAGCCTCACGAGCTAGGACTTCCGTATAGCGCCTATGTACGACATTGGAATTAGAAGCTATACAGACAGCTTTTATCTTACTGATGAGTATTGGTGAGGATTTTAGTATAATTCAGCTAATTCAGCATGATGAATTATCGGCCTTATACAAATGTCCTCACTACTACTCATTAGTAATATGCTTATTGTTTATAAGCTCAGTATTATATTTTGATGCAGTTGAAATATACTGCTGCTATTTTATAAAGGTCGCTTTAACATAATAAATTAGATCAAAATAAACGTATTTGAGGCATTGGATAACGACGGCGTTTTGCTAAACAAAAGGCAGATATACGATGTGTTTTATCAAGCTTCTTTCTATTTTCATTGTGTATGACTTTTCTTGGTGTATGACTACTTTGCCCATACGTGGCAGCGAGGATACGTCAAGTGCTCCAAGGTTACAAATACAGTTGAATATAGTTAGGCCTGCTAAAGTAAGATAGGAGTATTTTGATATTTGTATGTGTCACCATGGCATAAGCTGGACAATGTTAACTGGATCTGGTTTGGCTAAGGTTGTGCACGGGTTGAAGATCCATTATATTGTATATACTGTAAGTATCCAGTTTATAATTGACGGTGTTATGATGAGGGGCTGCTAGGTTGAGTGAGATGAGGCCATGATACAGTTTTGACATTTGTGCACTTCATTTGAATGATTAGTTCTTGAGCTATCATTAGCGATCATTTTGTCGTGTTATCAAAATGGAAAAGTCTTTTAGCTGGCTAGCCGAAGCATCTCCACTTTTTGACAGCTGAGTGGTTTGGGTTAATCCCTTTCCAGCGAGTAATTCGGCGGCGGTGTTCCGGGACTGATGGGTATCCGCCTAGCAAGCGTTCTCCCCATAAGAAGCCACAAACGCGGGTTTAACGACACTACGGCTTGGCATATGTGACTCGCCACGAAATAAACTTTTCCACTTCCAGACGATCCTCATTTTATGAACGCCATTCAGTTCAAAGAATCCCTTTGATCCCTTTATGTCATGAATAAAACAGCAATCAAACGCAAGAATTCAGTCACGTTTCAAAACTTTACCTAATATGCCCACTAATACTACACTTATTATATAGGTACACTGCATGCAGTATGTTACCGTTGAAGTTGGTGTACTTTGATACAACTATCGACCGTATCTGTTTGGGTTATCATGCGCATGTATTCACAGGCATGCTTCGCGCTACCGAGAAGAAAACATTGATTTACTTATTTTTATTTATTTACTGTAAATTGAGCGCAACGTTTTGAGTTATGTTTGTTTTACGTGACACAAGCACCTTTTCTTCCATGCGGATAATCTCGATGCCTGATTGAAGAGCACTAATCAGTGTATGTGTTAATGTTGCTGGAGTGTAACGGATACTTTGACGGTTAACACCATTGCGCTGTCAGCTGTATAATTTGGGTTTGTCAGAGGTCAAGTGAGTGTTTCGGCAGCGGTATTGTAGTACCTAATAAGTGTTCGCTTGCAGTTGTTGGATCTGTAAAACCTGGCGATATGCGGTTAATATCAATGTGACATGGCAGACTTGAATTCCTGCTAAATCATATTTATTGCTCCTTGCCTCACTGAGGTGGAGCATTGTATTCTAGCAACCTCTTCTTGAAATCGTAAGGAAACTTTGTCTCGGTTTGGCCACAGAACAAACGAAAAGTTCATGACATTCGTCGCAAAGCGCTCGGTTTTTCCGATGCCTCAATCATCCAGCAAATATCCAAGGCCTATGTGCGACTGCAGGTGAGATACACCATTCAAGCTCGGCAGCCTTGGCATAAACAGGATCCCTTTACTCCCGAGACTCCTCAACGGAAGTCAACCAATAAGGATATGCGCCCTTTCTTCTGCATTATCAGATTAGACTAAAGTTCCTAGGAATTTGCAGCAGTTGACGGCGTTTGTGCTGGGACTTCATAACGGTTTATTAGATTCCTAAGAACCAAATCTACATTCTTCGCCCTCCGCTAAAGCTCCAAGAAAATACATCGGGCTGGAATGCCGTAGAGACTATGTTGTCACTGCTCCCCAATCTGACAGTATTACATAAAATATTTGCCGATGGTTTTCCCATTGGCATTTTACTTTTTCTATAACCCACGAGTAGGAGGATTTAGTAGTAATTATGATAAGGTTTTCTTCCCGGAAATTCACATAACAGAGCCAAGTCCGGAAAAGCGCCAGGCGCTTTTTGCCCTGTTTCGTGTTTGACGTGTTTTATCCAGAGGTCTACAAAACGCAACTAAATGGTGTGTTTTCCAAAATCCAAATAGGGGATTTATCCATTCAGCACGCTAAAAGCTCGGTTATTCTACAAATGTCTAAGGCGAATAAATCAAACTGCTATTCAATTTAGCAAGGATGTTTACATTATCTATGCTTTTAACCTCAAAGGAAGCGCTATTCATTTAGTAATTACCTTTACGTTGTTTCATTATTTCAATGATCTGAACAAAAAGCCACCGTATTCTCTTCAGTACGGTTCACTATATTTGCCCTACGTATTTGTGGGTGGATTATTTAGCAAAAAGCAAAAGCTAGTGCTCCACAATACGAATGTTTACCTAGTTTTGAAAACCGGGGGATTAAAAAGCATTTTGTCCAAATACACCATGTATAGTTTTGCACAAATTCCTATGCTACCGTCTATGGTTCATTCATTCTTTTAAATGCATCACACACCAATATATTAGTTATCAACAGTCATAGTTACCAGTTTTCTGATTCGTGTGTTCATGGATATGCCTGCGTTCCGGTTTCACCGCAAACCACGGAGTTCAACCGGTGGCCCTTCTTTGACACGCATCTTCCTTCTGTCCGGCGTAATTCAACGTACATTTGCTCATTCAGGCTGAACAGCAAGTTGGTGTTGAGTGCACTATGGTGTCTCTAATTACCTGACATCCGCTGTTTATCTGAAACCCGACTGCCCGATCCCAGCACTGTGATAGGCGGACATCTCCTTGTAACCACTTATCCACAACTCACCTACTCGATTCCGGAGACCCAGAATCATCTTCATGTGTTTAGGTGTTGCAGTGCTTAAAAAACGCGGCACAATCGAGTTCGCACGGTTAAATTTTGCACGATCAATATCTGACTACTTTAATTTCGGTTTCGAATTTCTTAATGAATCAGTAGGTATCGCGAGAAGAGACTACATTTCCTTGTGCATTTTACTTCATTTCTAATTGAAAGAAGTACTGGCTCAGTCGAGAACAACGTTTAGCTGGAGTTCATCAGGTTTTGAATAAAGCTGCGGATTTCAGTAAACGTTTTGGCAGCCTGCGAACATATAACTAAATAGGTAATAAATAAATATACATTGTTATTGTAAGCTTCGAACCACGTATCGCTATTCATGACCGCAAGGTTACAAATACCGAATAACTGTCGGGCTTACTGTAGTAATGATGATTAAGCTGATAAAATTGGTGTACAGTATTCGTAGAAACATTTGGAAATGAAATATTTTGCACAGCTGCAAAGTCATTAGTAATCCCTCGTTAGATAGGAAGACGATACATTATGATCACTAATCGCACTCATTTGTGAATGTCACTCTGTCAGGGCTCCTGGAAGCAGAACAGATAGACAACAAACTGGTCAATGAGATTACCTGTTGGGCTGAGTAAAATACAAACGAAAATAACCATGTATATTCTCTAGGTTACGCGGAATACACCAAAGAAGACAATATCAGATTTGTACAGGCATATACGTGACGAATTGAGGTTGTTCAAATATTAGTCTTGACAAATAAGGTGAGTAGCTTCATGAGATCCAAGACACAAGATGTGGTTGTGATAGCTGTTTCTATGTTGCAATAGCAAATTGTTTTGCGAACGCGAAGATGACGACAGATACGAATGATGATATGGTCATTTATCACAAGTAAATGTTAAATCAGTGACTCAACTTGTGCTGCAGTAACTTGGAAATTTTTCCCTCCTACCGATTGCTTGCGCCGCTATCGGTAGTCCCCAGTTGTCCAATTTTCTGCCGCTTGTCATATTGAACCTTGAACAATGAACAATGAATTGATACGAGTAAGGAAGCGTTGCTTTACAAGTCCCATTGAATGGTTAGCAAGGATACCGAAATAATAACAATGTTAATGATGGTAGTAAAACAGTTAGTACTTTAACGATGATAATAATGACTTATATTTTACTATGCCGTGAGCCTGCATTCCGCTTAAATTCACCGCACCCGCAGTTAACGTTAAATAATCTCAAGGCAAACTGAAGGTGTAGGATGGAGACGTAGCTTTAGGCAACAAAGTATAAGTAGATGAGCGCGTCATCCAGCCGTCTTTTAAATACTGTTAGTGTCGGTGCAGAAACGAATGATTCTAGGGGAGCCTTCCACGGGTAATATACACGAATGAAAAAGAAGTTTCAGCGACACTCTAGACGGCCATACTTTACAGGGTGTTTCAATGAGTGGCCCTTCAGGTTTGTATTGCAGCTGAGTTCCATTAAAGGGCGGTACACATGACGTGGTTCTCGCAGAATCAAATATCCTACAATCCGGTCTCCACGTTTTTTGCGATCGCTTCCACTGAATACCTCTAATCATTACACCTTATCCTTGTACGAAAGATATCGCATGCAAATCCCATTCTTAGTAGCTTGCGTTTGGGACTGCTCCAATGTATTAAAGTTGGGTTTCAGCCTTGAATGCCAGGGTTGTATTGCTTATTCGATATGGGGGCGAACATATGCATTGAGCAACTGTCGAAATATGGAGTTGTTTATTTTTCCAAACCCGTCGAAACAACCCGACGTGTTGGTACTCAGTCTGCAAAGACTTCTTAGGATTACCTGGAGCAACCCAAGTTATCTTGAACCAGGACACACCAGTCATCTTCCACAGTTGATTTGCGCTATTTATTCTGTTCGAGCCGCATTGAGCTGCTGCTCTTACGTTGGATGGAAAGTACCTTGCATTTACTGCGGTTGAAACGCAGTACGTCTAGTGTTAACTGTTAATATGCAGTATCTAGGTCACTCCGAAACAGGTTCTGGTTGTCGTTTGCCTGGATCCTGCGCATAATATTTATAACGTCGGCAAAATTAAGATGTTTGAGGCGATTTCATCTGCAAAGTCAATAATAAACACTAAAAGCCATCTAGGGTCTAATGGTTTTCCTTACGGCACAACACATTCGGCTTGTATGGGTCCGTCATAGTGCTCCTAACCCTTTCCACGAATCGCCGTTGGAGTACAAAGTTAGAAATCTATCTTAAATAAGGTCACAGATCCCCTAACGCTATGGCTTGAAGAGTAGTATCCGTTGGTCTAAGCATTCAAAAGCCTTCGAATAATCCAAGTAGATCACAGCAACGCCTCCTCCAGCGTCATCTGACCGGGTCCAACAACTGCGTGCAATTCGTTGTACATTGACCGCTGTCGGTGGAAACCGTGCTGTTACGGCGTGCTGAGATTACAGTTCACCAGATAACACACTAGTGCCTCGGCAACTATGCATTTTATGATCTTGAAGAGTATAGGATAACGGGATACTAGGCAGTAGTAGACAGAGCAGTTCTGCTTCCACCTTTTTTAATCGGGGTTATTATTCCAAGTTTCTCTACATGGGAACTTGATTCAGATCCAAGCAGAGCTGGAAAAACCGAGCTACTTCTCAGGCCATTTGGCTCGCTGGTATATTCAGTGCCTCTGGACGAATGTTAACGACGCCCGGTGAGTTGTGTTTGCGTAGAGACGTCAGCTTTTGCAAAGCAGCCTATGCTGTACAAGTGATGTGTGTTAGTCATGGCGCGGAGAAGACAAATTCTGGAATATCGCTTGGTGGCAAGACCCTCTAAAACGAGGAGGAATATTGCATCCGCACCTCTTTTGTTTCTTCCACTGCCGTGCTTGTTGAGCTCACAGCCGTCCTGACTAGAGGAAATCCTTGCCTCACTTACGTAGACTATTGAAGTGTTTGCGCAGGCGTTTCTGGGTAGCACTGAAAGCTTTTGCAATGTTCTTCTGAAAGGCGGATTTGTCTTATCTTAGCAACTGCGTGTAATGAATACGTTGAAGTAAGTATTTGTCCCAATTTTCCGTGCTAGAGCTTCTCTGTACACTCGCTATGCTGAATTGCTTGATGTCATCAATGTTCAAGTCTTGTTGCTAACCAAAGCACCTGTTGTAAACAAATTGTAAACTCTTATTTCTGAGGCCTCTGCAAGCAGCTGACTGAAGTTCTTGACGATCTCGAGCCAGGCGACTCACACACCTCAATCACACCTCAATCGCACACCTCAATCATATGCTCCCCTTTGGTAAGTACAAGATTCAACACAGATGGCCTGTTACCTGTTCTGAACGGAGTTAGCTAAGTAATGTTATGGTAAAGAAGAAGACTGGCATCAACGCGGTCAGATCAAACTGCACCACGTTTAATTCCTATCCATACTCAGTTAAGGGAATCGAGATCCTTTTATGGTTGCGGCTCAAAATTGCTCATGAAGGACCATTTGCAGTTACTGCAACTTTCCTCAGCTGCTGCCCAACACCTCTGAAATACTCAAAAAGAAGGGCAACAAACAACAAGCATCCACACAGACAACCAGAAGAAAATGCAGTGAAAGCGCACAAAAAATGTGTTTGACATGCAACAAGTGAACTTCGAAACGTGTAGCACCGTGAATATTCTTTGTCAAAATGGCTATAAATATTTACTAGTTATTATGCAGTGATAAGCAAGGGGTTATTTCGAAGATATGCGTGTTAGGGTTAGAAGCCGATAACAGCTAAGATTAGAAAGTGTTGCAGCATACGTTAGGTACTATGGGCCTGTATAAACGAGGCTAAATCGCTGCGGCATGCTGGATGACTATGTCTTCCGAGATTCCGAGACTAAGACAGCTAATACAGGCTAAGTAATAGCAAGCAAGTGGTTGGGATGGATACCCATTAACAGCAAATCTAATAGACGTTTGATGATAGTAAACCGATGCGAACACCAGTAGATACGAATCTATGGCTCTGTGTTGCACAGCCTGAACCAGACGCGCTATATTGTTAAGAGAGGAAAGGTAATGTTACCAGAGTGATTGAAAGCAGATGATGGCAGGGACCCTGGGTTCTCAATGAAAAGTTGAATGGGTAATAATAATAATGATAATAATAATGTGCGTAACAGTACGCATTAACGAGGTTTCGCTGCCGCGCGACCACCACTTGTCGTCCGATGGCTGAATATACCGCGAGGAAGCCCATCACTACGCGGATTCGAACCGAGAACTTTATGGTTGCAATCTAAGTACGAATACCACTCGGCCCCCGGCCGACATGGGTAGTAGCAAGTGGATGAATACGTGAGCAAGAATGTATACAAAGCTAAGGCGTCGCTTCGCGCATTTTAATTCAGTCACCCTAGCTTGCTAGGATAAGCGGGAGAATACAGGCTAAGTAATGAAAGCAAGTGCTGGAGCTGGTTGCCCTTCTACCGCGGAAAACCAAAGCGGTTGGCACCAGTAGGTGGTTGTGTTATTACTAAAACATACAAAGCTAAGGAGCTGGTTTCCGCATGTTAGTTTCATGGTCTTAGTTTGCTAAGAGAAAAGGTCAAATGCAGTTAAAAGGTATAATGCCTGGGTTGTGAACGTAGGCACATTTACAGCGTAAAACTAAAGGGGTGGTGGTTTATAAATGGCACTAGATCATCAGTATCTCCGAGGCTAATTCGCAGCGTCACGAAGCAAGTTTATGCTTTCCCAGATTTTTAGGGGAAGACACCTAATGCATTCTGAATAAGAACTTGCAAACGGTGGAGCCGCATTTAGGGATTTGAGCTGCTGATTAAACAAAGGATTACTCAATTAGCTACATTCTCGAATATTATGTTTAGAATCGATCTGGACCTCGTTTCCATAACTCATCGTTATAGTTGTCTAGACCGAGGTATTACGCAATAGGTGATGAGTAGAGAAATCAAGGAAATATAGTGTGGGATGCTGCAGCCGATGGTATCGATTTGCATTCTAAAGGTGGCCTAAGTAATGCGAACGCATAGTAATAAATAAAGAAAAAAGAAGTACATTTTCTTAAAAGGTTTGGATAAGATGATCGAATGATGACATTCTGTCAAAATGCTAAGTGAAGGCTGTTATGAGACACGGACACGATCAAAAAGTCACGATGGTAGCGAGCGGAAAACAGGCGTTTATTCAGTGGAGTGTAGCCTATTTAAAGGAAATAAACACTGTTAATCTTCGAGCCTTCTCAGTGGGACTCCTGTTTTTCGGCTCACCTCATTGGTTGCGTTCCCCTTTTATTGCATTGGGTTATGTTATTCCGCGTCGGTCGCTGTCTTCCTGTATGGTGCAATGATCACGTCTTTCGTGCTTGGCATCTGATTGGCCGTATTTCTTTGGCCCACTCATTTTTGGCTTTGCACTCTGAAACCTGCCGTTAATAGCGATTCTCGAGTTGCCAGTGCGCCCTCTATGTTCTATTGTCCAATCCGGTTTGCCGGTTTCTGAATATGTGTGCCAATCGTGATTCGCTGTCTAGCCATCGTTGTGTCTCCCGGTCGGTTCACGCGTTCTCTCGATCGAACTGATCCGCTGACTCCGGTAACCTGCACTTAGGTGGTGAGGTCGAGCATACTGGACTGGTTTCCTAAACCCCGTTACATCCTTTTCTTTTTGTTTGGTTAGGATTGCGCCGCAGTATGTCCCATACTGCTTTCCGCTGCGTGTGAATTTCCTTCCTTCTGCAGTGGTGACACGTATCTGCCTTGGCTGCTGTTGTCGGTTTTCCATCTGGATAAAAGGCGTACAACCTTCTTTTTGGACCTGTACTCGGTTCCGCTTAATTGTAGTGCCCCAAACTTCGCTTCGTAGCTTCTCGCACCCTTGCGGCTCTGAATAACTCCCTTCATCTATTGTCCCTCTGATCCTGGTACTGGTTGCACCCACACCTTTCCTCCTACTTCTAGAGGTTGGAGTATCCTTGCCAGGCGATCATGATATTTCTTTTGCCTAAGCATCCTGTTTCGTAACCGCTCGTGTATCGAGGTCGCTGGTGCTACTTCAGATGTTAGCAGATTTGACGCAGTTGGTATCAACGTGCTTGCCCTCCGGCTGAACAGTCGCTGCACCGGACATGCCCCAATTTCCGTTGAAGGCGTGTTTCTGCGTTCCAGCAACATAATATAAGGATCCCCCTGAGTCTCCTCAGCTTTGGTAAGCGATTTCTTTGCTTCTTTTACCGCCTGACTCGGCCTTTCCATTTGATTGGCTGTGATATGGGCTAGTAAGCCGGTGATGGAAATCCCACTTTCTGCTGAACTCTCGAAACGCTGTGCTAACGAACTGCGGCCCTTTTTCCGAGACTACTACCTCCGGTATTCCGTGCCGAGCAAATTGACATCGTAGTTTATTCACCAACGCTTCTGTAATGGTCGTAGCAAGAGCATCCATATCAAAGTAGTCACTGAAATAATCAACCAACACTAAATAACGTTTTCCATCGTGGATGAAGATGTCTACTGCAACCATCCGCCAGGGCCTGTCCGGAACGTCACGGCGCATCATCGGTTCTTTTGACTGGCGTACGTCGTGTGTTCGGCATGCCAAACAAATTGAGACGTAAGCTCGTAATTGGCTAGTCATTCCCGGCCAAACATTATTCTCGTGCTCTGGCCACACAATTGTTGACTCCCAAATGTGCATAGTGGACAAGCTCTGTCATCGCGCGCTGCAACGCTTTGGGTATTAGTAGCTGGTTGACCGAACAACCTCCTCGTGGTGTCAGCTGGGTGGATCACGTTTAACCCGTTCCAGCAAATAGTTCGGCGGCAGTTTTTCAGCTAAGCGTTCTCCCTATAAAAAGCCAAAAATGTCTGCTTAACAACACGCGTGGATATCCGGATAATTCTATCCAACCCACGGACACCAATCTCCTACTCGCATATTGATAACAATATCAAACATTGAAGATTGGAGCAGCACAAATACAAGCACAAAATACACAGCTACATACACATACACACAATGAAATACATACATACCCCCTACACAAACACAAACTGCTATGGAAAACATATCGGAGTTTTGCACATGCTTGATCATGCATTGTTATGGCAAAATTATCATGCCTGTAAAGGCGTGCCTCACCTTGTTGAGAATAAAAGATTTATTTATTTTATTTATTTATTTATCCTATTGCCTTTGAATATCAACCCATCTTGGACAATGAGTTCATCACGAAAATGGAAAAACGGGGTCAGCTCTCTTGGTAGATCATTCTTGTTCTTGGGCCAGCCACTTAGTATGTTCTGCCTCAGTTGCTTGCATAACCCGTCTCCCTCCGTGCACTGTTGGAGCTGTTTCAGTCGCTCCTCGGTAACAGCTACTAGTTGTGCTGCATGAACAAAATCTGAATCTTCGTCTTCCTTTGGTGTGTCTGACAGATTTGCCCTGGTTAACGTGTCTGCTATATGCATTTCGGGACCAGATGGATACACAATCTCTAGGTCGTACTTTTGAAGGCGAATAAGCATTCCCTGTAAGCGGCGGGGAGCAACATGTAGCGGCTAGTTGGCAACGGTAACCAACGGTTTGTGATCTGTAAACACTGTAGTCTTCCGGCCAAAGGTATATTCATTAAAACGTTCGACGGCGTAAACCACAGCATACATCTCTTTTCCTATCTGGGCGTAACGACGTTTGGTCTCTGTCAACTTCCTACTGCGAAAAGCGAGGGGTTTCCCATTCTGCATGAGTACGGCCATGATAGCAAATTGACTTCTGTCGCATTAAATCTCGAGGGAGAGTTGCGGATTATGGTAGGCGAGAACTGGTGCGTTAGTAATGAGTTCCTTTATTGCCTGGAAGGCCTCTTCTTGTTCCGCACCCTAAAGCCAGCTTTCGCCCTAATGAGTTAACTTCCTGATCAGTGTCATAACATCAGCTAACTTGGACAGGAACCGGCTAAGATAATTGATCATCCCACTTAGCCTACCAACCGCTTTCATATCTGTGAGGACGGCATATCTCTTATAGCTCTTACTTTCTCAGGGACTGGTTTTAGCTCTTCCGCGCTTAACACATGCCTATGAAATATAACCTCTGTACTGCGTAGTTCGATCTTTTCGCGTTTCAGGTTGATGTTTTTTGCAACACAACCTTGTAAAATGCTACGATGGTACTGATCGTGCTCTTCACGAGTAGCGCCGAAAACCAACACATCGTCCGCCACGCAGAATACTCCCTGTAGATCGTCCCACGCTTGTATTTGACGCGTCTGGAAGATTGCGCAAGGCACCTTCAGTCCAAAGGATAAACGAAGCCAATGGAACCGCCCGAATGGTGTTTCGAGATTTGTCAAGTAGCTTGACTCATCATCTAGTGATACGTGCCAGAACGCAGAGGCGAAGTCGAGCTTCGTGAACACTTTGGAATTGCATAACACCAGCAGCAGGCCTTCTAGTGTCGGTAACGTAAAATACTCTATCTTGAGTGCGGCATTAAGCGGTTTCGGATCAATGCATATACGCAGCTAGCTTGACTTTTTGTAATAATCGCCACCTCGCTGACACAATCAGTCGGTTCGTCATCTTTAGATATTACTCCTAGATACAGAGACGTTGCAACTCTTTCAAAAACTTTTCGCGCAAGGCAACTGCCACCTTCCTAGCTGGTAACGCCACCGATGTTGCTAGCTTGTTTAACGATAAGTAAGCGGGTCCCTCGAACATCCCTACTCGAGTACTTATCAAAAATATCTGCCTCGACGGCACACGCATGAACAAAACGTTTGTGGTTAAACGAAACAAAACCAAAACGCTGGATAGAACCAACGCCCACAATGGGCATAAGGTCTTCCGAAACAATCAGGAACTCCAGCGGGTGCTCTGTTCCTTCCTTTGGATTGACCGTCTCCAAAATGACAATGCCCTTCGGTTGCAGCCTTGAGCCGTTCCACACTTTGAGACACTTTAGAGTTTCTTCACATCGCACGCCCTTTCCGTGTTTTTCAGGCAAGATGTTAACCGCAGCCTCGGAGTCTAGCTGAAAACGTACCAGTTGACCTCTAACCAAAAGTGTTGCAAACACGCAATTGCTTTTCTCCCAGCCATCCATGTTGTTTAGCAACAATTCTTGTTCCCGTTCTCTGGCATCGTCGGCAACCGAACTCAATCTATATGATCTACAGAAACGAGCAAAGTGACCTTTCTTGGAGCACTTCACGCACGTCCGACCCCACGCTGGACAGCTCTCCTTCTTCTTTTGGTGCCTGCAGCCGCAAAACTGGCAATCAGTTACCTGTTCATCGGGTGATCTGGGGATACATCCCTCGGTTCGGGATACTGCGGACAGCTCCGTATTCGTTTCGGCACGCAGATGTTCGACTTGCTGATCTGTTCTGGCCATACTGAGGCAGATGTCGACACACTGTTCCGGTGCCAAGTTTCTTTGTCGCAGAAACCGGCGTGAGGGTTCATCGTTCCTTATCCCAATAGAAATGCGATCCCGTATTAGTGACATTTTCATGCATTCACAGAAATTGCAAGTTCGTGCCAGGAGCTTTAGTTCTGTGATGTATCTCTCGAACGACTCTCCCGGTAAACGATAGCGTCCAAAAAACTGATATGGTTGGTAGGTCTTGTACACACGCGCTTCGCAGAACTCACCAAATGTCCGCATCACTTCGGATAGATCCGCATTCTGATCGCCAAACTTAAGTGTTTAAAGAACCCTCCTTGCATCGTCACCAATAGCGTGCATAAGCATTGCGAGTTGGTAGTTCATCGGCTGGGAATTCAGCTGAGTCAGTGTTGCGAAATCCACCCACGTGCTCTTCCAAATCCGTCAACTGTCTGTTAGAGAACTCTCAGTCATCTGCAAAGGGGATAGAAACGGAATCACCGGTTGACTTACAACTGCAAGCTGAATCTTGGGAATCGGTTTCTTCTTCCCCTCTGTCACCATGTTACGAGACACGGACACGATCAAAAAGTCACGATGGTAGCGAGCGGAAAACAGGCGATTATTCAGTAGAGTGCAGCCTAGTTAAAGGAAATAAACACTGTTAATCTTCGAGCCTTCTCAGTGGGACTCCTGTTTTTCGGCTCACCTCATTGGTTGCGTTCCATTTTATTGCATTGGGTTATGTTATTCCTCTTCGGTCGCTGTTTTCCTGTCTGGTGCAATGCTCACGTCTTTCGTGCTTGGCATCTGATTGGCCGTATTTCTTTGGCCCACTCATTTTTGGCTTTGCACTCTGAAACCTGCCGTTAATAGCGATTCTCGAGTTGCCAGTGCGCCCTCTATGTTCTATTGTCCAATCCGGTTTGCCGGTTTCTGAATATGTGTGCCAATCGTGATTCGCTGTCTAGCCATCGTTGTGTCTCCCGGTCGGTTCACGCGTTCTCTCGATCGAACTGATCCGCTGACTCCGGTAACCTGCACTTAGGTGGTGAGGTCGAGCATACTGGACTGGTTTCCTAAACCCCATTACAAAGACTTTTGAAATATGCGGTATCTGGAAGAGGTATACCAAATAAACTTTGTGTCTCCGGAGCAACTATATGCCTACCTGGAGGTATTTACTTCTGTCGAAATGGTTTGGTGTAAATATTACGATTAGTCGTTTAAAGAATTAAGGTTGCACTTCCTCAATTACTATTTGATCACATTTTCGCGAATTTGTTATCTTTTAGGGTTTTGTATGTCATGATAAGTTGAGCGCAGCACTGATACAGAGGAAATCAGGATTTCATATACAAAATCGACTGACGGATGTAGCAGGTGACTGAGCTGAGCTTGGTTATAATCTAGCCCGCTTTTTCGGCGAAGTTTAGTGAATTGAGATAGTTTACTCCAAGGTCACGTACTCGCAATCGGTGTTTCGTTCATGCGCAATGCATTTTTTCGTAAGTTTTCAATGAAAAGTGATGGAGTTGCAAATAGCTGCTGAGAATTCAATTTTATTGTAGCCGCAGCGTCGACCTAATGCAGTAAGTTTGCTCTGAATATGAGGAATTAAGTTCCTGTTCCAATCACATCAAACCCTTAATATCATCTGCAAACATGAAGTGCCTAAAATGGGTGATTCAAACAAAAATGTTGTAACCACACAAAATGAATAATGTTGGACTCAGAACATCCACCGGTGACGAGCCTGTAGTGCAGTTCCGTTATACTCAGCCAAATCCCTGTGTGGACGCCATGTCAAGTAGGATGAAAAGGGTGCATACAGCTAAAGCGATATACCAACGGACTGAAGCATGGTTAATGGACACACATGCGAGACTTGGTCAACCGCCTTCTTCGTGTCAAGGAGGACTATGCATGACCTGCAATTTTTTAAAATGTTTAGAACACTGAATGACACGTATGAGAGCCTTCTCCGGTAAAAAACCAAGTTGGGACTTCTTTATTAAGCTACACGACAGAATAGAAACTAGAACTGGATCTTTGACGGTTCTCTCCATCACACGTGGACGTTATATGTCAATGTCCTGACGACACATAATTTTAATCTTGGTAGCGGAGCAGGACAATTCCAGGTGCCTGGATAGGGGCTGCTACTAATTTATAGAGTGAAGGGTTCATAATTTTGAGGGAAGTATCAAGACCAACTGGATTTATGATTTATGTGCTCGATGCCAGGGCAGTAGGACAGCTTGAACGACTTTATCTTCTGGAGATTGTTCGCTAGTCAAAGCTTAGGCCAATTAGTGCATCATCTAGACATCATGCTGTAGGGAGACGGAAAACAGTGGTTGCACGAAGGACAGAAAGGCCACTAAAACGGAAGCGGACAAAAATGGAAACGAGCGCAATTAGGTGCGCAGAAGGAGGAACACTCGTCTGACGTAACTAGATGGAAAGGGGGGCACGACCGGCCCCCGTTAGTGAGCATGAGCCAGGCGCAAATGGGAGTGTATTTGTCCAGAAAGTAATAAAGCTGACAAAACCGTCGTTATGGTAGCCTCCCGAAACAAGCACATGCGGATAAATACATCCATGTTCAACCAAAGTACCAGCTATTAAACGACTCCGGATCGGTCAGAATGGGATGCGTGAAAGCTGAGCTTCGGGGGCAAAATGGACTTTGGATAATTCTTCTCGGACCTCATAGCGTGCTTGGACGTGTCCTATGTGGAATGCAGGAGAGATGGCGCCACAGGAAAAAAGAACGTGACTCATTAATGTACGCTTGGGTGAGTGGTGACATAGCTTGGGATCGTGCCAATAAAGATGTTACTACATTATCGCGTCGTTTTCGCTACACCGGTGCCGTGAACAATCAGAATGAAGTTGACCGGATCAGCGTTGTTTGCAGAGGGCGACGTGGAAAATTAGATAGAGGGGTTTGCGGCGCTTGTGGCCTGTAACGGAGTCAGAGAAGAAGCCAAATTGTTGACTGCCTTGGGCACGATGATGGCGGGAATAGCTAAAGCGAACTACCTACTAACGCGGAAGGTTAAGACTGGCTGCTT
Organism: Dicrocoelium dendriticum; assembly: GCA_944474145.2. NCBI lineage: Eukaryota > Metazoa > Platyhelminthes > Trematoda > Plagiorchiida > Dicrocoeliidae > Dicrocoelium > Dicrocoelium dendriticum. The sequence continues at coordinate 88,093,161 of OX104070.1, forward strand.
ATTTGCTGAAATGGTTCAATGGTTCAATGGTTCAATGGTGTATGATGGGATAAAAAGCATAAATTTACAGGACGCAAAGGATGGATATGTAAAAAGAGAATTAAAATCAAAATGTTCCAACGTGGAACGTAAACGATCAGTGGTTAAATCATTGCACTTTATCAAAGTGTTTTGCATCGTTTATAACTAAGATGCTAATCTAAGAGTCATTCGAATGTCGTCATGTCTGGTGCGTTCACCACATATTTTGGTAACGCATTCCAGTGCGAAATGATTCTAAGTGATAAAAATACTTTCTACCATTAAAACGAGTTTTGCTTCATTAGTTTCAGGTGGTTGCCTCAGTTTTGTTTGTAAGGGGCTAGAGTAAACAGTGATGTACATGGATGCTCGCATTCGGTTAGTATCCGGTGTGTGACAGTAAAATCTCCGCGAAGCCGACGGTATTTTAATGTGCACGCACCAAGTACACGAAGATGCAGTTCGTAACTTATACCGGATAGTCCACGCGTTACCTTTGTGACTCTTTTTTTGGGCTGTTCCAATAGGCGGATGTCTCGTTGTAACCATGCAAACGAGGCCTGAGTTGCATATTCAACATGAGGACGAATGTAGGAGTTAATCAACAATGGTACTAGTCGTCGCTCAAAAGTGCCGAATGCTAGCCTCAAAAGTCTCAATTTCAAGTTCGCCACACTTGCTGCTTTCGAACATTGGAGCAAATTTCCAAGACTCCCCTGCACGATTATATATAAGTCGCGTTCACTACTCACGTGTTGCATGACGTGTTGCCCCAAAAGCTATGTGTTGACGAAGCTGCTGCTCACCTTCAGCAGGTGGCACTTTACAGGGTTCAGTGGGAGCTGGTTCTTTTCTGCCCATTCGTTAATTAGGGTTAGATCTTCCTGGAGGTAGACACGGTCAGATGCTGAGCAAATTGCTCTACATATTTAGGCATCGTCTGCAAAGATTTGCATCGGACATAGAATGTCCGCTGGAAGGTCATTCATGTAGACTAAAGACAGTAGCGGGCTGTGGACGGATCCTTGTGGTACACCACTGGAAACACAAAGGCCTTCCGAATGGGTGACGTCTACTCTTTCCTTAATTGCTCTGTCGTGTAAGTAGTCTTCTAGCCAGGTGAACAGGAACCCGTTGAAATCGTGGGCAGCAAGCTTTTGGAGAAGAAATAAGTGATTGACCATGTCGAATGCGTTAGAAAAATCTAGATATATCACACCTATGGGCATTCGTTCATCAGCCGCCCTGGTTCACAATTCCCGAGTAATCAGCAAATGGGTGAAACAAGTTCGTCTGCGTCTGAAACCACGTTGGGCATTTGAAATTATCTGTTGTCTTCCAAGGTATCGCTTCAGTCCATCTGTGATTACCGATTCTATCACTTCTGATAAAACAGGAAGGAGAGTAATGGGTCGGTAGTTAGTAGGAACCAAGCGCTTACATCCTTTGTATATTTTAGTGATAATTCCATTTTTGCTCTCAGATGGTAGTGTATGGGAGTTAAGCAGACCCTGCAAAAGGTTGCAAGTAGTGCTGCTATGGCGGTAGCATGGGTTTGACGTACTTTTGGGCAGATCATATCGATTCCAGGGGCACAGTACTCTCGGAGAGACTGTAATTTGCTTGCAACAGCTGCTGGAGTAGAGGTGACGCTGGATAAGTCAAGGACATTGGTTAAGAGTTGATAGGACAAAGGTTCCATGACATTTGTTGCTAACAAGCAAAACTGCAGGAGTAGAGCGTTTACGTCATCCACAGCAATAGTTGTTAGGTCACTTGCCGTCCTGAGTGATGGCATTCCGGGATTAACCTTGATTTTGCCTTTCACGAATCTGTATAGCAGTTTGGGGTCACTCGTAAATTTCAGCACCATATTTTCCTGCCACAGCACCAGATTCTCCTGCTATGAAGACAGAACTAGAAGAACCTAAGTAAGCAAAAATCTAAAGGAAAATAAACTCGTGCTGAAACGGAAAGAATCATAAAATAGTTGGCGGCTTTTCTTTCCGAAACCAGGGTAGTGTTTTTCTTTAACCATTAAATGTAACCACACGCTCTTCTTTCGAAAGTTATGAGTTCACCGAAAATGAATGAAGATACTACGCGGACAGTTTGTTCAGCTGATAAACTGATGTTGTCACTGCGTATGCATGCATCAGCAATTCTTCCTATGTTTTACTGTAATGCATTCTAGTTTGATTTGCCTTTAAAATCCCAGCTACATAGGGATCTTACCCAGCATCTTTCTGATAACAGTTTTACTAATTCGTGTTTCAGTGAGCAGTCCCCTGCAGATATCCGAGCAACAGACAAAATAAAAATTGCTGGCGTACTATCCATTTAAGTTTTTGTATATGATATGAATACCTCTTATTAATTATGTTTCAGTTTCTATACACAAGGAAGGGAACACAAGTTGCTGGACCAAAAATACCTTTGGGGAAGGCGTCCAAAAAAGTACAGGCTGTTGCATGCCTTCTAAAGACAAACGATTTAATGCAAATTATTGTACAAAAGCCTGAATGAATTGCTTTTTGTTCTCTTCTAAGCAAGACCTCGGTGAGTCGGCTAATCACGTCTTCCACATCTTAGCGGTAACGCTGACTTCGGCTGGTAAATATCGTCGGACAATATTTCAAACTAGTGCACACACAGTAGTTGAACATTCGAAACTTGGTGTCGCGTAAAACAAAGGACTTAAACACTATCCTGCCGGGTATTTGGGTTTTAGCTGTTATGGTTTTACGCTGTTCCCCGAAACTGAAACTGAATAATGAAAAACCATATCCAGCGTTTTACTGTGAAATAGAATGGGCTTAAACACTGTTTGTGAACTCACACCACCGCGGAACCTTTTAGGAATAATGTTGGTCTCCTTCGGTGGAATAAACTTTGGACACGAAAACGACCGTAGAACCATCCATACAAGCGGTAGCAAAATAATTTTACGAGATATTTGCGTCACTTAAGGCAGCTTACTAACGCTGGGCTTAACGCGACCCCATCAATACACGCCGCGTCATTGTATGCTTGTGTGCACACTTTGAATCCTGATATCTGCAGGCGGACCTTAATGCCGCATCAATCAATCCGGATTCTTGGACAGGGTTAAGCGTCCCAGGTTCAAGAGCACTCATGGCCGCTACTAACCAAGCCGTGGTGTCTAAGGGCACCTGTGGGACGCGCAATAAGATAGGAATATAAGAGTCCCCTGTGAAAATCACCAAATCTATTTGCATATGAAGTGCGGGAAAATCACACCAAGTGAGCGCATGCTGATCATCAGCAGGCCTTACACATTTTGGTTTTGTGCGAATTTTAAGAGTGTCCCACTAGGTAAAACCGTACTTACTCTGTCCTAGAACTATGAAATGATTGCACCCTTAGTCAAGGAGATGCTGTGGATCAAAATAGCTTCGGTAGGAATAAGCACAGCAGAATGTCTGACACAGGCCCTTCCAACGACCTCCCCTACAAGCTAACGCAGCAAGGCCGAATGCTACAGTAATATAGTTACTCTGCAAACTGTGCTACTAATATAATGCGCCCAAGATTTCCTGAACAATTCACTGAGAGCCTAATTTGCGCAATTCCACCAAGAGTTACCTCTTCCCACCGAAAGTTGCTTAAACCCAGAAAACATGCAAATACCAGTGGCAGCTAGAACGTTGTTTTATCCAAGTGCACTCCAAATGCATACGCCGCTTTTTCTGTTTTTACACGAATAACTAATGTGGAACGTAACGCTTCACGGATGCAGGGCGACTCGCTAGGTCTCGCGATTGCGGTCCAAACTACAAAGAAAGACACTCACAAACAACTGCATGCCCTATCTATAATATGTGCCAAAGTTCCTGAGCCAGGGTCACATTCATTGAAGAATAAACCGGTGGATAAAACAGACCAATGAAATACCATAAGCAACCTCAGTATTGCAACTAAACCCTCCAACCTGACGGGGATCATTGCCAACCAAATTCCAAATAGTATGGAGAAGGCAGATTTATTTGATTAGTGCTAAACTCTGTCGATGAGGTGGGAGCAGCGTTGTTTCAACTGTTCGTCTCCAGTACGAAGTGGGTTTGGTCCGCGTCCATCCGGACGGTTCATGGGGCGAGCGCATGCAAGCTATGTGGAGCTTAGAAGCTTTCCGTCTAAACACATCAGCCAGAACCGTTTTTACACGGTGTCTCCCAGTCTCCTTAGCACGATAAATGCGAATAAAACTCATACTACCAGAATCAGTGGCGCTATATTCGTGGGACCCCGCTCGTGAATGATTTTCTGGCTAGTATTCTCTATCGAAGATCTAAAGGTCAGCAAGTTGTACTACAAGCTAGATAGATTGAACTTACGTACGGCAAAGCTAGTATTCACATCGGAACAGACTGCCAATCGAGCTCCTGTGTAAACCGGGTAGCGAAACTGTTGTCTGAGTTAAAGCAACACCACAGCAGTCAAACTAAGTTGTCATCTTATCAGATAAACACAAAGGAAGCAGGTATGGATAAGTGAGGATCATCCTGTTAAGTCCTGTATTCACTCACCACACACTGTGCAATCTGATTTGTCAGAGTGGGTAATCACGATGCCACTAAACCTAACTCTAAGCGACCTGCCAAAAATACTACAAAATCGGCTGGCAGCTGACCAACAAAACTGTGCGCACATGCTGTCAATCTAGCCCCACGTGCCTCGGATCGTTGCTGAGAACCGAAATATCTTACTGCATGGAAACGAATGACCAAGACCTCCTCAGCAAAATAGCGGAGCGTCGGTTACGCCACGCAACAAACGCTTGAGGTCTCATCTCCATGACCAAAGCTTGGTTGCACTCAGGGGTTACGGACGTTGAGATCGCGATTCAAAGAATGACCTTGTCCCGGCAAGATGGTCCCAGCAGGGGAGGTAGAATTATCTCAGACTATCGCAACGACTTAAAAAGTGAAACACCAGGTGATCCAGAGACGCGATTCACCTATTCACCATGTTGCGGTTTGCGTCTCAAACACAACGGTAACTGTTTAGTGGCAGTCAGTTATTGCTCAGCATCGCCGAACTCCGGAGGTGGATTCCCAACTAGTACCATCGCTGAGAAAACTTTCCCCCAACTTACACTCACCTTCTTACCTCCGGCAATTTAAACGTGTACGACTTGGAACCATCGGAATCTCCCAGCGAAACATATAACACCAACCCGCATGACCTTATCGCAAATATATTGGACTACAATCACACCACCTCACCTACCAGGTACATAGCTGATACAAAAATCGGTACTTGACCTCGTAGTTACAAATGATGAACCCATGGCCGACAGGCTATTTATAAACACCCTAGTAGGTTTAAGCCGTCATGTGACCGTACTGTATAACTATGTGTGTTACGCTAAGTATCCAGAGGAACATAAAGTACTAACAGGTAATAGCACACATTACAATATCATGAACAAACCAAGTTGAGACGAACGGTTAGGAAATCAAGAACGATGGCTCACCTGAAACGGCCTGGATTCAGTTTGTTGGAAGCTTTAGCAATCTAATTGCAACTGCTTCAGAAACCAAAAGGATTCGCTCCATCAATCCCTCGTCTGTCATCAGAAGTGCAACCAGTAAACGCATGTCACTAAGCAATGCAGCTTAGCACACTTACAGAGCTCCTCCTAGCCCCGAAATCTAGAGAGAATACGTGACCCAGGGCAACGATTTTAACATGCTGGATTGTGAAGACAAATGGACTCATCAACGGCATTTGGCCTGTTACTTTGCCAATAACAATAAGTTAATATACAAGTACGTAAACACCATCCAAAACGTGAAGCTTGGTATACCCACACTAAACACGCCAGTCGTAGTGACACACAGTGCCTAAGTGACTGTCAACGCCCTACGAATGCAGTGTGCCCCAAACTTCCAAAGAGACTTCCGCCAGTGTTACCTACCCACATTCCCGGCCTCAACTTTAACGCTCACTAACATCGATTTTACTGCCACAGCTGTGGTAAAGCAGCTACGAGCGTACAGCTCTCCTGGAACCGATTATATTCACCCGAGGGCGCTGAACCTAGCAGCAACAACGCTGGCCATGCCACTATTGCATTTCTTCCAAACGTGTTTAGATAAGCAAATTATGCCTACTATGTGGAAACACGGCATAATCACTCTACATTCAAAAACGGCAATCGCTGGGAACCCGCCATCTTTCGCACATTAGTCCTCCTCCCTTTTCTCTCAAAGGTGATGGAGGCAATCATCGCCGAGGTTTCAGTAGACCATTTAGAACGCTATAATATAATATCCCATTGAGTAACACGGTTTTTGCCAGCACTATTCATGCACTACCAACCTACTGATCGCACGCAGTATTTTGACGGAGGCGGCCGACGAAGGTATAGTGACAGACGTCATGAAACTCGAATTTTCCAAAGTCTTCCACTGACTGGACCACTGCACTTTGCTTCACAGGCTGGTAAGCTATGGATTTGCTGATCCTGTCCTTGTGTGTACCGGGAAAATATTGCAGGGTTCACAACTGATGATCAGAGTTGGAAGTGCGCTGTCCGTTCCGATTTACGTTGTATGTAGAGTTTCAAGAGGATCAGTGCTGGGGCCGCTTCTGTTTATCGTGTTCATTAAAGAGCCTACGCTTTGATTGCCTCAGATTTCTTGTTGTCCGCTGATGATAAGATGTGATTGACATTCATCAGCCTGGCAGGCAACGATGCACTTTAGCGAGACATAAACAAAGAGTATGGGTGGTCGTTCCATATTTCGCTGCAGTTCATTTCGCGGAAGTGTAAGATTGTACATGTTCGCTGTCAGCCGAATATCATATACAAGCCTACTGATCATGTGTTACATGCAGTCACTTAGGAGCGCGAACTTGTGGCATAAATCCAGGCTAATCTAGGCAGGTCAGAACAATCTAGGAATGCCTCGAATACCGGGCAACAACACGTTAGCATGCTGCGGAGGAAAATTGGGTGGTTTAATTCATCTGTCTGTTCGCAGTTGCTTAACACCTACGTGTGACCTCATATGGAATACGCAATCCAAGTGTGGCAACCCTGGCACAAACCTGAACTGGAACAATGGAACGATGGAACAATGGTATTATACGGATAAAAAAGTCAAGGCTTGACAAGTCAGTGAAATGATTTGTATAAACAACCACAGTATAAGGAAGTTACACAAAAGTGAAAAGACATGTCTGTGATCTCATCATATAACGCACGTTAACACATAGGTTTACCCGTCCACCCCGATTTCGTGGGTTGGGTGTGCATAATGGTTGCCTTCGTCTTCTCGTTACTCAATGAATATAAATCAGATCAAGTATTGTAGGTGTCGTAAAGCATTGTTTAGTCATTGTTTTAAAAATGAGTAGCTTGGGCGCTGTAGTGACCAAATTTGAAATAGAATTCCACTGTTGACAAACTCAAAGGGAAAAATTATCCCAGCGGCTTTTAAGCCGACTGTGTTGTGTAGCTAGTTTCAATGTATGACTTCTCAGTTCAGTTTTGCAGGTAAGTTGCAGGAAGGGGAGGCAAGCGTGACCGGAGTTTTTCAAAAAATTAATATATATATGTATATAAAGCAACAATAGAGGAATAGAAACCAGCTATGGAAACTCAGGGGACTAAAAAAGGTACAGAAATAGTAAAAAAATCAAAACACATACAATTCCATGGTTACGTCAGAGGGCTTATGTTATTTCAGCTGGGACAAACCCATCACATTTTTCGATACCCCCAGCTGTGCGGTCTCCAGTGAAACCAGGTAGCATTTTAACCAGGGTTGCCAAGCTTAGATCAATACTCTACATTAGGCCTCACACATGCGTTAAGCATTTAGGCGAAGATGGTGGGATCGAACCTGCAGAACCTCCTCCGTAACAGACCAACATGTTGGTTCTCAGTTTTGTACGCCTGCACGGACTGAGCGGAAAAACCAAGGTCGTCTTGGATTACCACCTTAAGGTCTCGCGCTTGTAAAGCGGTGTTCAAAATATCATCTCCAAGCTTATATACGTATGTGAGCTTGTGCCGGGTATGCACTGTTTTGCACTTGTCCGTGTTAAACGGAAGTAGGTTTAACATTGACCATTCAAAAGCGCAGTTTAATTCTCCTTGCAACATATGGTTATCTTCCTAACGGTCTATTGCCCTCCATATTTTGATGTCATCGGCAAAAAATAAACAAGCTGACTTGTTGACACTCGCAATATCGTTAAGGAAGAACGAGAATAACCACGGCATGAACACCGAGCACAGTGCAACACCGCAGTCCACCGAATTAGGTCAAAAAATGAACCTGGAACTCGAATCTGCAGTCGCCGCTGAAAGTGGAATTGTCCGATGCAGCTGAAGTCGGGGTTTCCAGCTCCGTATGCTTTCAGGTTTTGGAGAAAATGCGGTGGTGTTTGCGGTCAAATACTTAGAAACAAATCTAGGCAGATGAGAGGAATGCCGGTCTTGCACTTGGCTATCTTTGTCCAACTGCCACGGGCAAATAGTAGGTTGATAGAACATGGCCCATGTTGACGTAATCCATGTTTCTCGAATGGTAGGATGCTAGCTAGATCTTTCAAATGGCCCGTAACAGCCTCAGTTCTGATCGCTTTCAGCTCCTTTGAAAGCACCGGGAGGAGAGACACTGGGCGATAGTTAGCTGGCTCTGAACCGTGACCACTTTCGAAAATCGGGGTAAAGATGCCTTGCTTCCACGTGCTAGGGACCTGCAGTTCGTTCAGGCATCTTTTGACAAATCTTGTTAATGTTTCAGCTATTTTCTAAGCTGCCAGTTATTGTGCTTCCGGGGGAAGGTTGTCAACTTCGGCGGAACTGTGAGTGCGGAACGAGAGCAGTTTACTCAAAATGGTCGCTGAACTAAACGTGACGTTTAGGAAGACTGGCATCTGGGCGAATGGTTTAGTTATGTTACACGTGCTGGTAGCAAGTCGGAAAATTGGGGCATATTGAAGCCGTAAAACGTTGGTTGATTCCTCAGCGGTTTGAGCACATCCATCCGCTGACATTAGTGGGGGAACACCCCGTTTCACATTCCGGAGGCTGTTCACTTGTCTGTACATTAGCTTTCCGTTAGACTCGGCTTGTGTTCTAATTTGTCCTCGCGCACATGTGGGGTGCACAACATAGTTACTCAAGCTGACAGGGTTAGGGCTCGCCCTAATCACATGCTACGCAGGGTCTCTTACTGTCATGTGTTTTCGGGTTCAACTCTAAATGAATAGTTGTGCCCTAGCAGAACAAAGGGGCTTGTTGACCGATGCACATTTCATCAGATCACTGAACTTGCCAGTAAAATCCAAAAAAGCACTCCCAATGGAACAGTCGTCCGGCATCTCCCACAAGTTCTGCCAGTAGGTCGTAGTGCGTGAGTGTTCAAAACAAGTTATTATACTCATGTGGATAATCCGCATAACACACAAAGTCGTAAATTATGGTTACGTGGTAGTTCCGCCCCAGAGGGATCTCCAACATTGGTTTCTCAACCATGAGCTCCTCCATCGTGAGCACTAAATCAGGCACAGATGGATTATCTGCAGCTCTAAATTGGGTTAAGTGCACTGATATGGCTGAAGAGCGGAATGTTTGAAATGTACTCTTTCAGGTCGGCCTTAAATTGCTAGTTGGGAGATGCCAGAACTTCTAAATCATACACGTTGAAGTTACCTTTGATGAGAACATGACTTTATCCTCCTCGTGGGACCCTTTTCAAGGATAATGCCAAACGTGATTGCATCTCTGGGGTGTACATTGCGGGACAATAAAAAACGGCCAAATGCAAGTGTCGTTGCGTCGCAGTCGCGGACTGCACGTGAGTGAGTTTGTAAGCAGCGTTTCCGCATCTGCCACGGGTTCGCACTACAGGTCGTTGCGGTAGTATGACATTGCTAGGTCGATGGTTTCGTAAAAGTAACATACCTTTCGTCGCCACCACGGCATCCGTAATTGCAGAGTGCAACCAGATATAGGTATCGAGTATGAGGTCCACGGTATGTGACTCTTAAAGCGAACCACAGTTCGGCAAGCTTGTTCAGGAGACTTTGTGCATTGGTTTACATGCAGGAAAGTTGCTCTGTTTTTAGCAATGTATCGTGGGATGGATTTTTTGGATAAAATGTTATGCAGACGGGTAAATATTCAGCAACTAATGGCTTTTTTGGATGAGTGGAGCACGAAGTCATGTGTGTCCTACTCATGGATCCTGCCATAACCTCTCTGCTTCTCTCGTTGCATGTAATATATGGGGTGTGTTAGCCAGTTTCCTTGCTTAGTTGACTGCAGTTATCCGAACTCTTATCGGTAAGGGATCCGACAAGGTGGCTGCTATCCTGTGCTTGTTTAGCAGCTGCTGCTTTGATCCAGAGCTCAGAAGGAAGGCTGTTGCGACCCGCATACCATCCTTCCACTACCATTGCTGATATTAGTCTAGATTGAAGGATCACTTTCACAATCCTCGTGCCACATCACTTGTAGTATGGCGAGCGTCGCGACCTTGAGATTGTTTGCGCTATTACGATTTCCAGGGAGGGTGTCTCGCGTCTGCATCGCCATTGCTCCTAGTCGTGACTGGCCGAGTCACCCTCATCATGACTTGGAGCCTAGGGAACACCTTGTATAAAGATAATCCTGGATACAGCGCTCGAGACTACACAACAACAAACCACGAAGCTAATCAAAGGGTTGTTCAGTCTCCCTTATTAACTTAGACTGAAGGCCCCAGAAGTATATGGCGCACGGTACCGGCGCCCGGTACCGGCGCCCACGTGGTGAACGCAGTTTGGTTTACCAGAGTATAAGGAACCCCAACCACATCTGCAGCAACCTACTACAACTGAGCCCGAACTACTTGAAGTTAGTCCCGCAATACAGTCAGCTAGAATTTCGACGGAACATTTCCTCTTTGTGTGTGCCAGCTGTGGAACGCCGGTACAAAATATGCTGTTTTCGCCTCCACTTTAATGTGTTTAAAACCCCTTTGACATTTACCTGACACACTTGCATTAGGAGATATAGCCTGTGTGTCTCGACAGACGATATAATGCGACGAAATTTACACTCTCAGGAGTAACCTACACAACTGATTTTGGCCCTTTCTGCATGCCTTTGTGTAAACACTGTGGTGAGTCTATCTAAAGGAGTTTTAGTTTATTACTGCTTTGATGCGCCATGTTATGGTTCACTCTCCGCCCATCTTACGAGACTTGATAAGAATCAGCTTTTTGCACGTAGCATAACATGGTTCCGTTGTTCATTGCTGACTTACATGGTTCCCTCAACCGAAGTAGGCCAATCAGTAAAAAAAAGTGCAGTATGCTTTTGATTTAAACTGTTCACTGAGAATCGGCTCCACAAAGAACAGTCTTGATTCCGCCTTGATTGTTAACGACCACAAAATTTCAAAACTAGCCTTTACTTGGAGGGTCAAGTTTTGGATTATACGTTGTGTGATTGGATTGCGACACGCCACCTCCATTTAATGGACTGTGATTCACATTGAAATGAACCTTAGTCACCGCGATCTCTGGGACCGTATTCAAAGTAGATAGAAATTTGGTATTGCCCACCCGAAAACACTGCACAGCCATGACGCGTTTCGATGTAATTTTCATCTCATCAGGTGGAGACAGCAGGATTTGAACCCACGACCATTGGAATAGCAGCCAACACTACTACCCTTTTGGCTACCGTGTCACGATGGGCAACACATGTTGTCACAACGGTAACTGATTATTTGGAGGGTCCAGTTTTGGATTACTCGTTGTGTTGCCCATCGTGACCCGGTAGCCAAAAGGGTAGTAGTGTTGGCTGCTATTCCAATGGTCGTGGGTTCAAATCCTGCTGTCTCCACCTGCTGAGATGAAAATTGCATCGAAACGCGTCGTGGCTGTGCAGTGTTTTCGGGTGGGCAATACCCAATTTCTATCTAGCCTTTTCTTGTTTCCATTAAGAGCGTTTCGAGCTGCTGGGCTAAAAAACCGTCACAGGTGACGATGTCAATAAACTTGTGCAAATTTATAAGTCTCTGTTTTAGGAGACATCTAGTCAGATCGTCGGTATTTTACTTATGAATTGGTTACGTATAACATACCCGACTACACGATCACAACATTCAAAATTATGTGCCAATACCCATGTAAAAATGTCAGAAATAACTCACCAAGTAATAGATAACATCAATATCCAAATTATTTGTGGCATATTTTTTGTTCGATATTCCTTCAAATATCTTGGGTACCCCACAGAAATTCCTGTCCTAACGAACAACTCTGAGAAACAGGGTAGAAGCATTTGCCTCGCTCTATTATTGATAGCATGATAATGTATATCAAAATACTACGATATCGGATTGGCTTCTAAATTTCTGCTCTATGCGAAGTCAATCCATTCTGCTTTCAACAACTTCCAGTTGTCCATCTGTACATTTTCGGTTATGTGCATAACAATTGAGAATTGAATCGTCAGTTATGTATCAGATGCGAGCGGTGTATAACCTGTTTACTTTTCCACTCCGGTCTCCCAGGAATAATAACTACGTCTGAGCAGCAATTAGCGATCTCTTGTGTAAAAATGGGCACGTTCTACTGTGTACACATAAGCTCGTACTCGAGTACTACACCACTTACCCTGTACTAAGCTTGGCAATCATGAGAATGGTGGCTTAAAATATAGGATGCTGCAGCACCTGTTCACGGTTTAACTTCACTAGGCAGTGTGACCTGTTATATTTCAAACGTATGATGTTTCTCGCTATGTAAATTTCACAGGTGATGTTTTCGTTTATGAGCACCGAGAATCAAATTCAGAATTTTAAGTGGATTACGCTTTCAGTTTCAACATGATAGCGGAGATATGTGTTGGCTCGTTTATGTTAGCCGCATTACAACGTGTGACGCGTCCAGACTTACGGCTGGCTAGCCGAACAACCTCCTCGTTGTGCCAGCTGGGTGGTTCCGGTTTAAACCGTTCCAGCAAATAGTTCGGCGGCAGTGTTCCAGGACGTGGTGGGTTTTCGCCTGGCAAGCGTTCTCCCTATAAAAAGCGACAAATGTCTGCTTATCAACACTGCGACGTGGCGGATGTGACTCGCCACAAAATAAAGTCACTGGCCCGTGGATATCCGGAAAGTGCTAACCAACCCAGGGACATCAACCTTTTATGCTCACTTTCCTGACGACAACATACAGTCAAAAATGCTGCGGCACATTTAAAGACACAATCTACATTCATGCACAAATACATACGTATATACACCCATACACTTACGTACACTGTCATGCTAAACATGTACTTTTGTACATTATTGATCACACTGTTGGCTAAACATGATCATGCCTGTAAAGGTGTGTAGCTCATGGTAGAGAATAAAAGTTTATTTATTTATTATAAGAAAGTATGATTACTAACGATAACTCTGGCAGAATAGAGATGGCAACAGCATTTGGCCTAGATTTATTATCTTTATATGCACCAACGGTGTGCGGTTCGTAACTTATGAGTTAAGCAATGAAATCTTGTATTATCTGCGTCCATAAGCAATGGATGGGATGTTAGTGTTCCCTGCGGGACTCACCCGATGATTCCGTGTGTGCGGAGACAAATAACCGCTCCAGTCATGTCGTTGTCAGTGGAAGCATTTAAGTGAACTTGCAACGCTGGACGGCAGTTTAGGCTGAAGGCAGCATTCAAGTTGCCGTGCCTCAATTCACCTGTATACTTCTTTACAATTGAAATGTGACTGCTACTAATTTGACATGTCGCATTATCGTTTGAATTACGATGTATTTTTGCAGCGTGGCAGCAAAATATAATGTTCCGTCCTGAGCAAATTTTCGTAGGTTTCCGATTTTTATGAATATGAAACAGTTAGTTCCCTTTAGTAAATTGAAAAGCGCAGTAAGAAGACGATGATTGGCAGATGCACACATTTCGTATTGTCTCATCAGTGCTTTTAACAATATCTCGCAAAAATCTTTATTCAGTGAAGAGTGCGACCAAACATACATGCAAACCGACAAACAGACAAACACACAATAAGCGAGACAGGGCTATCACCCCTATCCCCAGGGCAATCTAATGCTGACCGATAATCGTTTCTGAACACATATTCGCTCAATCCGGTTAATTGCAATCGCGTCTGCAAAGTGGAGGTGGCGAGAATTGGTGTGCTGTAATATGATTGTGAACGACGAATTGACCTCGACTCGGTGACCTGTGGTCAATAAGTGTCGGCCGATCGAAGAGTCTGGTGGCTTACGCTTACGAACATGTAGAACATGGGTAGTAGCGAAGCTATGTTAAATCATCCGAGTTGACATACATAAGTGCTACATTTTCGATCTGCCAAAGCAGGATAATTTTGAGGATTTTTAAACTAGCCTATGCTACGGGGCTCAGTCTGAGGCGTAAATTGGATTGAGTAAGGCTGTTTGCTGTGCTCGGAATGGACAGAAAGGGTACAAGCGAAAGACTCGTCACATTGATCCAAGACAACCATCTACTGCACTCAAGCAACAACTTCAGGTATATAAGGGAATGTAACGCCAGTTGGCGTCCCCCGTGGAAAACACAAAATTACTCGCAACTTGATCACATTGCAATCATTTTTAGATGATAGGGCTCGTACGGCACTGCAGGTAGGTCCAGTTCAGGTACTGCGTCGTGACAATCATTAGCCAACTAATTTAGTTGCTCGCAAAATGCTAGCATGTACAAGTATGCGTTTCTCATGGAGTACATCATTTTTTGTTCGGATTCTCAAGAAAGAATCTGACACCTCATTTGTCAATCATCAAGTGATTAGTCCTAATTCGGTTATCTCAAAGCAATATGCATCCACTATTTTCATTAGGTAATGGCTAGTAGGTGAATCACAAAACTGTGAAGAACAAACCGATTTCCTTCCCGGTTGTGCGCGTTGCGTCAAAGTTTCACGCGCTGCTAGCTCCTCAGTCAACCAAATACATCGAGAGATAACTATCATTGCATTCGTAGACATAAGATCTGCATTGGACTCGGTTGACCGAGATGCTTTATGAATGTCGCTAAAGAACGGAGTGCTGGAGAAGTATACTGCTATCCTAGGCCTTCTTTACAGTCATAAATCTGGCAGAGAGAAAGACTGTGGCATGCATTTCACACACTTTGCTGTCAATGGCCGTGAACAACAAGTCTGACCTATATATTCCCATTTCCCTTAGCATTTGCGATCGAGCACCTTCTAATGAATTTCGAGGGCTTACAAGGTTTTGACCCATAGATCGAACCGCATGAGCGAGCCACTGACTTAGCTTATACCGATGACATCGCTTTGCTTGGTGATGAGCAAAATCGTACGCTAAATTTCCAAACAGTTTCACGATTGAAGCATCTGGGTACTGATGTTGTTTTGTCCCATCCTATTGTCAACTGCCGACTCAGGATTGGTCCGCATTTGCACCCGTGCTCACTATTTTAGTGTACAGTTTGAACAGGCAGATAGTTTCGTCTACATAGGAGCTTTGTTTCTGTCGGAGGCAGCAGAAAATTTGCTAAAGCCTTGTAAACATTTGTCAACCTGAGTCATTTGTGTCCACAACCGGACATGTTCTGCTCGCTAAAGGACCGCATATGCCGTGCTAGTTTTCGTACAGGTTAGTGTATAGAAGCGAGTCGCCGCCAGTTCATGCGGCGCACGTGCGCCCTCTCTCCGGCCTTGACAACGGTTATTTGAGGAATATCGCTTTTCTGTGCCGGCAAAACTGATTTGACAACGATGAATACTGAATATTGGTTCGAAGCAGCGAGTAGAGCTATATCTGTGTAGCTGCATCATTCGTCCCTCTTGGACGTATACTCATTATTTATCGTTACGCTCTCTATATTTTGTCTCTGCAAAGTGTTTGTCTAGGAATTTCCTAAATTCGGACACTGAGTTCGCTTCTGATATGTGCTGCGGCAGGTCGTTTCAGACATTCACCTTTCTTCGTTCGAAACAGAGTTGGTGAGCGACCCGCTTTAACCTCGGTACGATAAGTTTATAGCGGTGTCCTCGCGTGCAGCTGGGTGTGCGCAGATGAAGCAGTTGTCTCAACATGGGGTAATCACTCAGATGTAATATCCGGTGTGTCATGATGAGGTCAACACTCAGCCGACGATAAGCTAGGGAGTACAGCCCTAGTTTCTTATATCGGTCTTCGTATGGCATACCTCATATGTTAAGAATCAGCCTGGTGGCTACATGCTGCATCGTTCAAGCTTTTCTACCTCACCCAGGGTGATGGGACAATACGCGGGAGAGCCGTACTCTAAAATTGGTTGTATTATCGAGACGAAGAGGCGAGTAACAATCTCTTCAGACCAAGTGCTGAAGCTGCGCCTGAGGGCCCAAAGCATCCGAAGGCTGCTTTGGTACAGCCTATTCATGTTGTCAACGGACTTTAGGTGGCAGCGTGAGAGCACACCGAGGTCGCGCACGAAAGGCGCGGGATGCAACGGTTGACCAGTCACTGTGTAAGTTCGGCTGTGCTCAAACTTACCCAACCTCATAAATTGCGACTTGGCAGGGTTGATCGGAAGGTTACACTCTGCAGACCATGTCGAGCAGCGGTCGAGGTTCTGCTGCAGTAAATCACAATCATTGAGTGTGCGGATTACATTCCACATCTCCAAGTCATCTGCGAGCAAAGCACAAGGTGACTGGAGTAGCTAAGGCACGTCGATTACATGGATCAGAAACAATATCGGCTGCAGTACAGTGCCTTGGGGCACTCCGCTGCTCGATGGATACCAGTCAGTTAGATGGTTGTACACGTAGAATCACCACTTTCGATCAACAAGGAAATTTCTAATCCAGTTGCGCAGCGAACCACCAACACTCTACATCCTCAGCCTGTCAAGGAGCACTGCATGGTTAAACTTGTCAAAAGCCTTACTGAAGTCAATGTAAATGACGTCGACCGATTGGCCTTGGTTCAGCGTGTATAGTAATGCCAGTGATCCTGTCAAAGGATAATTTGCTGCACGATTCATAATGGCCACGTCAGGTTCTACACCATTTGTCTGGGCCACTGCTGCGCAGCGCTTTATTGACCCGTTCACAACCGGGTCGTAGGTAATAGTGAATTCGCAATGTTCCCACTTAGCTGCAGCTTCCACTACAACTACAGAATATAGCTGCGGTTGAAAAAGTACTTATTTTGTGAACAATTCAATGAGGTGGGTTGCAAGCGCGGTAGCACGCTTGAAGACATGTCCCGCAACCCGAACCAACGAAAGAAATGTGTTCAAACTTTCAATGAATCGCAAGTTTGATATCTCGATGAAAGAACATGAAAAAGGGCACAAAACTCTTTTCACCTGTTTTTGATCATTGTGTAATTCCAATTGCTTTCCATCTTCATTTCTATGGCATGAAATATCTTTCTTTGACAGTGTAACATATTATAAATCTATATGTACACATTTAAAGTATATTATAGTACTTATATTTATGCAAAACAACTGAAGTTTGTAACTCAACAGCGAGGAAAGCTATCACATCGGTCAAACAATTAGATAGTCTCAAGCACCAGCCAATTGGATTTATATCGTCTGATAGGTTATTGTGATTTGCGTGCATAATTGCTGGGTTGTGGTTACCATTAGGCAAGCTTTTCAGTACCTCCGCGGATCCGGCTACTAGGCCAATAATATACATTATGTCGAAAATATAATTCATCCTATTTGTTGACATGGCCTGACGCGTTTATTCAAATGTATATAGAGAAGTTCTTCCTCATATAAATGTCTAGTGAGTGATGAGCGAGGCCACTCGGAATTACTACAGAAGCGACGACGGGTCCTGCAAAGAAGATAGGCAGAACCGGCGAAGCGTTTGTAGGTACGCTGTATTCGATTTACTCACCGCGTGCCTACACGCTGTCTCTTTATTGCAGGTGGTGGGTTTTCAATTTTACCTAAATGCTTTTCTTTCTCATATAAATATCTACCTGTACTCTATTCCATTAACCTGCACACCTCGCTTAAGCCAATTGTATTCGATTTCCATAACATTTTTGTGTTCATGGCGTTTCGGTAAAGTATTCTTCCTGACCTCGTGAACTTATCTAGGATTCGTTTGTGAACAACACATTTCATATGCTCATTAACTTGAGGTTTATATCACAGTTTCCTTATGCAGTAATCGAGTTACTTTCGTCGTCTCTCTCTCTCTCTCAAGTGATTGGCTGTTGGTTGATATCCCCGGTGTGGCTGCTCTTGATGTGCATGTTGACAAGGTGCCTACCAGTCTATTACCTACTACCTCGTCCATACTGGCTCCAGGAGACAGTTAGTCTTTGCTGGAAGGGACGAGGTGCACGGTCCTTGTGGGCGTGTTAGGATCAAAGAGTGGTTCCACGCACTCAGTGTGGAGCGGACTACGGTCCAGCCACCGTCTTGTGTGCGCTTGATTCCCCAAATACAGTGTGCTTGTGTCTGCTGTGAAGGAGTGTGGGTCGGCTCCGTTGATGAAACGTGGCTCCCATCCGCATGCCTCCCGGTCTTATTCTTTCGGATTTACACTGGATATGGGGTATGTGGTTGGAGCATGGGGTGCTGCAGCGCAAGTCACGCCTGGTCGCTCTGTAGACGCAGACGTTCTGTGGCTTGCCACTGTGACAGGCAAATCCGAAACCGGATGCCGCCAACCATATAGAGAAGAGACTGGGTTTGAATGCCCACCATCTACATGGCTTGATGTCCATTGTTTCCGTGTACTTTTTGTTTACAAAGCGATCATTGACATAGTCCTAAGTTTTGGCTTACTCACGGCATAGTGCTTAAGTATGGCACCGCCGCCCAAAACCTGAAAATCCCATAACCAATATGTTTTATTTGGACAAAAGATATTTTTTCACTACACATTGCTGTCACGACCTCTAAACAAGAAAGTGATAAGTACGTTTGCGAAACAAGGATTGTATTTGGAGCAGAGTGTTTTTATTACCAGAATATATTCAGATTGCGCTTGATGGTATGTGCTCATTGCTTGTTTGGAAATTCCTCGGTTGAATGGGTTTAAAATCAATAAGCAGCTAAAGCTCGATTATATCTTCTTCGGGAATATCAGATCTAAGATGTACGTCGGTAGGCTGGGAGTGGGAACACTATAATGACGCTATCGCCTATGCTTTATTTGCTGTTTCCCAAATGCGGTGCTCGCAACTATCGCTTGAAGTGTTTGCTTCAAAAGACAAGAGCTAGATAAGATTGACATTAACGTACGGATGTACGTACGGTTCAGTGAATTAACACACTGAAGGAGCGAGACGATTGCAACCACAACACAAAGTTGAAGAACACAGCGCATAAAGGCATCCTCTTTGAGTCCGTGGAATTAGAATAACTTAACTGCACATTGGGAATAAATTTCGTCGAAATTTGTTTCACTGACTAACCACATATTCCATAAGGCTCGTCCCCGACCTTGGTACACGGCGGGTTGATTATTGCAGTATGCTAATAAGGTCACGTTTATTTGTTCATTAACCAGTGCTTTGATACTCTTCGATACTCAGATGGCAACTTATCACGTGATGAATTAAACGCATACCAAAGACAACCAAAAGCAAACAGCACGTGCGCATACTTCTTATAAAACACCCAATAGAAGTGAACATTAAGCTTCCAAATATCATGTTTCGTGCCTTTCATATAATTACTTTGGTGAGTTGAGTATTCACGTTCTTTGGCTATGCATCATGTTTACTAGTACTTGAAGGGAATAGTTGTGGTTCCACCTTTTAGGATCGTAGCCAACATGGAAAATAGTTAAGTGTGGAATTTGTTAACCATTAATCACTAATGCGTTTCTTGCAATATTTGCGTGCGAAGCTGCGTTCTATTTTGATTTGACGGTAGCACAGTAGCTCAACACGTCGAAGTAACATTCTGTCTAATTTTGTCAGTGGGAACCTGCTGGTTTGATAAGATATAGGGCCTTTGATTGTACACAAAGTTACATGAAAGCAAATAGTTATCCCATATATGACGTGTTTTCAAACGGTTAGTGATTTTCGAAGGGTCGTTAAGCTGGTGGCATGTGAACTGTATGAGAAACGGATATAGATTAAATTGCTTGTGATTGGGTGCCTAGAATTTACATTTTGAATTCCTTGGGCATAATTGCAAAACTCTTAAATGTTGTTCAGAAAATAATTCAGAGTTCAAGAAAAACCCGGTAAACGTTAAACTTTAATCGACGTAATTAGGCATCAAATTGCGCTGCCTTGCCTCGGCTGTATAGTAAACGGAATCTGAGGATTGCGATGTGTATTTAAAACGCTTATATAAGGAAATCAGGTTCACTGTTCAGCAAAAGTGCTTTCTGTGTCACACGTTGTTCAGGCTGTCAGATTAATAGTGGATACCTCTGGACACTCGGCCCGGCATCATCGACCACGAGTTTACCGAAATCTAGTTTATAAAATCGATGCGAAACCCAGACTTTCCGTCGTTAACTTATACTTTAAGCGAATGTTGAGTTTGCAAAAAGTGAAACTACGCGCAACTTTTATTCAAAGTCCTTAGGTTTGTTTGGAAGAGCCCAAAACTTTGAGTAATACGTTGCAAAAACAAAATTAAAATACAATACGTGCATAAAAGCACAAGCAGCCGAACAGAGGCCCATTTGGATTTAAGATAAAAGGAAAGCTTTCAGAGTAATTCTTTCCTTGGATCACTTTCTCACCAGGAGCTAGTAGGATACATTTGCTAGGAATGAGCAACCATTCGTTTCAGGATTCCATCATGGGGCATTCTTGCGAAAATGGCAATGTTTTCCTGAAACATACGCATTCGCATACAATGATCTATTGTAAAAGCAGGGGGCAACTCCACTTGGTAACTGCAGGATAAGCACACCAGTTACAACCTACGACACAGCGAAGTTTCGTGAACAGTGTATTTCCGTGAAATTCATGCAATATATCGAGGGTGCGTACATTTGTAGCGCCTAACTGCGAGTCATAACTTGCACTCGAGAAAAAGGTGCGCATTTCAACTTATTATCCCATCAGGTGGAGATAGTAGGCCCCGAACACGGAATCACTGTAATAGTATCTGTTTTCTCAGTAGACGAGTGATGTAACAGAATTATACTGAATTAGGCAAGTCGATTGTACAACTTACCCGGATGGAAAAAGGCACTCGTAGATGTCCGCTAAGCGATAACTCAGACTTGAACGAAGGTCAGCCAATCAGGATAAGCGTAGAGTAGCGAAGCACAATAGTAGCCGGAATCTGTACCAATTTTGCTACACTCGGCAAAACGGTTAATGACAGGTTGGCTGGTGCTCTTCGATTAACAGTTGGGACTGCGAGTTGCAATCCAGCTACGAAAAGTGCTTCAAATGGCACTCCAACTAGGCTGTTATTCTCGTCATTTTGGTCAATTGTAGTGCTGGGGGTAAGGTTTTCTCATCCTGCTTGCGTATTTCAATTGGTCTATACGATGACTACGTTTTGCGCAGGCATTATCACGCAATCCGTAGCAATTGCATAATTATCTATACAACACATAAGAAGAGACTAATAGAAAGTTTCAATGGGGTGCGTCTGATGCGAAGAAAATCATGACGGGTTGGACATACAGGCCCACAATCTCGCACACCATCCTGTCAAGGATATGGATGGGTGCCGCCGCTAAAGAATGGCACTCGTTTGGAAAATAGGCCTAATTACCGGTGCCGCGCTGATCATCTGGTTCAATACTATAACAAAGCTTGTCATGTTGGCATCCATGAGACATATTGCATAACTGTTATAAACAGTTATATGTTGTACGGTCAACTTACTGCAGTGCACTGCACGGTCGGTGGTGTGCCTGATTCATCTCCTCTGTTAGAAACTCTACGTGCAATTGCATCCACAGTTGCAACTGGTTCAAGAAGCAACTCTCTACACGGGCTATAAGGACTTGCACAGAAGCAAAAACACAATAAACATTAAGGTTGTCACAATCTACACAGGCGTCGAGGAATTACACTGAACCGGATAAATCTCAGAGAGTAATATCCCTAATCCCTAGTCAGGAAAATCAATTTGTAATTACATGATACACTTCCGCTGCGCCCTCTGGCTATTTGCCGTATTATATAAAGTCAAAATATGGTTTTATGATTGCTGCTCCATCGTTCGCACACCATATAGCTCGTGCATATGGTGGTTCGTAAGCACCTGAGAAATTACTGGCAGTCTGTTGTTCGTACTTAATTATTCAACAGTATTAGGTCAAAACAAGTTTTCTTCTCACCGAAATGCTTGCGGTAAACAATTGTGTTGTTTCGAATGAAAAATATCTCACGAGTAGACATCAAAATCGACAGTCATCGAACACGCTTGGCTTTTGTGCAACACATCAAGTGTATCCACCGCAAGCTGAAGGAATAAATTGAGCGGAGAACGTCAGGCATTTTTAAAGTTTATCATTTAGTTTTATCTGAATGATAAGTTTATTAGGTTTGTTCTGAAGCGAACAGTACTTCTCATTGGCATGTTCCCAGCAGCTATCAATGTTATGTGTGGTCATGATAGAAAGGTAATCTGAACGAAATGACTTCGCATATAAATCTGAGTTAAAAGGACGGATAGCAATTGAGTCCGCTATTGGTAGTGAACGATAACTAACATCGGTAAATGAGTTGCAGTGATTAACAGTAATCAAATTTCCTTCAGTGTTAAAGAAATATGCTAATCAGACGCTCATCAACACATAGCTTTGCAGGACACTGCTTACATTTTCATATCAGATAATATACTTGTGGTTCGTTCTCGATATGAATAAGCAAACGAATATTCACAGAAAGACGAACTCGACTGATGTATTCTGTCATCGATTTGATACTTTACCATTAGTGCTGAAGTAAGGCTTATCCTTAAGCTAGCTGCGTAGTCGGTATGGATATTGACAAATGCGCTATCCCGTCCCGCATATACGGCCACAATAGATAAGCGTTTTTATTCCAACTGATATTGTTCCCGCATTCCTTACTCGGCCCTCCTTATTTATCCCAGCGGTCATTTCTCAACAGCTTTTTCTAGCAAAGTCTACTTAAAAGTGCAGGTCCTCCGGAAGCGTGACCTGATTATAACTCACTTCTGTTAAACAAATAATCGAATTCCGTCTCTGGTTTACTGGAATAAAGCTGGCAGAAGGTATATCGTGTCCGTTCCACGAGTATTTCTGTGCACCCTCAGAAGGCCTGATGAGAATCTGGAGGTCCAGGAAAGACAGAGTACCGCTATCGTGCTCTGAGTTAAAATGGGATAAAATTTGCACTGTGCAGCGGGGACTATCTGTCGCATAAAATATATCACCTACTTATCGACTGCATTAAGGTAAATTGACAATGGCTCCACTCAGATAGATCTTTATCAATTTTTTCCTGAACTGGTCTGTTGCGTAAGTCCTACCGGTGAGTCAATATTTAGCCTTTTATTTATATGACCCCATTAAATTGAAAATCTATGCTGATAGTACAAATCTCATTTAATGGTTTTGGGCCATAATTTTAAGGGCTGTAATTTAACTAATATTCCCAAAAGAATTCGCATATCTACTCTGATGTTGCTTCAAAATGCACACTGCTATTGCATGACAGAACATCCAACGAAAACAGCATTCCTCCAATTACCGTAAGACATTTTGTAGAGTCTGAAGAAACGAATACGTTAAGGAAAACATATATGGATACCAGCTTTAGAAAGTTGGATAGCCGCTTGGCTGTTTTTTGTTTATAGTGAGTTTCACATATCCATCAAACTTCTTAATAGAAAGCCGATCTTAATATAACATTAAAAGCCGTAATTTCTCAGAATCAACATTCATTTATGCCAAAGGTATTCGAAAGCGGCTGGGCCAACTGCAGTTTTTTGTTTTAAGCATCGTAATAACTTACTTTTCGGTTGCCTTTGTTTTGTCCTTAGCATTCTCCATTTTATGACATTCTGAGCAATCGCAGAGGATGACCTATATCTTGTTGATATAATCAGCTTTCTTCATCAGAATGGTACAGCTCATTCTCGTTTCGTTTGATCGCTTGGATAAGCATGTGTTTCTTTCTTCAACTATTACGTGAGCTTAACTCGGTGCATTAGATACTGGTTACATGTTTTACCTAGGGTACGTTTATAATGCCGTTTCGCTAATGCTGATGATGTATATGCATAAACATTTGGGAGGTAAAAATTATCCAAACGAACCTACACATCTATTTGTTCTGAATAAGTACCGAGACATTAAAGTATATAACCGTGCAAAAGTACATCAAGCAAGAGCTTATCCAACTTCAACGATGCCGAATTGTGAAGGAATAGTTCCGCAACGGAGGCAAAGGATTGCTCGCCTTAGTCGCTTCAAATTTTCATACATTTAGTCTAGGCGTTACCCTACATGCTCTGGAGAATTTGTAGAAAAATGTCCAGAATCGCTTGCATAATCCCCAATACGCTTTTTCAAACTTGACGGAATACGTACACCAGTTACGCTCCAGCAGAATTATTCTAAATAAATGGTGTCAGGTAGGTTCAACGTATGCCTTTTGAACAGTGTATTATTTGCACTAATCCGATTTGGTGTAAGCCTTTGCCCAAGGTTTTAGCCTATTTGTAACTCAAATGCATTCATCAAAGGACAGCATTGTCTCTTCCGCCACCGCGTTTTTTATTTCACGTAAATATGAGTTAAGTAATTGGAGTGTCAAGTTTGGACTACACTTCATGGGATTAGACCGCGACGCGCTGTCTCACTGTAATGGATCGTGATTCACGTTGCAGTGAACCTTAGACATTACGATTACTGGGACTGTAGTCTAAGCAGTAAGAAATTGGATTTTGCCCACCCGAAATCGCTGCAAACCTACGACGCGTTTAGATATAATTTCATCTCATCAAGTGGAGAAAGCAGGCCTCGAACCCGCGACCATTAGAATAGTAGCCGAAACCTCTACCCATTTGGATAGCGGGTGACGGCGGGCACTACTTGACACAACGTCTTCGGCTACTATTCAAATAGTCGCGGGTTCGAGGCATGCTAACTCCGTTTATTGTGATGAGATTACCTCGAAACGCGTCGTGGTTGTGCAGCGTTTTCTGGCGAGCCACACCTAATTTCCATCTGCTTTGACAACTGTTCCAGTGAGCGCAGTGACAGGTTCACTTCAATGTGAATCGCAGTCCATTATACTGAGATTGCGCGTTGCAATCTAATTCCACGACGTGAGTCTAAACCTGACTCTTAAATTAGGCATTTATCGTTGTGACAAACTTTACCCACCGTGACCCGCTATTCAAATGGCTAGAGGTATCGGCTACTATTACAATAGTCGAGAGTTCTAGGCCTGCTATCTCTACCTGATGAGATGAAATTACATCGAAACGCATCGCGGTTGTGCAGTGTTTTCGGGCAGGCAACACCCAATTTCCATCCACTAGGAATTAAGATCTTTGAACACAACGGTCTATGGACCTCTGCAAGTAAGAAAATCAGCTAGGCGTAGACATTAAAACCAAGAGCCAGCGAGCAATATTGTTTTCGGTTGATCCCATCTGATTTGTACAGCCCAAGTTATAAGAATAATGAGAGTGAAATTATCAATCTACAATAAACTTTAAAGTGCTAGTTTATATGAATGATTGGGCTACGCAGTTTCTTCCAAAGCGTTCAACGATATGCCAGTAACGTGCTTCCAAACAGAGGCTACTGTGATGTTGGATAGAGTTAGAGCGATAATCTGAAAAAGTAATTGTGCGCACAAAATTTTAGGTTTTGGAAACGAATAGCAAGTACTTTGATTGCTATCAGCAATCTATCTATTTCCTCACGTGATATGTTTAACATAACCAGTCAAATGTTCAGGAAGATTGGTTGGTTAGCATTTAACCGCGAATAGTGTAAATGGTACTTTTCGATTTGGAATAATAAAATCTGCTCCTAATTAGAAATAGATTGGTAGAGGTCGGTGGTTTTTTCGTGCCTTTGCTGAGAATTTGAAAGTTGTCAATTTGATCAATATTTTACAGTGGAATGCTAAACTATTTCACTGAGCCGTGCGTAATATTTTTGCGTGAATTTGGCGCGTAATCGCATAGGTTGTCATTGCCTCCTGTTCATCATTTAGCCCAGCTTTAACACAATTGGATGAAAAGGAGTAACACAGTTTTGCTTTGTAGTAATCACGCACAAGCAACAATTGCATAATACCGACCTCGGGCCCGGCGATTCTTCAGTACTGTTGGGTTTCGAAAGCGGTGTTGTGGCCACTATCGTGTATAGTTTACTGCAGCGGAATTTCGGCAAGCAAGTTAAAGAGGTTTACGGAAATTTTTTACCTGCGTGAAAGTTTGTCGTACATCCAAAAAAATCTGCGACATGTAAATTTCATTTAATTCCCGAGTAAAACTTAACCGATGTATATTATTGGCGATCATGTAGTAGCGGCCAAACTGTCATAACGCAATCTCACGGCAAATAAAATATCCCATGACCTTCATATAAAAACACAACTCAACAAGCGAAATCGCTGAAATCCATCGATCAAACTGAAAATTTGTTTAGAAACTGCAGAAATGTTGGGGTGTTATTTGTTTTGTACAGATGACAATGCGAGACACGCGGATAACATATTCTTTTTCTTTTTTGACAAACTTACCAAGACATAGAGTATGAATTCGAATGTTTACAGCTCACATTCGTTACGAAAAGCCGAGTTTTATTTAAGTCTGTGATACTAGTTGCCAGACATTCAAGAAAATCTCATTTCCTATTTCTTTTCGCGTACCGTAGATCATCGTTATGGTGCTGACAGAATCTTGCTTTCGAATTGGGAATGATGATGAAGATGAGCTTGTTTGTTTATGCATGCAACATCCTGAAATATTCGTTCAGATGCACGAACCTACATATGAAACTTACGATAACGGCTCTGTGGTTATCACTCGCGCTACGTGTCCATTCGGCTGTCGCTTGTCCACCCGTGATTAACCTTAAGCAAATCAGTGATTCCAACGTGAGGAACCAGTTGTAATTTTCGTGTTATATCTTTATTCGACTTTATATAAATTGCACTATTGTTAAAATTTCTATCTTCTTCGGTATGGCTCCATTTGGAATAAGCTACCAAAAGAAATTAGATGTATTGAACATTTCTGCATGTTCAAGAAAATGATAAAGGCTTATCTGTCAACGGACAGAGTGAAATGGATCTTAAACATTCAATTTGATGATGAAAAACTGTATGAAGAAGGGCCGGATCATGTATGATACCGGAGAACATCAACTCTACTGCACCAGAGAAAACTTGATCAGCTAGGATGAGCTGATACAAAACGCTTCTTATGCTATTCCTTAACGCTACATTCCATGCGGTTTTACTCCCTTTAAACTTAATTCATATCAGCTGTCTTCTGTTTAAAACCGAGAGCAAAATTATTTACTGGTGTGACGTCAGGAGCTATTTTCGTAATTTTCCCCACAAATTGATTAATTCGTAATATTGTTCTGCGATCCCTTTCGCTACATTTGTTCTCCAGTGCTAATCATTTCCCCCTCTTTTCTGAAACTAACAGTCCAGAAACATATACTTGAATTCAAGGATGGCAATAACTGATTCCCTACGCGACTTTTGCCTATGGACAATTTGTACAGTCATCTGTCTCCGGGTGTCACGCTACATAATTTATCGTATGATCGGCTCGATCGATTTCTACGCCGATGTACAAAACATACCTGCCTATTTCTTACATTAACGATATAGTACCTCTTTCACAGAATTCTTCTTTTCTATATTCTTCCTTATTTCATAGTTGGCCACGACTGGGCTGATCTCCTGTGGTGACGGATTACAGCTTCCAGATCCTAAAACACGTTACCTATGCAAGGCAAATTGCCACCAACTGTCTGGCGTATAAAAAAGTGCCATAATAGAATGATCCGCATGACGGACTGGGCTGAGCCTTCATGGCCCATAATACATGTAAAAAAAGCAGCTCTAAAATGAACAAAACATATGATATACAGGTGATGGCTCATATGCAACTATGCCACACCGGCACACGGCCAGTTATTGCATGGAAGTGCGAGCGAAACCTTTCGAGGGAATACCTTGCATGGAAGCAGGTCCCCTGGGGATGGTTCCACGAGTGGCCGTATTACTTTAACTGGACATCTGTTTAAATTTGCTTACGTTACTGTCCCCGCTTTTTATTTTCTTTAATGCCTTAATCCTGCCAATTAGTTTAGTACCTGTTTTTGGATCCATTGTAAAAAGCGTGAACAAATTGATTATATTTTTGCGATCTTGTTGTACACATTGATCAGACCACATAGTTGGACTGCACCTCGAAACACCGAGGAATATAGCATTTATCATTTATCATAAAACAAAACAGTTTGATATTCCTTGTTTTTATGCTAGCATTCATCAGCAAATCTTTGGCTTGTGTAAAATCGTTTGATCATCTAGAATAGCAACATGAATTTGTGAGCTAAAATATAATGCTTATGGAAGAGAAGTGTTGGTATGATACATCTGAGAAATAACAATATAACAGTGCATTTTCACGTAGCTTGTTTTCGGACGTGCATCTTATTGAAAATTTCCAAATTAAACTGTGCTTAAGGTTAGTTTACAAGGATGGACCATAATATGATTATCAGTGAAAACGAAAACGCGAACAAAATTTGGGTTAACTCACATAGCTAAATCTTTGAAGATTTCTTGCAATTATACACAGATATACACCCACGAGTATTTGGAGTAATACCGGTAGATTGCATAGATCATTTGACCTTACTATGCACTTACCAAGTGGCTGAGGTAATGCATTTCGTAATGCGAGCGACAAGTATTGGGAACATGTATTCTTATTACTGTCGGATTCTATTTAACTAGTTTTCTTATGCCGTGTATGCGCGCAAGTAAAACTCAACACCTAACATATAATAATCTCGTGTATTGACAAATTGTTACGTGCTGGATATCTATGGCGTAGGTAGGTGAAACTTTACGTGACCTAAAATTGGAATATGTGATGTCGGTAGATAGCGAAGCCACATCACAATCAGCCGCTTGGCTATTTAGACCGCCAGAATCCGCCTTCGTCCGCAAGCTTAACTATCTCATTTGAAATGATAGAGCCATCTGAATGATTGCGGAATGTGTACGCCTCGTCCGTTCGTTATCTCTCCATACATAATCGACTCTCCCCCTTCGTTGTTCTTTGGTCAATTATTTTTCTATGGTCTGTTCTTGCATTGGTTGGAGGCAATATATGTAGTTGACAGCTGTTTGCGACAGCGTCTATGTCGCAAATTAGCACAAGCCCAGGGGTGTACTATACTGCCGCTTGATCCTATCAAATCTCGTTTGTGGCACACATCAATCGGCAGCCCCAAAATCCGAGAACACGCACATTAGCTGCGGTTACCGCAACCCAGCAGCTTATGACACTGAAAAAATGTGAGAAAGTACCATGTCCTACTGGCTTACGAGTGTACTGCGGTATAGCGGTTCGTATATTTATCTGCTATGCACGTTTCGAATATTGCAAAACACAGGCTTGACCCAAAATGACAAGAGTAAAAATGACGGCAGCTACACGGGAAATAGCACTTAGAAACGGATTGAGGGAAATTTTTTGACTTACTCCTTGGCAAGTCATCTTGATGTAACTGTCCAGGAATTCTTGAGAGCCGCATCCAAATCAAGCGGTAGATTATATAAAGAAAAATACATTTCGGTTAGTACAACTTATTGTCTCTCACCACTATTACGCATCTATCTGCTGCACCAGGATTTGAACACATGAACACTAGATGCTCGCCTAACTAGGCAACTCCGTATATATATATATATATATATATATATATATATGTATATATATGTTTGACATGAGGACCGCAGTAGACAATAAGCCTTACAATTTACCGCATTGTACCGCAACCCCTTATGAATGGTTATAAAGTTTAATGAATGTCATCTAGGCAAATTTTCCCAGGGATCCAGGGCTTTCACTAATGAGAGTTATGCGCGGCAATGCCTTTTATAACCATTTTGGCGCATATTTTTCACTAGTGCAATTTGTTAGCGGTCGTGGGTTCCTATCTTAGTTTAGCAAAGGGATACGTAATGCTAACGGTATTGTTTGGTTGTAAGATAGTTATATAGCTCTTCCGGGGGTAAACATAATACTTGACCTGCAATTTGCTGTGCGCAATATAAATTAATTGTCCCACCTGTTCCCGAGTCGTAAATATACACCTTAATTTTGCCGCTGCTGCATTCAGTACTAACATTGTTTAAATATAATTGACATACTTTATATGGTGTTTCAAGTGCTGTATGTGTATCAACGTCGCCACATTTTAAGGTTTTTTGCGAAATTTGTACACTTTTCCTCAGTACTGGATGTGATTTGATTTAAGATCGAAAGAAACGAACCCTTATAATTATAATGATGCTATATTTCAGGCTAATATCTAAAGCAGAGATGCGATTCAGCAAAATAGTTTGGGATAGCTTACTGCAAAATACTAGTTAGAACAATGTACAGCAAATGCCCAGCGGTTTTCCGCGTTGTAATTCACAGGGGATGTGTACACCCATCGACTGGAACTAAGGCGGTATTGCAAGTTGAGCATACTGCGTCTACGCA
Organism: Dicrocoelium dendriticum; assembly: GCA_944474145.2. Lineage (NCBI taxonomy): Eukaryota > Metazoa > Platyhelminthes > Trematoda > Plagiorchiida > Dicrocoeliidae > Dicrocoelium > Dicrocoelium dendriticum. The sequence continues at coordinate 88,123,879 of OX104070.1, forward strand.
TAATGCTGTTTCGTTCGGTTATAATATGCCAATCAAGGAATTTCTGTTTTTATTTAAGTTACTACAACGCGAGACGCATGCCAAATAAGAAATGTATACTGTTGGTTAGCTCTACTTTGTAAACAGTCCAACGTTTCATAGCTAGCGATCACTAAACTAATGGTATTAAACATGAAATAACCGTAACAGATTATTCAACAATGTTGTTTTGACAACGAAAACAAAAATATATCCTTGACTGAGGCCAGATGATGAAACCCAGTATGTAGAGAAAAGCATTATCATTTCCCTACTACTCCGGATGAGAAGATTAATCAAGGACCAACTTGAAGTGTAAGAGATTACACCTTTGAATTACCATGGGTCATTCAAAGATATTAACTTGGCAGACGCGATGATTTCTGCTAAGGCCAGTCTAAGGAGACGTATAAGCGTTATATCTAATTTACTCGAAACCGGAGCCTAAAGGAAAATAGTCGAGAACTATGTTGCAGAGCTTAAGATCCTGATTCGTTCCTGTAATTTCTACAGTTATATTGATGACAGTCTGACCCGAGCTAGAATCGTGGTGCGGATCAGTGCTGAAAACATCACGAATCGACTGTTTCATCAACGGCAGTTATCGCTTAGGTAATATCTTGATATATGTCACAGTGAATCATCAGCTGAACATTATATGCAACAAATGCTTTTGCCGAGTAAAGCATAGTTATGGACCGTTTCTAGTTTACATTACAAAGCTGCGAAGCCTGTTATCAAAATGCACGAAACATGCTGATTCTGCGCCGCGCGACACGCGAACGATCGTGATCAGTATTCATCGTGGCGCCGAATTTGCGCCAGATGTTGAAGACCGAATCATGTCGCTCGACCTTGCCAGTGTTCAAAGGCAAATGCACTCAATGTTGACACAACGTTCTCCGACTCTGAACATTCAATCAGCAACTTGTAGCGGGCAGAACTAAAGAATTGCGTCTATGCAACTATATTGGTTGATGACGAGATGGTGCGTTTCAACTTGAATTCGTGTGCTACCATTTGCATAATCCCAGGGAAGCGGTGTCAAGGAATTCGTGTGAGACCTGATCAGGGAGTCGTGCGCATATGGAATGGTTCCAACCTCCAGCCGAAAGGTTTGGCCACAATCAAAGTGAACAATTCCGAAAACGGCTCTTCACATCAGTTGGATTTCTTGGTCACAGAGGAAGAGCTCACACCGAATATCGGTATAGATTCTATCCAATGTACTGGCTTTATTCATGTTTACCTTGACGTTTTGTGCACGTATTTGAAGCGGAGACAGAGGTTAGTGAACGGTATCCGTCAGTGCTTGATGCAGGTTTGGAGAGTTTCGAAGGTTCCGTTCATATGTTGTTAGATCTGTCGATTCGACCGATAGCACTACCAGATAGAAGAGTTCCCTTTGCATTACGTGATAAGTTTGTCACCGAATTACGTAACTAGACGCAATCGGTCGTAAGTGCTTAGGTAGACGAGCCGACACACTGGGTTAGCGAAAGCGCGATTGTTCCGAATGAGAACGGTGATTTGCGTCTCTACATAGACTCCAAGCCGTTGAACGAAGCTTTGCGTAGAGAAAATAAATACTGCCAAAGTTAGGTGTCCTGTAGCTTTCGGCTAATTTGGAGTATTTCACCAAGGTTGATCTATTAGCAGAGATCTGGCACGTAGTCCAAGATGCGGAATCCAGTTCCCAGACGATGTATGTCACACACGTTGGACGTTTCCGCTGGCTACGTTTACCTTTGGGTTTAAAAGCTATCGAACGACATTTTTAGAAAGTGGATAACGCAAGCTGTTGCGGATATAGAAGGTGTAACGATTGTAGCTGAAGATGTGCTGATTTACGGCTCAACTGAACGGAAACATAACGCTAATCTACACCACTTTTATTTGCCATAAATGCAGAAAAACATCAATCAAAACGAGAGAAAGTTGAGCTCCGGAAACCGGTCACGTTGGGGCATCCGAGAGAATAAAGATCCATTCCGAAAAAGGTCCAGACAATGCAGGAGATGCCACAACTCAAGGATGTCACGGCTGTTAGCCGTTTAAATGGCATAGTGAATTACTTGAGCCGGTACTTACCAAGAATTGATGAAATCTTACGCCCATCCGGAGACGGACAAACGAAATTTGAAGTATACTTGGGAAGCTGCGCAGGAACCAGCTTTTACAACCATTAACACTCTAAATGCTGCGCAGCATTACTTGGTTAACATGCTCCAGCTCTACCTAAGAACTTGCAGTGACTGCAGGCGAAGCGGAATAGGTGCGACTTACTTGCAGGAAGGCAAACACTTGAACTTTCGCAGTCAAACGCTCATAGTGGCGGAAAACTTATGCACAGATCGAAAAATAGATGTTCGACGTCGTCTAGGCAATGGAGCCGTTCAACTACTACACATTTGGAAGGAAGAATACGGTGAATACGGACCATATACCACAAGTGTAAATAGCTAGTAAACCGTCACCTAATGTCCCTCGACGTATTCAATGTATGCCTTTGCTGCTCCAAAAGCACGACATGGATCTGGTACGCTATCCGGGGAAGCAAATGTTCATCGCTGACAATATATTAACTGCACATCTTCCACAACTTGAACACCAACAGGAAGAAAGCAACTCCGTCAATCTCATATTGCGGTAACGGATGATCGCCTGTAAGAACTACAGCGTCACACTGATTCAGACCCAACCTGCGTGGCGTTGCGTGACAGACATTTGAATGGATGGCCAGATACGAAGGAGAAACGCCTGAAAGAATTAACCCCGTTCTACAATTTTATGGATAAACCAACGACATATGACGGCATGCTGTTTAAAGGAAATTGCATATTTTCCCGATCACTGCTTCGCAAAATTATGCTAGAACATGCTCATCAAGCACACGTGGGTGTCAACAACATTCGTAGAGCAGGCTGACGGATGATATGGTCCGGGATGACAACTTTTCAGCCTGCCGGTCACACGACATTCACTAAGCTAGGGAACATATGCTGTTGCTTGAGATTCCAAATCGACCATAGCATAAAGTAGCAGAGGACTTGTTCCTTGACAAGTGGGAAAGAATATTTAATCACTGTGGGCTATTACAGAGACTATTTTGAGATCCATACACTCACCGCAACTACCACAGAAGCAGTCATCAACAAGCTTAGATGCCAGCTCTCCATACACGGACAACCGGAGGGACTGATCTCCAAAAATGGCCCGCAATTTCCAAGCATTGCCTTCTAGACCTTCGCGAACAAGTGGAAATTTGCGCAGCAAGAGTCAGTCTAAAATGAAAACAGAGAGAGCGGTCAAACAAGCCAGGAGACTGTTAACGGAAGCCGATGAAACTCATAAGGACCCGCAGGTAATATTGTTGGAGTTCCGCAAATGCGCAAGTACCGAACATCGGTCTCAGTCCAGTGACATGTTTTTACAGCAATAAGACAAGAACCCTAATTTAGGCGTCTGCTGAACGCATGCACCAGGTATCGCCCTCACATGAGCAACTGCAAAGGAGCTTAAGAAAAAGGATGACACAGCAAAAACAGTATTAAGATTGCAAGATCCTGACGCTACCGGAGCTATCAGTAAATGATGAAGTGTGGATACAACCAATACCGCGTGTCAGCGAACGATGAAAAAATGGTGTGGTGGCCGCGAAGTTTAGAGATCTTATGTAGTCATTATAGAAGGAAATGTAATCAGAAGGAACTGAGGGCAGCTGAAGCGACACCGGGAATGAGAAGTTTGACCTGCAGCAAAACACTAGACAACTTACGGAGAGGTAACAATAATAGAGGCAGAAAAGACCAAACAGAACAGAAGGGCGTACGGAGTTTGTGCGACATCAAAACAGCTCAAACCGAAAAAAATTGCTGATGTGATATGATTGTGTAAACAAGCTGCGAGCCTGGCTCAAAATTACGATACATTCGATTAGACGCTGGTGAATGTATCGTCCAGGAGCTGATTGGTTTACCGGAGCAGGTTTGTTTAACTGATTCAAAAGAAGAATATTCTGAGTGCAGCATCGTCGTTATTTTGGGAATTTACTTATTGAATGATATCAGACTTTCTATATGCTTTTCAAGGTCTCAGTTTGGCTACGCTCACTTTGGGGAATAAACCGGTTATCTCTAAAGGACAGAGTTGTGGGTGTTCAACATCTATTGCACCGTCTGTAGAGTATTAGATTAGCTACGCACATGACGGTTTTAATAGTGGTGAGCCGTAAAAGCGGGCTTGTTCCACCACGAAATAAACTGGCACGGCCGAACAAAACCAGCCGGACATCATACTCCGCTGCTACTGGACGTTGCGATTTGTAGTGTCTACTCCCCTGCTAACTTTACGACAAGCACAAAAAGGCTGTTACTTTAGGAAGCATCTGCAGCTTGAGCGTTAAAATAATAGCGTTTTGCAGCCACAGCGGACTGTATTGCTTGTGGAAGCTAGTAAACTAGGCGCGTAGGTCGTGCTATTTATTGCAGATAAAAAGAACCTTGTCATATAATTATTAAATACATAATGCCAAAAGTTAACAAGGTACTGAATTTCCTGACCATGACCGTTGGTCGCGGAAATGCAACAACCGACTAGGAGATAATGAAAAAGAAACGCTATACCATATTAAATGTGCTAGACGCCTATTTCTGGTATGCTGTGAGCTTAAAACAGGGCACATCGTAACATCGTATCAAGCAGCATGATGCACTATATGTAATGCAGCATTGTTATTGTGGTTGGGTTTTAAACAATAAATGCTGATGACAATGTGCCTGCAGTCGATCGAATAGCTGATAACTAAAAGGACTTGGTGAATGTACGGTGTTGTGAGACGACGTCTGCGCAATAGAAAAATACGAATACTCTGAAAAATCCATTTGGCAAATAGCCGGAAATTCATGTTCTTGAGCAGCGCGCGAATGTAGCCCACGCAGTTGGTGACCGAATGGGTCGGTATAACTAAGGTGATAGTAAGTAGCACTGCACAGTGCTGATGCAGCTCGATGTATTGTCAGGGGCATCGTGCAAACGCAGACTAACTGCATTGCCGGCGTGTTTAATCCTGTAAGTATATTGTTCCTTATTGCTCTTAGCATGACGGTAAGAGTTTTGCATTTTGAAGGGTCTGCGCGTACTCCAAGCACCGTCTTCAGACACCGGTGAAATAGCTAGGCTATGTCGTTGACTGCATAAAAATACGCCGTCAGCAAGATGTGGTGACAAACAAAATCCTTAAGAAAATTTGCGGTATATAACGAAGAGTGTCATACTTGATTTGTGAGCACGATGACGGCACAGCTATACAGAGATAGCCAAATAACCAGCATTGCTGCCTTTTCAAAAGAGCAATAGCAAAAGAAACTAAATTAATTATACTTGGTGAAACAAGCGACATAATTCAACATTTTTAGGGTGAATGTAGTAGGCTGTTTAACATCCATGAGATCGACATGCATGGGCTAAAACTTGTGTCAGTTATTAGAAAGTTGCTTAATTATTTTGGTTCAACTGCTGCAAGCGCCGAAATTCTGTATCTTGTGATGTCCACCGGGCTTATGCGTCAATCATGACAGGTAACCATAATGATCACACACTTGATTGAAAGTGGAACATTAAAGCGGAAAAGACGAAGGACTTTTTTATGCTGGACAAGTGCATTTGCCTGCGAAGGAGTTTGGTCCTCGTTAGTTCTCGCTACATGAACAAGTATACTAATTATTGGAAGCTGCATATTTCGTATACCCTTAGCGCGAAAAACTTTAGATGGCGCACCTCACTTGGTCCACTCACTAATCCAGAATTTCAGCATTTTCTGCTAATTTAGAACTTGTGCCCCATCGATTGCGACATTATTCTGGGATAATAACAACGCGTTTGTTTATTTTTCTTAGTGATGAGGACCTATTTTCGTAAGTAAACTACCGTCATTTGAAAATCTTTACCGGGTATGGTGCCGTGCCTTCAGAGTGTGCAATACCAATACTGAATCCGATTGTGACGTCTTACTAAAATCAGCTGACTATGGCGAGCGAAGGCCACTTCAGATGACTTTGCAATCCGATGTCGAAGCGGAGACCGTCCTCAGTCAACTCACCGTCTTCGTGATTTGTCATGAAGTGCTCGTATATTCACTGACATCCCTTGAATCGTATGTCGATACACGAAACAAAACCCAGAAGAAAACCGCAAGCAAACCGATAAAATACCCAATTATGTCCTTGGTGTTCCCGAAATCCAGTCATCCGACGTGCCGCAAGTTTAAACGCATGAATTGCAAATGTGACGCTGTACACGCGAAACCCTCTCTCTCAACGATGTAAGCGCCAACTCAACGTCAGGGTTGCCAATATCACTGAACTATGAAAGAAGTGGTCCAAGGCTATTGAATCTTTTGCTCTACTCCAAACAAATGGCTGAAAGGTTGCTTGGAAGTTGGCGCAAGTTCCGCAAAAAGTCGTCATCAGTAATACGTCTGAAGATGGTTGTAGTCCGGCTGAAGACACACGAAATCAGTGAGCAGTTTTCGCTATCCGCACTGTCCGCATTTCTGAGTCAGAGCATAGTTATTTTTCCTTGCCGTCCAAAAAGGAAGGAACGGAAAAGCCGCCAACTTTCGCCTCCGAAATATTAGGTAGTGGGTGCGGTATGCAATAGATCAAAACAGCCCTTGGGGGTAGGCAACATACACAACAAAAAATGATTGTCAGCTGCCTCCACAATGGTCGGCGTAAATGCAAGGGAAATACTTGTTTGATCAAATACGCTTTGGAAATACATTAATCTAAGTTAATTGCATACAAACGCAACGCCTTCTGAATAAGTTGGCCTAGCATCGATATTGTCATAACTCAGTGTGTTGGGACCTCTTCCTGCTAACAGAGAGATAATTCAATGACTTGATTACCAATGCCGAGATTGCACTACCTGGTATGTCAATCTTGCGAAACGACCGACCGACAAGGGAGGCTGTGTAATTCGTTCCTACCTTTACCACCTACTAATTGACCGCCTAACCACCCTAGGATTAAAATCGTAGACGCTTTATGATGCTGCCTACAACTGAGGCAATGCGACAGATGTTCAGTGGCCATTGTATGCCGCCAACAGGTGGCCACTTGAAATGGACGTGACTTTAGCCTTTGTTATGGACAACCTAATTGCGCGGTTTTACATACACTTTCAGTAAGCAGCGGACTCCCATCTTCACTGCTTACAAACCCAGGCCATATTCGGTGAGCAATTCAAGGCGGAACTGCAAGAACTAATTGCCCGTTCATCGCTGCACAACCATGTCGCTTGCACAACGCGTTTCGGACAGGAAACAAACCGGCCATCTTTACTTCCGTGTTTACCAACGAGGAACTCATGATCGACGTAATAACAACGTGCACTCCTTTGAGCCGCAGTGATCATGCGACGCTAGCCTTCCATTAGATCTGCTATGCGGAGTATCTTAAAGAGCGTGTCAAGGAATAACACGTTGTAATAGATGTACATATATATATATATATCATGACCTGTCTAAACTTATTGGTACAAATAGCCGCTCGTTCCTAGCCGATTGGTCCCCTGAAATTGTTTGTGGATGATTCTTTAACAGATTCAACAAGCCCATATCAAGCAAATCTGTAACAAAAATCCACCGAGCTAAAATGATTAAGTCTTTAGTAAGGATATTGACCCGGAACTGCATGACATTGAGGGACTTGACTTGGCTCACTTACATAGCCAATTCGGGAGAAGACAATTAGGGATATCTATGAAACACCAAAATTCCACTGTGTTCAACTGCAAGGGAGGATAACCTAAGCAAATAACAATACCTGTTGCAAAGGTGTTCCTCTAATCAAAAGTTCCTATACCGACACGTAAAAAAACTGCTTTGTGTTAGGCGCGAAACTCCTGCTGTGCACACAGCATGCTGCTTAGCAAAAACCGCGCAAGAGTCGGCCTAGGTACTTGGAGAACAGTTTGCCCGTCCTTCCAAAGACTGCAACCGTCTTATATACTGCCTACGCAGATGATGCCGCCACCAGGACTTAATCACGTATCTTCTATGTCCATAGCCGAAAGGAACAAGCTGATGTCCTTTCGTGAGTTCAGTTCCCCGGGTGCGGATATCATTTGCCTTCAGGCTGATAACACTCCTTCCGGTGATCACCATAGTAATGGAGTGCATTGTAACTGAGACATTAATGGGGTAACTGGTGTACCATAAAATTCTCCTCCCGAAGTAGCACGGATTTTGACATACTCTGTCCCGTACAACTAACCAGTTGATCGCTCGTGCACGCTGGACGAAGTACTTGCACTACGGCATCAGCCTATTCCTAACTGCCGCCTAGAATCCCAAATAATACATCAGGCGCCTCATATGTGCGATCTCGATATGCTTCTTCAAAATGACCCTAGTCATTTGAGGCAGACTGAAAATGCATCAAGGAAATAAACTCACAACTTCGCCTTATTCGTAGGACGTTCGAGGCGTTTAAAAACTCAGTCTTTCCGAAAGTGCTTTGCGCTATGTGAGGCCGCACGCGGTATATGCTGTCCAAGTGTGTCAACCCTGGCTGAAGCACCATCTCACAGCGCTCGATACTGCACAACGCAAGGCAACAAAGTACGTCAAAGGTTTGTCACGCACACCCTACCCACTCAGACCAAAATCCGTCAAAATATACAGCGGTCGCTATCGGCGTCCTAGGAGCGACCTCATAATGGTGTATCAGATCCTGAGAAACCACATTCACATATGACATTTTATTTTGAAGCTCAGTCAAAACACCTCACGAAGGGGTCATCAGTTTGAGCGGGTCACGCAGTAAAGCCGACTGGAATCTTGACGAAAGGTTTTCTCCCTCCGTGTGCCGCAGCCATGGAACGTCAACCCGGCGTATGTAATTAATGAGCCCACCGTATCCGTTTACAAAAACGTCTTGACGATACTCTGACACATTTACACTACGTGATGTTGGCTTTAATGCGCTACACACAGTGGACGGTTTCGTAACCTTACTTGCACATGAGTTTCTCCAAACCCCTTGATGATTCATGCATTCCAAGCGTAATTTTATTGGCACGGTTTTTATTTTGTATTAGAACCTTAACTATCTTACGGGACATGTAATGCAATCGCTTTGTTAACTGTGATAAACCACAGCTTTATTGCTCAACTGGCTTATATAATACGTGCTCTATGGCCTAGTTGTCAGGGTTATCTGTGAAAACAAATACCATATGATTACGCCTGGCAATACAGGAGAGAATGCTGTATATTCCAATTAGGTTGTAACTTAAAACAATAGGCCACCGTCCCCTTTGTTTCCGTGGAATAAGCTCCTTTGCAGTTGGCGCGAGCTACTAGCGGTCATTCTTTTTGAGCATTCTAGTGTTCCCGGGGATTAGGCAAAATCCTCGTTTGGCTTCGTGCAGCGTTTATGCTGAATATTATGTTTTGTGGGCAGCCGGAAAGAATCCGTAAAATATTAGTTATAATACTCATTCTCTTAGGCATTTTTGCAATAATATCCACAGGATATCTATAGAGTTATATATGCATTTATTATGATCACAATCTGTTTACTGATATTGGCAATTGGGAACATTGCAGACTAGGAAAACCTTGTTAAATTAGAGGGAAAAATAGAATGTGTTTGTGCATTTTTCACTCACAATTTAAGAGTATTCTTGAAGTTTTATAATTAGGAGGGAATAGGGCAATCACCGCAATTAAAGAGGTGCACACCAGTCACATAGTTTGGTTACTAGCCATGACTTCCAAGGTTTCCAACCGACGGCGATCAGCATCCTGGAGACCCTATCCAGGGAGACAGGAGGAATTACGTTGGCCAGCAGTTTTGTCAGTTTTTCCATCCTGCTTCTCCAAGTTGTAGGCTTAACGCCGAACGGTAAACCAGGACAAAGGAAACTTTGGTCCTCGGTTGACTGTGAGGATGTTGTGACCACCGAGCAACGACTACCAAACGTTGGGCTCAAAATTCGGTCAGATGCAGCCAGTGAGCTGTTGTTGACGGTGACCGGGGAAGACGTAGGTGCAGTTGAAGAATGGGACGTGGGATGATCTGCGAGCTGATGTTGAGCAGCAGTGAAGTTAAAGCCGGTAGACATGGCAAGAGGGAAAGCAGTAGCGTAATCCATCTAGGGTTCGTCAGTGGACCTAATACTACCCGGTCGCCAAGGCGGGAATAGAGGGTTGTCTTAGGGGCCGCACCTCGAGCCTTTGATCCAGGATACAACCTACACGACAGCAAGGCGATATGAGGGTCCAAAGGACATCTGATACGACATGAATATCAGTTTAGCGTATATAACGGCAAAAGTGAGTTTATCGAAGAAGGGAACACAAGTTATGACCCTGAGTTGCTTATTCGATAAAAATGCTACACAAGATAACAGAAATGCATCTTTGTCGGCAAGGCTATATTTAAAAAAGTTTCATCGTAGAGGAACTGATATATGCCAATAATAAACGGAACAATCTGGCCAGAAAACAAAGTGAGAAATGCGACCTCAAACGCTACGCTTCGTAGTGGCCGTATCTGTAGACCGAGAAAGCGCATTCAAGGTCTGTCTATTCTGAACAAACCAACTTAAATGGGGTTTGCTCTATACTTGTTGAACCCGACTACAAATAATGCGGTAAGCTGATTCCTAGCCTTTTCATATTTAACGGTCTAGCAAGCTCATTACCTCCACTACCACATCTGCCTCCTGAACGTTTAAACTTTGTTAATACTGTATGTTTTTCTATATGAAGGTCGATCCTTTGGAATACGATGCCAGTTAACGGTGTTAATGTTTCCTCTACGCTACTTTGTCATGGCGACCCGAGAAGTACGCTTGATCAACTCAAGTGGCGTTGTATCCTAAAAGGTCAAATTTCGTTGTTTTCTCGCGGCAGTTTCTCCCTATCTATTTAATGATTTGTTCGAGCTGAAGACTCAAGAGAAGACCACGTTTTCTGTTTTAGAGTGAATGAATATGTCAGACTGACGATGCATCAAAAGCTACTTGCCAAGAACAAGCTGGGTGATTCAAAACCATATCAGCCTCTGCACAATCTGCAGAGTTCAACTAATCGCGGAAATCGAAAATTTGCTTCCAATAGAAATGTATTTTCACTGCCTAACACATGTGATGTGTAACTTGTTAAACGCTAATGTACATGCACCTCTAACTCAGCTAACCTACCTAACTGAAGGTATTTTGGAACTATACAAGCTAAGCACTCACCCAGTCTACAAATTACGATAACAAGAAGCAAGTCGCATCGTCTATCACAGCGCTAAGTGAAAGTCCCCAAGTACGAGTGGCTACAGGGATTCCTAGGAATATATAAGCATTCAAATCCATTAGTCACAAATTGAATCTGCTCAAGTTTCGCGACTAAGCGACTATCCATTTCAAATATCACAGGAGAACTTGCTAAAACGCCGGATCCCGTCACCTACTCCACTTTTACTTTTGCGTTTTACAAGGAAACAGGCTGACTAGCAAGTATTGGCGACTGACATGCTTGTTCACCACAGTTTCACTTCTTTCGTCAGCTTTCGCGCAACCGAAGCTACCCTTTTGGTGAAAACTGATGCATAATTTAGCGTTCTTCTTTGCGATACTATGAAGCCGAAGAATAAGACGATAATTTAATTGCGCGCAACCAAAGGAATCATGATTCACATATATAGTCAAGGTTCGTGCAGGATAAGTCTACACCTACAACGTACTTCTCAACAGCATTTCGTCCTCACGGATGTCCGGACACAAGTCTTGGCCTTCTCTTTCTGCAACACTTTTCTTTGCTTGTATACACAAAGCGATGTCGTCTGATTGATCGTCACACGAACCTGGAGGCCGTTTCACTTACACGGATATCAACGTAAGCAGTCCCGTATAGGCGAACAGTTCATTTTAACCATTGATCCGGGGATTCCTATAATTTTTCCCCCAGGTCTAACATGAACTGATGTAGTTGGAATCCATTCTGATGTCGCGAAGCATCACATCATTAAAAACATCTGTCTGTATTCTCAAAAGCTTTGTAAATGGCATACGACAACCTGAAGCTTATGTTTATAATGTGAGTACATGCCTGACCTGGGTAACTATTGCCCGTTTACAAGCCAGTAAATGTCGCTAACGCACAAAGCGTCATAAGACTGTAATCAATATGGCCCTGCACCACCCTCTGATTAAAAAAATGAACAATGATGTATTAAAGGTAAAAAAGCGATTGTGTTACAAGTCCCGTAGGATGGTTAAAGTGAAAGCAAACACAAGTGTAAATCGTCAATTTAAGCGTCTAGTGAATTCAAATGCACTTATTCATATAAACGCTGTAGAATGTGTACTGATTTTTACTGTAGAGTAATATGGGAAGTAATATGGGGAAGATATGTCTTAAGAACAAGAGAAACGACCGCCGCTTATTCGTGAGCCGCTTTCTTTGACTGAGTTAAATTGATGAATGCAGTTGTAAAATATCCGAAACTATATTCCACAAGAGCAGTGTGTAAAGTGTGAACCAAAAAAGCTGAGAATGAGCACCGTTTCTTTTCGTGTTTGTTTGACGTGAACGTCTCTGATTATATAGGGTGTTGTAGATGGATAAGAGAATCATCCTGAAGTCTTTTGAATACCGTTATCTTGGAGGAAAAAATAACGTATGTGGGAAGTGCGTTCCAATGTTCGCATACACAAAGGGAAAATAAATTCCGGCGGCATTCCAACCGGCTGTATTGCGTGGCCAGCTTAATCTGGTGTCTTCTGAGTGTTGTATTGCTTTTCAGCTTTAGTAGGTGACGACAAGAATGGTATGGATTCCTCACGATCATCTAAATCATTATCAAGTCGTCTCGCGGGCGTCGATATTGTCCACTGTAGACCCCGATGGTTTTCAGCCTTAATCGGTAAGGGAGATGAAATAGGCACTTTACGTTCTTGGTCGCCCTTCGCTGTGGCAGTTCAATAGCAAAAGATGTACTGAGGACCAATGCTACATGCGTATACATTTTGGTCCACCTAACACAGTTACGAATTACCAAGGATTCACAGATACCGGAAATAAAGGTCTCGATGTCGTGTAACCTTATATCCACTAAATGTTAATGGTAAAACTTTCCGGGAAACCGCACACGGAACATCCTAAGATAGTTTTCGACATGATTTCCGTTACTATCCTCACAGTCAATGCTGATAACAAACTTTTCAGCATTTATCTGCAGAAATGTTTGGACACCAGACAGCGTGGCAAACGTACTCTAGACAATAAAGTCCGATTTATTATGGATTTCTCTGTCCTGAATATTTAGTTGCTATTTGTGTTTTGACAGCATGATCAATTACTACTGCGCGGCGTTGCGCTTCAGCCTCGTGTGCAAAAATATTAACGTACGACTTATTCGCTTGGATTTATGTCATAGTTTTACTGTGTATTGGCGTCCTGATACTCAGAGACATTTCTATTAATGAACATCCCAGCTTACCATTGCGACACATTGAGCAACAATGTGCATGCCTCGATGTTTATTTACCCCATAATCGCGGTTATATCTTTGTCAATTTACTGCATAGAGGAAATCTGCTCCATTAATGGGATTCCATTAATTAAGCTACATTAACTCACGTTTCCTTGCAAATTAGGAGGAAATACTTATTCGCCCTCTGCTACGCTTTACCCGCATATGCAACAACAATCGTATATGGCTACTACGCTGGGAAAAACTCAGGTTTTACTGTGTGTTGGTATCTTAAATTTGACGACATTTCCATCCATGCATTTCCATTAGCTATCTCCTCCTAGCAAGCTAGGACGAGTAACTTGCACTTAACGAAGTGGCGATTTAACACCACATGCAATTAACCCGATGCAAAATCTTTGACACCGGTTATCTAACGGCCTGCAGCACCTGCATTGGGTTCCCATCATGTTACCTGCCTTAGCTTTCATCTCCTTGCTTACAAGTACGAACAAATTGCTCTGTGTTCGTTTGTGCTTAGGTCTCGTATGTCATGATATCTCACTACTCACTAGTTACTAGCTACAACCTACACTGGCATATATATATATATATACTGTATGCGGACGTCCATCTGCGCCACCGTCTTTCTCTCATTTACCCTATATTCTGCTTGCAAGCTAATAGCAACTAATTGCATCGGACGTCACTGCGATTGAGTCTCATATGCATAAAGTTTGATCTATATCTTACTTACCTGGCAGCATGCAATAAACCTGCTGTGTGCTGACATCTTTCCATCCGCTGTTTTTCATTAACTACCTCACCTGAGTTCTGTTCTCCTGGTATGCTCTGAAGACCTGTTCATTCATCGCAATGCTGTGCATTATCCATAAATATCACGGTGTTGATTTACAGTTCTTTGCTGCAACTTCATTAACATTTTGAGGTATAAAAGCGTTCCATTCTTCTACAGACTTCAACTAAACTGACAGCTGGGCAAAAAGCTGATTGCCAACGCTGGCGCGCTTGCCACCAATCGTGCTTGGGAAACACCATGCGAGCGTGTTACCAGAGCCCAGCCGAAAGCTGATGAAATCGCGTCAGACATCACGTGCGTTGCCATGCCCCGAGTAGGCGGACGAAGACTGGATTGCCCGAGCATGACGGTGAACTGGACAGATGGAGCGGACACGCAGGTGTAGAGCTTGAGCTTACAGCCAAATCCGCCTGGTTATACCGACATATACATATGAGCGTTCTCTGCCCTAAAAGAACTGTGGTCTGCTGAGTATTCTTCTGTCTCCCTTCCGGTCGGGTTAGGCGTCAAAGGCGTCAAACAGAACACTTGTAAGAGTGCAGATTTAGCAGCAGGCGTGAATCAACAGGTCGATTGCGGGCGCAGCTTTATAACACAAACTGAGCAATCTCCTCCTAGCTATAACAATTTACCTAATCCTCGCTACCTGCGCTTTAGCTTCACAGGCCCTAACCTTTACATATGATCCAATTGCTGTTATGATTTTATTTCTAAACATAAACGTGAACCGAATTTATACATCTGTTTTGCAATACAAGAACTACCAGGCCGTGCCGTTACGGAACGACAGTATTATGGTCCGAACCCCCGCTGTGAGGGCGCGAAGTATTTTCACGCTGGATACCGTCAACTAAGAAATGTGGGGGATTAGAGACGCCTTGGGAGTGAATAGATTGTCAGGTAAATGTAGATCGAATCATCTGAGGGAACACAAATGCTACATTGTTACTAAAATGATGCTGTTCATGAACTTTAGATGTGAGGTCAATTCTGCTGCTGAAAACCTATCTCGAACTTTGCAAACTGTTGTTAAGAGGAATTCTTCAGCGGCCTATTTTGCATATGTTCATTTTAGCAAGCATTCTCTTACAAATCTTTGCACGATGTACTGCGTTCGTTAGCCCGTTTACAGCACCCTTATTAACATTCGTGCTCCTGTAGTGCAGGATACCTAGGTCAGACTGCAAGACACGTAACTTAGCGGATTCGCGAGCACATCCCGACCTGATTTCACAAAGTTTGGCGAGATATGCCAGCGGGTATATTATGTAATACATCCATGATTTCGACCACATAGACTCTCTAGATGATTTAAAACTAATATACACATTATACGAGCGCTTAACTCAAGGTTTCCGCAATCCGCTACTGCCAGTTGCTGAGGCTATATATATTCGACTTTGAAGTCTGAATTAAATGTGTAGTCTTAGCACCTACCGTCCTTACTACTATTTCGGCTGACGGACAATGTTACCTAACTATTTGATTAACTACTGTGCTAATTACTTTATGGTCCGAAACTTTAATGTACTGATTTTTCCATTCACTTTGCCCGCTATCTTTAGTCTAGTCTTTAACTATTGGTTTAAAGGTTCAAACAAAGCGGCACATTATTTGCTAGCCTAAGTTACGCGGGAAGCATCTAAGCGCTGAAATAAACACGGTTGTGTCTAATGACAGATTGCTCGTAAGAAGTGTCGACCCTTCATTTAGTTGCTCTTGACTTTCACAGTAAAATAGGAAAATACGCACGTTGCAAATTTTCATTCCCCGTGATTCGATGAAAAATATTACTTTTTTTACTAAGCAATATAGAAACCTTGACGTTTATACGTTCACCGTTATAATCCACCCATCACCTTGAATTCATAAGTGTTTCGGCATCGTTTAATAATTCATGAGACATTCAGTACATTGTCTCGTGACTTTCGCCTAGTTATATATGATTATGCCCATCATGTGCTTAAAAATTATTTGTACATAACTGCATCGTCGGGGTTCCAAGTAAAGTTCTATTAGATATTTGTATTCCAAGCCGCTTGATAAAAATAAGTCTGTAACTGTAGACAATTTCCTAAAGATTTCCTTACCCTCGGATACCCAGTTTCCAATAATGCTACTTCCAAGTTGGTAACCATAAACATTGAATGTGCATAAAAGACCCTGATCAGGATGTAAAGCGCACCACCAAATCCACTGCCTAGAATTTGTCGCTTGAAACCATTCGCACGATACTCGCCAGAGCCAGTCACATCAACTGAGTATGTGGCTGGTATTGGGGTGAGCTCATGTTAATCCCGTCACATTTCCTTCAGCACTAAAAGCACTTATGTCGTCGCGCTCTGTTAGAGAGCCAAAGCAGTCGCAGTAAAACAATATGTTAAGGTTTCCTACGTAACTGAGTGTTCATAAACCGTTTGAAACTTTTCTGCTTCGGCGCACCGAAATCAACTTGCGCTAGATGATTCTAGTATTGCACTACCGAGTAGCACAAACTGTTTGCAGCCGGAAACGTTCCGTTTTGTGCTCTTCAGGTCAGTTACTATTGTTGTGCATAGATTATTCTCCTGAGCGGCAGGTTTGGGAAGGAACCGCACAATGTGCTTAGTTCCAAGTGGTTCAGAAACCCAAATATGTAGGTGCAGCATTTTTCGTAGTTCATCGGTAATCCTGACTTAATATTCCAGTGGTTCTTTTGATCGGACATTACCCAAATCAATCATCGGCTTAGAGTTCAGACAATTTAGACCACGGTTTATGGACAACATCAATCGGTTTATCGGTTTTGATTGTTACAGGAAGGTCAGTAGTGTGCAGCATCATTGATTTGTGACCAATGGGAAATCCCTGTAAAAAACCGCTAGTTCGGAACACTTGCTTACGAAAGGTTCTTTTTACTCATCTGTACGGTTGATCTACCACAAGAACAACAATACACGAGCCCATGCCGCCAAAAGCGCTGCTTTCCATAGGCCTTCATTGTAGCCAATTTGTGAAACGTTATGGAACATTTTAATTGGTTCAAAAAATCTATTATTGTAGAGTTCATCGCATCAGCTTCGATACCAGCTAGTGCTCCAAGTGCCCGAAAACACCCAAGACTGCAGTTGCAAGCCGTTGGGCATTATCAGTAATGCGCGTCAATCGGATATATCAGGATTCGGACTCACAAACTCCAGTGGCTTGCACCGCCAGTGTACAGAATATGCCACTGAGCCTCCGGGGACATCTTCGGATCTTCATGAATTACAAAGAAACTGATATATAACCCGTCTTCTTCGCCACAGTCATGTAATAAACGGAAGTCTCAAAACAGTGTTGGGGCCGGAAAACACCACCTTTACTGAGTGGATCTATGTACTATTTAGCATTTAGAAAAGGACAGTTATTATGCGTAGTGGATTATTTGTAGTAATTAATCTGGTGTTCATCGATCTAGCTTCTTAATTAATTAGCCTGGTGGCATAAGCTGCTTACTGACAGTGCAAGCCGCTTGCTATCATTGGTTCGGATCCTGATGGGTCCGATGTATAGGTATTACTGTTGTTGCCCAACAGGCTGAATCAGCAGTTTAGCGCTTTTTCTTGGGCATGTAGATGAATGCCTGATGTAAGAGCTGGTGCGAAGCACTCTTTATTATTTTCAATAAAAATTTTCTAACTATGGAGCACATAATCGATGTACATGCTCGTTTTTCGGCATAGGTTGAATTTGTCCGCTGTTATCTCGCCACTAGCAAGTTGCCTAACAAGTAGCGACCGCAGTGGAAACCATGCTGAGTATAAAAATTTACTTCTCTACTCGTACTAATGCTAGCTGCTTTTTTCATGAGCTCACATATGACGGATCTTAAAAGAATTCACCCATCGTATTTGTGCATTCTGGGCTCATATATTTAGTTAACAAGTAAACGACTATCTCTCAATATCAGCTTAACTACCCGGCAGATGGGTGAAGTAAAATTCTCCACCAGTGTCTTAAATCAAACCGATTTCGGTGTGTTAGGTCTAGATGAAGAGTTAAGCTTCAGTTAAATTAGAAGTGACACAACATTTCCTGTGCTGAACTTAATACACTATACGCGGTAGGGTTGGGTGCATTCATCTATGAGGGTAACCGGATTTGATAGCTAGTAAACTGTGGAGTGTCGCTAAGCCAGAAATTTCGGTTTTTCGTCGTCAATCATCCATCGCCTGTACGCAAAAAGTAACTTTGTCGGTTTTGCTCAGACAAACGTATACATTCACTGAGACCAGACAGAGGCTGTTCGTCCAGATGCTCTTTGTGTTGGTACCTTTTCTCACGCTTTATGTAGAAGCACAGGATTTTTAACACAGAGAAGCTCAACCAATCCAAAACGACTGTGAGAAGTTAAATGTTGTCTATATTTGTTAATTCGTGAGAAGTCGTGGTTTTTCCTCAATACAAGGGGAGCCATAGTGCAGGGCTTCTACCTTAAGGCTGAAAATCCCCACTTTATAGGCAATATTATTTTGGAAGCTGGACGATCCCAGGCAAAATCAACTTTCAGGTTCAGTGCTGAATTGTAGCCACCGTTTTCAAACATGACAAGATGGTGCACCAGAGGTTTTGACTACTGTCTCCTCGCTGTGATTAGCTGCATCCACGTGAAAAAAGAATGCTGTTTTCACTGTGGCCAATTGATGTGGTAGTGGTCACATCAAATACAGTAGCTAATTTGTGCATCAGGACTAGGTCTGGGATGTACTATGGCACACACAAGTGTCCTGGTGTGTGTGGTGGCATGCCTTATTTTTCTGGCCTCAAACAGTGCATCAATAAGCCTAACATCATAGGGTTCATAAGGCTGAGTACAGTTGAATAAATCCCAGTTAATGCTGTATGCGCTGAAATCCTTCAGTATTATACAATTCCGGGCGCTCTAACATGCCTTGACTTAGTCCACGACAAGAGCACTGGTAAAGCAAATCAATATTTAGTGGTTGGCATCTGCCATAGATCCGACACTGAAGCATTTCTAACCTCTGTCTTTGATGATGGCTAACTTTAGGTCTGATCTGCAGTAGCGGATGGCGCAACATTTCTCCTCTTCCCGAGAAAGTTCATATGTTAACGATATGGACAACACCAGCAGCTGTTACTGGGGTTAACCATAAATCTGCTAAGTGGATAAAGGTCTGGGCGAAGCTCTGATTTTAGAGTGAGAAAATTGTCCTGCTTGTTTGTTATGATACGCAAATGTGAAAACATTTCTGGTAGTCCATTTGCTGCTCTAGATCTTGCAAACAGGGTAGCATGCATTTCGGTCTACATTGCGTTCCAATTATCCTCTGCAAAGAAAGATGCTTTTTGAAGATTTGTGTCACCTTCCGCTCACTGAGATCTAAGCTCTTCGAATTTCCATGCAACGTATTTTCAGGACATAACACTCAAGGTGCGACATCCACCTAAGGAAATGCGAGAATTGTGAAGACTTTAAGGGAACAGACCTTGGTAGATTTGTCATGTTTTCTGTCTAGGCGACATTGGTCAGTTCGATCACCACACAATTCGAATAACAAAAGCTACGGTAATTTATTGTGAAAAGCTATACTCCTCTTACTTTCGTAGTCATGTAAATAACCCAACTAGAATTGATTACTGACACCGACAAAGCGCTGCTTGCACACAAATTAAAATTTCAGCGGTTTCGAAACATTATAAAGATCCCACCTTATTAGGACTTCGAAGTTTATAAATCATTTCTGACACCTTTCATGTTACATAAGGTAAAAAAACGTGAACGACGTACTCTTAAGCTCAATAACAGTGGTTAAATTCTTTGAGGTGCATTTTGTAAAGTCGAGATCATAATTTACTCTTAATACCGACGTATTCTTCAAAACTGTGACAACTTGATAAATCCACAGATTAATCTCATTAGTGGGCCTATGTGCTCGAAGTCGGAGTCGACTGCTGTTTCTGCTGGATACATATAAGTTTTTATTTACTTTCCCTCATTAAGACCATGAGCTCAGCATGTAAGTTGTCAGTCCGGCACAGCACCAGACGATCGTTTCACCCTGTTGCGTCTCGTCCGGCGTGTGCAATCCTTCGACAACTGCTGGAGATCCAGCCTATTACTGCCAGTGGCTTAAACCACTTGGTAGCAACTTACGCTACTAATGCTTGCGAAGACAACCAACCATCATGGAAGGAAAACTTACTGCGATATAGCCCCACCCATTCTTCAGTGCCATGCCGGTTATTGCTTGTGCACCGCGCAGTAGCTGGACGTCCTCGTCAAGATTAGCTTTGTCGGTGACGGTGATCCACAAAGTCTTTGTGGAATTGTTAGGCCTTATATCGAATTACTATTGAGTAGACGGATTTGGTAATGCGTATATGTGATTATTTTTCTGCTGAACTGCGACACATCTCAAGTGAGAACAACACTGCTACTGAAGGCTACTCCCGCCGCTACTAATACACCACTTCCGGGTGGACAATCGATTTATACACCATGGCCACGGCGCCCAAAAACTAAAAATGGGTAGCGGTTCACCGTTCTAGATTAATTGTTGGAATTCACACCACATTAATTGCTTACACCCGATAGCAGTATATTGTGGCTTGTACCCACACGACATTCTATTCTAGTCGCTCTATATTCTGAGACTGAGACTGCATTTAAGAGCAAGTAGAAAGGTTTTTGTGCAACTTTATCGAATTACGAAAAAGCAAAACCTTTAGTTGTTAACTATCAGCAGTTGGGTCTGGTCCGTTAATCGTTTATACTTGTTTGCTTAGGAATTTGTGCTAGAGTCAGTATTTCCGGGCATTCTGTCTTCTTTCGGCATTGTATCTGCATCGTCTCAAAAATGCACAGGTATCCGATATAGTTGACGATACGGGTTTTAAAACACGTCACGGAATCGGCCTCTATTAATCCTTCTGGTTGTGTATTCCCGAAGCTTACAATTCTTCGTTCGATACAAAGCTGATGTGATACTTTATTCATGCTTGGGACCCGGAGTTTGTAACGGTGTCCTCGGGTGTTACAGGGTTGCCGCAGGTGAAATATTGGCCGTACTATGGGGAAGTGATTTAAGTGTAGTACTCGATGGGTCACAATAAGGTCAGTCTTTACTCGGCGGTAGGATAGAGTGTAGTGTCCGAGCATTTCACAAGGTTTTTCATCCGGAAGCTTTCAAAGACTCGGTATCCTTCTAGTTGCGCTATGCTGTATTTGCACCAGCTTTTCAGTTTTCCATTGGGTTATCGAATGGTAAGCTGGGACACCGTATTCAAGGATTGGTCTAACGAGTTAGGTGAATGGACAAGGGAGGGTTTCTTCGGACCACGTGGAAAAACTGCGTCTTAATGCCCAGAGCATACGAAGTCCTGCACAGTACAATTTCTCTGTATTTTCTAGTAATCTCATATCATGTCATGGGAGAACCCATAATTCTCTGACAGATGTGTTTGGATGGAGCAAGTGGCCGTCCAAGGTGTATGACCGTGTGGTTGGACGTCTGGTTATACTGATGAACTCCAACTTGCTTGCTTTAAGAAGGCGTTACATCTCAGTGGAGCACGTTGACAGTCGCGCGAAGTCATGCTGGAGGCGAGTTCATTCGTCCTGATTCTCATTGATCCTTTAGGTTTCAAATCATCTGCAAACAGGACACATGGTGATTGAAGCTACTGCGGAAGGTAGTTGATTTGAATAAGAAAGAATACGGGCCCAAGTACTGTTCCTTGAGGCACGCCGCTAGTAGATGGGAACCAGTCTGTCAGGAAGTCACTGACTTGCACTCTAAACTTTCGTCCCACAATAAACTCGTGTAACAACTGAAGTAACGTGCCACTGAATGCGTATGTCCTCAGTTTACGAATGAGTACCTGGTGGTTCACTCTGTCAAACGCCTTACTGAAGTCGATGTACACCACGTCAACGTCTTTCCGTTCGTTGAGAGCTCATACCCACCGGTGGTTTGCGTACATCAAGTTGGTGATGCAGGATCGCCCTTCCGTAAAGCCGTGTTGCGCTGGCGTCAATACATCCATCGATACGGAGAACGACAGCAGAAAATTTTTCACAACCTTCTCGAGAACTTTATAAAATACCGAAGTCAAACAGGTCGGTCTAGAATTCTCTAGTTTACTCAAATCACCATCCTTTGGAAGCGGTCTTACTATCGAGCATTTCCAGTCGTTCGGGACAGATCCTTCAGAGAGCTATTTATTGAAAATTTTGTCACGACTTGTGAGACGATAATCGATGAGGACTTAAGTATTAGTGGGTGAAGTTCGCCTGGTTAGAGGGGATTTGCATCATCGATGTTGACGAGTAGCTAATACACTTCAATTGCATCACATTGTACGCTGTCGAGCAAGACTTGCTCAACCTGTGTCGGTACTGAAACCCCCGCCGGTTTACTGGAAAATACAGTGAGCAAGTGCATAGAAAAGGCGGCCGCGCGCTCCGCGCTTGAAATGAGCGTCTTTCCGTCTAAGCTGTCTAAGACAGTTAGGTCGCCCCCAGGTATCAGTTGACGTTTCAATTAGGCAACTACTCTTTTGGGTGCGGTTGTGGCCGAGGATGGTAGCTCCTCTTCAAACTGCTGGCGTTGCTTGATTTTTGGGGCGTTACATAATTTACCCTGTTTCTTCATCATAATCGGTATATAAACCAAAGTTTGCAACGCCGTAGCACTAACTGTTTATATTCCGTATCAAATCAATGCGGTTTGATAGGACCGATTTTTTGATACTTAAGGGGAACGAACCGAGTACAGGGCGAGTAAAGCTACCGATTCCTTAAAGACCAACTGGCCTCAAGTAACGCATCATGTGGTAGTGTCCAATCTGGCTGACTTGCGGCTTGGACGAGCCCGTTAAAGTCCCTTCCAATAGTTGAATGTCGGCTTCAGTTTATTGTAGTATGATAATGACAGTTCTAAGCATGCCACGATGGAGCAGTGGTCACTGTTCTCCAGAGGTTCGTTGACTCTGATCTCGTTCAACTTCTGCTCGCAGCTCGTAAACATTAGGTCCAGACAAGATGCCGAGTACGGAGTTACGCGCGTCGCTTGGATGACATTTTACGTTGCCCCGATTACAATAGTCATTTTAGTGAATTGAGCCTCAATTTTGCCATGACCGCGAATATGTCGAACGCTGGCCAAAATATACTAGGTAAATTTAGATCCCCCATCAGTAAGAACTGATGGCGGCTCATGTGCTTCTGTAAATGTGGTAGCCAATCGCAACGACGGTTTAATGGGCTCCGGTAGGTAACCACCACTATTAGTTTTGCGCGCTTGAGACGGATTTTGTACCACAATTGCTCGCATAAACTATCCTTGATCCGATAGGTGCTGGTAAGCTTGCCAACGTGTGACGATTTTATGTTTGACTGAACGCCACCGTGAACCTTTCCTCTTCGGTCGCATCGGAAACAAGAGTATACAGACAACACGACTTCTTGGGGTACTACGCGGGATTTCAACCAAGTCTATGCAATTCCAAAATCGTCCGGCCGCTCCGAGGAAGCGAATAGGCACAGTTCGTCACAATTGTTCATTAGGCTTCACTCGTTGGTGAATGCCACACAGAGGTCCTGGGAGGTACTGCGGGACGTGCCTGGAGGTTGAGTAACCGGTTGATACGGGTTCGTGCACCTTTCTTGATCACCCGAAGATTTGCAATTTGTAAGTCATTTTTACCTTCCTCTGTACGGCGTTTGAGCTCATTGACCGCAATATTCAAACGATCTTTGTCTTCGGGTTCCAAGTGTCGGCGGGTGTGAAACTTTTGCGTTTCAGCTTTGACAGACGAAACAGTATGAGCTGCGGCATACTGGGTTTTGCGAAGGTGATTCTCAGAGGTCGACATGACTG
The DNA here is from genome assembly GCA_944474145.2 of Dicrocoelium dendriticum. Taxonomy (NCBI): domain Eukaryota; kingdom Metazoa; phylum Platyhelminthes; class Trematoda; order Plagiorchiida; family Dicrocoeliidae; genus Dicrocoelium; species Dicrocoelium dendriticum. The sequence continues at coordinate 88,148,064 of OX104070.1, forward strand.
GTTAGTTTGTTGGCCAAGTCGGATTACTTGTTTAATCGTCCCACACTCTTCGCCCACATCCAAGCGTCAATCGAGGAGCCCCTGGAGGAGCTCAACACCGTGATCATAACGTATCTGAGGGTTTTCATATTTTGACTCCGGTACGTCGAAGACCATGAGAGTATGACGCCTCAAAAAATCATTGAGGAACCTTTAAGAGCAGAACTAGAAGTGGCTAAGTGATTGGGTTGTTGTTTATCAGTAGGTGACGTCTGAACTCGATTACGTTGGCCCTTGCGCTTCTGAGAGGTCCATGGATCCTCGGTGTTCAGAAGTTCGCAGACAGGTTCTGAGAAATTCACGGACCGATTAGGAAAGCGGTAGTTCGTAGCTTCCGAGTCAGAGTCTTTCATCGGTGGGAAACATTGAACCTGGTGCTCGGCCTGGGTCGAAGTCTCTGGTGTTGGTGCAGATCGCGTGGTGACAATCGAAGGCGAGATGACAGAGGTACTTTCAAACGGGCGTTTGATCCCACGTGGTGTACTGTTTGTTGCTATCTGAAAGATAGATTTTCCTGTAGTTGTTTGCGGTCCTTGCGTATTCTGATGTCTTGTACCGTAATATTTAAAACATATAACTTGAAAAAGTCCTATGTCAGAAGTCAAGCGATTTTCGGAACACGTCAACGGATAAGCCAGTGCACGAAATATGGAACAAAACTGCACAGTCGAAGCACTGAAGTGCACGTTCCTTATTTCCCACAACTTTCTAACACGAACCACAAGTAACTTGAGACGACGTCGCAAGCTACAACAAATCAAAGATGGCGGACAGAGGTGGCATTAGGGCAAACCATTAAGATCCCGGAAGTAGCCACATAATAATAGCCGCCAAATTTGCACCGTTTGGATAATACACCAAAAGAAAAAACATTCAGACATGTCCACATTATAACGTAACAGATAGTCTGACCACCGTTTAGCTCTTTTCAGAGAGTTATGTCTGGAATGACATGCAGGCTTCGTGCACCTTACCTGTCAAAAGCGAAGTTTTAATTACGCATAGCTGCTCCATTGCTACCTAGTCGGACCGTTAACAACATCCAAGGGAACAGTTTATATTCTGACCACCATAGATTGCCCCTCACGTTGTCTTCAGGCTACTCCGTTTTCGGTCGTTACATATAGAGATGGAACTCAAGCTTTTGTCAAATGCTTGGTCGCCGTTCACTGTAACCCTTAACCGCGATTATAAACATAAGGCGTTATGTTGGAATCTGGCACCATCTTATTTACGCTCAAATTGTTAGGCGCCCATCGCATCCACACAATGGCCTAGAATCCTAGTTGGAATGTTGTAGCCAAGAGTTTCTAAAAGCAACTCAAGACGTCCATCAGTACAGTTATGTTAATCAAATTGACAGATTCGTTGTTGCTGGTAAGGCTCAGGAAAACAAAACCAATCTTCAAATTGCTAACGCCTAACTGGTTGGTGGACAATATATACAAATTCCTAGTGATGTATCCACCTTCGCCTCAAGACCTTGGTTCTCTGACACCAGTTCTGCCCAAAAATTGAAAACTAAATATGTTTACCATAGCTTTTGAACCAAGGAACCCCAAAAGTATATGTTTCGTTTCGAAATACCCACCTATACTTGACAGAATAAAAGTCCTTGCTCGTCGGAGAAACATTTCGTATCATTTATTTTGCAGTTTGTTATATTTCAGTCATGTTTTACACAGTTTAAAATGTTCTTTAAGCTGTAAAATGTACGCAGTCATTGATCTTTTAACAATCATGAGTGATTTATGGAAATAACACTGAATACTAAACGCAGACACTAAATCCGTAGTTTAATTGGCCAGCTGGCGTACAACGGGACGCAAGCATTCGCCCTATAAATTGATAGATTGATAGATTGTTAATTATATGGATAGTCCGTTACTAAATGACCTCTAGTTTGTATTTCAAAATAAAGAACTATATTTTTGTTGTAAATGTAATTTCAAGGAAATCTTATTTCCGTTTAATTCACTTACATAGAAGCGCAACACATGAACTCCACTTATATCGTGGATATATAATTCGTTGAGCGCTTTGGCTATGGTTGGTCAAATGCTTCGTTACGTACAATTAGGACGTGTGTTACTGAAAGGTGGCAATGTTATATTCTAATCAGTTGCTTGATTATTTTGTCAGTTAATTCATCCATTTGCTTTTATCGAAATTTTGTGCCTGTCAGTGAGTCGGGCGAATTGGCATGTCTTGTTCTTTCTTAAGTTCTGCAGACATTATCGGTTGTTTTTATAAATTCTGTTCTTTTAATTTGTTCACTAATATAGGGGAAAACGCTATGTACAGTTGAGAAGCGCTCGAGGTTCACCTACTACCTACTGCCCTTCCTACTGCCCTACAAATCCAAAAAATAATCTATACGGTTCCCGTTTGTGTTGCACATTTATCGGCTGTGTCAGGATCCGACTTTTTGAACAATAGCGGACCTCATCGTCCGCCAGCAGCACGTAGCACTAAGGCATTGGAGAAGCTGCGGCTTGTAAAAAATAGATCAGCTTGCTGTAGTTTAGCAATACTTATCCTTCGCTGCCATGCATTGCGCAATTTTTGCTTGAGACAGTGTTGGCCCAGCAAACAATGTAAAGATCCTAGAAAATGAAGTACAAAACAGTCGAAGTTTTGGAAGCTTGATACTCTACGTTTATGCAATCAATCGACACGTCGAACTGGATTCAGTACATTCAACATTACTGACAAACGACCGACAACTCATTTGATTGAACGCCGTGGAACTTGTGAGTAGACAAACAGAATTGACCACAGGCTAGCTCACAAAAGCAAGCAGTCATGGGTCATGATAAACTAGGGGTCAAGTTCAAACGTCATCTGCCCATAATAGGGGTCAACGTCAACCGTCAACTGTCCATCAATCAAGCAGAACGGGGATCGAAGTCCCAACCAATAGGATTGCTAGACTTCACAGCCAACCAAGTTAGTACAAAAAACGTACGCGAACCCCACTCAGCGCACTCTCACCGAGGCTCCTCTAGGCTACTGCACGCCACTCGACTGCTAATGCCACCTTGATTGGCGACAGTGCTTTCGCAACAAAAGTGCCAAGCTAAGAGAACAGTTCAACCGCCATCTCACAGTCTGTCCATGCTGCAATCGTGCACATTGTCGCATGACGTAATGCCTTTTGTAAAGGTAGCTAAAATGTCGCAATTTGAAGGAATAGCTTGGAATTAAATTAGACATTGTAAGTTTGGTGCCCAGGTTGGACTACCCAACGGTAATGTACCTAGCGATCACTAAACAATGCACCTGATACTAGAATAAAAGCACCATAATTAATTGCAAATATTGTTTAGCTAACAACAACAACAACAAATGTCTGGAAGTAGGCTAATTGATGAAAAAAGAAGCAGGATAGAACAAAGTATAGTAATTCCCTAGTACTTCAGAATGAAACCGCAGTTAAAGAGTTAGCTAAAGTGCTTGATAATGTCTGCGCTACTGTGATTACGTAATCAGTATCAAAGCGGTATCCGGGAGTAACTTTCTCGTGCAAACGAACTAGAGATTTTATGCTGCTGACTTTGACTTGTACACACTCCTTCGCTTTCTTCCCTGTATTAGTATTTAGCATTAACCTCACTCTGCTTGTCTAATAACCGTCTAGTTAAATGTTGGTAGTCATTTGGTACTAATTTGCCATTTAAATATGCGGTAGTTGTGTTGTGGTGCAGATCTTAGAACCTCTAACAAATTAACAACTTCTTCCTCCAAGTCCTCATGTACGTTGGCAACGGATACTGGAAATAGCGTTGTACATCCGTTTTATTCATAATCCTGAATAATGCCTCCCTAGGGCATAATCTCATCGAACAAGTCAGTTTAGGTGTCTAGATCACTTAACACGAAAGTGAGACGTCACTTATGCATCAAATAACGTTTTGCAGCGCACAACGTTTACTTGATTATTTTACTCCTGCTTAAACAATGACCCAGCATAACTGTGCTCATCAGTTTAACTTTCGTCGTGTCTTAATTGCGTTTAGCACCCCGTAGCGCGATCTATTTGCTGAAATGATATCATGATAAAATACCTTGACGACGCCTACCCAAAGTGCATGCGAAGGGTTCACTTCCTTTCTACTATGGCATTATGGTTGTAATCTCATTCGATATAATTGGCCCTGAATAGATGTATTCTAACTTTCAAAAATGAACTTACTGCTTTCCACCGTCGCGTGTCTGCTGAGAAATGGAGTTTTAACTTATTAATTGCAATGTCAATTTATATCTTTCTTTTGTGGCATATAACGTAACAATTTTAATGACGCGGCGCTTGCTAGCTATACGCAGTCCGTAATTTATACCTGAACAATATGAACCTCTTTAGTTTTCTGACCAAGCGAGTTATAGCTCAACGAATTTTCGAGCGCCTACCGGTTATATTTCCAGATCCACAATCCTCATTGTAGCTAATCTCACTTTATGACGTATGATACTTGACGCCTTGAAACATTAGCGCTGGCGTTTTTTAATATGAAAACTTGTAACCTTGCTGTGGAAAATTGCAGCATTCTTTCACTAAGTAGTTCACGAGATCTTCGGAGTTCAGCTGCTGCGAATTTAGTAAATTCTTGGATTTGATCTTCTTTGTTTGCTCTAAAACGAAATATATATGCTCCTTGTGTTCTATATTTAAATAGTTTGAATATGGATAGCGACTGTTACTTTCATGTAGAGAATCCCTATATGTCACCCCATTGCGTGCCGGAATCCCCGTCCAATCTTCGCAAGTATCATAAATACATAGCCATTCAGACTGCCTTAACATTTTGTGCAATGTCTATAGAAAAAAACAGACAAAGCTGTGAAGGTGGAGTGTCGAAGTAGGTAAATGCAATGGAAAACGGACTACGGATACAGCAGTGTAGCCAGAACTTATAAAGGGCAATCATTTATTACAAATTTGTGCGTAAAAGGGAATACTAGAATTTAAATGTATACAGAGCTTTCCAAAGGAACATGGTGCGTAATATCCAGAATTTTTTTCAGGAGAACCTGGCAATTGAGGAATAAATTTCGAAGGGACCTACAAACTAGCGGTTGTTATGCGCAGCAACGAGGAATGAGTTTCTCCTAACTCAAACACCATCTCAGCCTAGGTAGAAAACAGCGTTTCCTATTTTAACCCACTTTATTGCAGCGATCCAGGACGTACTACACATATAGGCCAGCGTGGTAGAAAGTAAAGCGCAACTAACACAGTACACACATGTTGTAAAATATAAAAAGTAGTACGGGTTTGCCTAGTCCCTGAACACCTTCGATGGTGGGAATAGGACCGACAAATATCCTATGATCACATAGATAATGTGTATCCTCATTAATGGTAGGATTATCTACGTCTGACCTGCTGCTCAATTCAAACTTGATACGGATGACTGTAGCACATTGCGAGTTATAGAGAAAGAACAAAAATGAGATCGAATCCTTCAGAAAATGTGTTGAATCCTGTAAGGATAATGTTTATTGATCCCTTAAAATAAATGCTTTTGTTATGAACTGTGTGTGTACACGAAGCACGGCCCTCAAACGCCGTTGAAAAAGCTAGACCATGTCGTTGGCTCCATCACATAATACACGGTCATGAAGACAAGGCGACATCTAAAATCGGTAAACAAGTTTACGAAATAGAACGAGGATTGTGCTACTGGATCTGTCAGTTCGATGATGAAATACCCAAAGAGCAGTTCTACATTTCCCGAATTTGTTATAATTCAGCACGTTTACCAAACAATTCCAAGGCTAAAAAATCCTGCGTGATTGAATTGCATCTGATGAAACTTGCATATCGCATTGAAAAGTCGTCTAATTATTGTGGCCCAAAGGATGCAAGAAACCAATTTCCCGTAATGCCACGGAGCCTACTCTTCGTTCTGGTTACGAGGACTTAAGGAAAGCATCCATGATCAAAAAAAGGATATTCGGAGAAATAAGTGAATGACTGGGAAGTGGGAGTCATCCCATGTACGGCACCGTTGACTTCGTTAATGCTAAGTTGTTAAACTTATTATACGATCATTTAAAGCTACAAATTGTGTACTATTGTGGCATGACAGATAAAATGAAAAGTGTTCACTGCACTCAATACGGTTTCACTACGAGCAATTTAGTATGAGCTGCTAGCTTAGCGGCTGAGTCCGTCGCTTTCGACAAAGTGATTAGACATTGCCAACGTCTTTTGTTTAGGCTGTGGGTAAGAATATCTGACGTTAACAGTGCTGCCGTTTACATGTGCATGTGTGGTCTTATCCTGAAGTCCTGGTGCTACTGCTTAGTTTCCATTCTGTGGGCCGTCCTTCAAGCCTCAATATTTCTCTTTACCGGAGGAACATTTTGTTGCGTTGAGTTAAGCCTCCATTTTCTATGTATACTAATGTCCTAGGGAACTCATAAGATGGTTTTGTTTGGACAAAATTGAGGTATACCAGATTTGGGAGAACCATCTGCTAATAAAATTTTAGCTGATACAGTGTTATGTTCAACAGTTGCAGACATTACTTGGGATGGTGACCAGTTACATTGGTTTCTTACCCTACTGAAATATTAACAACCCCCATATAGCATTACTGCTTAAAACTGCCCTACTCTTGTTATCAAAACAAGGAAGAAATATTGATGTCACTGTTACCCAGATATGATAAGGCTAATTTGCTGGTACATTTTGAAAGAATGGGGCCAAATACAGTCCGTCGCGATTTAGCACCCACAGAGCACGAAGCCGGGCACTCCTATAAAATTGAAGATATGACCGAGTGACCCATAGCTTTTTCTTCTAGGAGCTTGTTACCAACGGACAGGAATTACGCTTAACTAAAAAGGGAAGCCATGGTGGTTATATTTAGGGCCAATAATTATTATGTTAATTGCAATTGGAAACCCTTGAAAATTTATGGGAAAGCACAGTGAAATTCGTGAAACGAAAATTGCTGTACGTACTGTGCTTAAGGAAAAGGTATTCTCTGAGCTGCGCTTAAGAGTGACATTGCTGCTTTGAGGACCAGAAGACGTCTGAGTTCCGCTCCAAGGAGCACTTTCTGTGCTGCGCAGTTGTAATCGTTGACCAAACTCATAAGCTACGTTGCCTCTACTAAAGGATACTCAGCCTATTGGCGCTAACTCCCGCTGCGTAAATCAATTCGTATGTAACTGCGGGGATATTTACATATGCAGAACCAATAGAACACTGCGTTCCCGAGTAAACGAACATGTATCAAAATAGGTTCAGTGCGTACCTATTCAGCAAGCAAGCCTAACTCAGACTACATGTTTACGCAGGCCGCCAGCATCTTCGATCGGCAGGCACTTATTGACATCTGGTCAACGAATCGAGGTCAACAAGGCGTTTGAATCCTGCTTGGCCATACTAATTCCCGGCTCCTCCTATTTGCCGAGGCTATTGCCATTAATTGGATTAAGCGAGTGCTTTGTGTGCAAGTCAATTATCGGTCAGCCTCAGGCTACCTCGGTTGTAGAACAAAGACACCTCTGTTTTCTCGAGTTTGTTTGTATGTATGTCTGTACCCACAAAATGTTATATAAAATTACCGGTTATCATTATCGGCACTGATTAGACGAAACAAAATGCATGTATCTGCCATACTTCATCTTCTAATTGTGCTTTTCATCTTAGGATATGTTAACGATGTTCATGCTGAAGGTTTTCACCAAGACGTTCTAGCCATTAAGGACGCTGTAGATGGAAATACAAGCTTTCTTTGATAGGTGACTTGCTGGTTTCTACAGGGTATGGGCGCTGGATCTTACCAGGAATATCTCCGCATAGTCATCATTTTTATAAGTAAAGATGCAGTCAGTATTTAGCGGAAATTGTTGCAACGTGTGTAGCTTCTTTATAGGTTGTGAATCAGTGCCATTACGTATAAATCCAACTACGTATCCTTCACATGATCAAGTTAATTTCTTAATTATAATGTTGCAAAGTGACTTGCAATGTCTCCTCTGGATACATTTCTACAATAAGTGGCTTGCATTCTATGAGGTAGGGACATTTGCATTTTTAGTATACAAAGCAGCTAGTTTTTGGTTGCGCAGTGTACTTAAATTTCTAGGATTCGTGTGCCTGGTTTTCCAATTTTTGTTACAAAGTATTTGTTATATTCTATATTGCTTGTGCATTTGAAGGCAACTTGACCAAATATTTACCTTATTCTTATTCCGTGGAACAACGTAGTATGTCATTGCATTGATGGAAGCGTCGATGATCACAAGTTGTTTATATTCGATTTGGAACATGAAGGTAAGGTAAATATTTATTATTGGAAAACTAGGAAAGTCAAAATTGGTGAGCCGCCTACGGCTAGAAGAACTGATCCAGAGCAATCCTATGAGCAGCTTAATGAAGGAATAATACCTTTGACTATGGCTACTTTTAAAATTTCTCAACTTGCCAAACGCTAGAACTAATATCCTAATTTCGTCCAAGCTCAGTTACTATGAAGAATGAGTCTTACATGAATAAACGTATTTCCCATGAAGCTACATTCGGTAGGCTTTCTAACAATTGCGCAGATGTAGGTTATCAGATCAGTTTAAAACGGGTATGTGTGCTTCACATCTAAATTAGAAGTTGTGAGTTAGTTGACAATTGATGAGCTAATACGTCACGTATCATTATAAGCCACATTACTAATACATGAAATAGCCTTGGATTCTTTGGGTGTAAATCATTTTCACCGTAGGGCAAAGCGACGTCCAAATGCAGATAATTTAATCCTGACATTCATTAGATGCCTATTCATGTCGACTATATCTAAGGTGTAGACATCACACTTGCTAAAGTTAAAAGGAAATAATAGTTGTTCTAGTATTATTCAGTAAGTGATCTTCGATGATAATTGCGAATTCACCCGAGGTTCAGCAGAAATCCAATCATCACGTCGGCAACAATCCTTGATTTCTATCTCTAGTCAAATGTCAAGAGGAAGCGAAAGCGAAAATATTGAGATGTAATATGTGCTAACATTTGTGTTTCGACATCACTGCTGCATGATTCTAGATGGAAATGGATGCGCCGATTTTCATAACATGACTAGAATTAATGCAGAATGGTACCTAAAGAATAAGGTGGGCTAATATATGCGTTCATGAATCATTAGGAAGAGGATAATGTGACACAATGAGTGATCAAACAAAACAAGGAACCATGTATATCAAAATCAGCTTTTGAAACCTGAATTCCTTTAGTCCAACTTGACCATTCACTATTATTACGTTGGCTGAATCCCTCAAATGCTCGCGTGCAATCTCACACTAATCAACTGAGTCATAGACATACGTTTACGTTCAGAGTATTAGGGTGGTAATGTGAATCGCTTTGCCTATCTTTATTTCATTAATTTAGGAACAATATTTTTCTCTTATATAATTAATAATATGATTGTGTGATATGTGCAACCTAGTTTCAAGCAAAATGCCACTTGTCTGGTGATCGCTTAGTAGAGATGTATTGTGTCTAGTGTGTATGAAAGCTAACGCGCATTAATGGTGTGCAATTTCTAGCATACTATCCATATGGGTAGGAACTAAATGCGTACCAAAATTCCTTGATCCGGTTAAATTATGCAATATGGATTATCAATTGAGCTGCGCTGATGTGCAAGCCTACCAATTATTGATTGTTTCGAGTTGATGTGTTTAATGTGTCGTAAGTGAGGTACCGTACAAACAAACTATGGGAAAATCTCGGGGTATGGCTTAGTAGCTAATAATTCACATTTTGCATGGTGCATTAGGTGCATTCGTAACTAAATGTCTCCTTGGTTTACGACCACACCACTCATTACGTATTTCTGTGTTTACACGCATTCGATTCAGCTCTATCAGATGTAGTTAGTGTATTACACCCATCATTAATTCTCATATATCTGCTTTGTTATTTCTTTTGGAAACACACGTGTAGATTTTACCGAATAACGAACCAAACAGAAACTATCGCCGTGTTAAACGGAAGCCTATATCATAGGATTCGCGAACACCTCCCAAAGTGGTTTCACAAAGGCGAAGCGAGGTCCAGCCAAAGTTCCATCTTATCTTACCTACTAGTGTGCAGTCATGCAAGGACGGAAAATTAGTTTAGTCATTTATGCTCTTCCTGAACGTTGCACGCGCGGATTCCGGTTGCATCTTATGTCTATTGCGGAAGCTATCTAAATACGTCACCTCATGCCAGAATTGTGCGCACAAAACAGTTTGTACGTCCATTACTTTTACTGTGGCCTACAACTTGGGCTATGATTTCCCCTGTACATACTTGTCACTCCCAATGACCCCGTGATTCATTGATTTGTACCCGTGGAATTAAACATTCTCTTAATACGCAGCCCAATCCGGCACATTTAGCACTTTTCCTCACCATGTAATGTTTGAGTCAGATGAGAATTACCGAAAAGAATTCTTTACTCAGATTCTGTCTCCCTTGTTTTATTGTAATAAATGGGAATTTTTGGGATGGCTGAAGACTAGCATTTCCCGTGATTCAGGGAAGCCAAATTTGCATTCTATCCAATGATCCATAAAACAGAGCTTCTGACCTATCAACAATGGTTTGCGGACAAGATACAAAATATCTGATTAATGCTGAATCACCTTTCCTGTCTCATAATGTTTGGTGCAATTTTGCATGTAACTGTAGTTTGCTAACCTCGTGTTACGAAATCACTATGCCATTCTACAAAGCAAAATAGAGAGTAAATCATCATCCATTGTTAGGTAGTTGTATTACCGCCAATATAAATCGCTTCTACAGATTTGTAATTCCGCTCTGTTTTCTGATTACCTGCAACAAGAAATTTCCCGTTATTTTCCTTTTGCATATTTTATAGACCTACTCCGGTTCAGTTTGCTACGGAGAAGCAACGACACTTGCATTTGGGCATTTCTTTAGCTTTCCCCATTGTCAGCCCCAAATATTGACCACCGCCAGAATTTCGCCTTGAGGAGTATCCTACGATGATGGTGCAATCGTATTCTCATATCATCTTTGATACCTGCCGTCTACTGGAAGCCATTTGCACCTTGCGGATAAGTTTTTATCTTCCTGCCTAAACGCTTGCTAATTGTCAAATAAAAAGCATTGAAAACGAAAGACTATGCTGCCTTGCAATCTTTCTTATACCTAATAAAACGGAGTTGCGTCTTCTAAACTACCTATTTATCCAAAACATAATGGTAACTAATGGTGGCCTCTATGTCTGGTGTATGTAGAACCAACTGTGTGGAGTCTCTAACCGAGGGACAACTCCAGTTATAGACCTGGAACAACGGAACGGCAACGTCTCTTGGTTCATTGCTAATTCCTCCTCCCAAACCTCTTACCGGTTTTTGGATCGGCACACATCCTTCTTATATGCCACTGACAGGAATATAATGAGCAATTAAACACAGCAACTAAACTCTAACAAAGCAAGTGGTCCACACGGACTATTACCCGCTGTGCTCATGGTGTGTGCCGATTGCTTTGTTCGGCTTCTTGCTGACATTTACGGTTTGTGCATAAGAGAGCGTACTATTGCTGACTGCGGAAGAAATGCCAGGATTACACCGTTACCAAAGAATGTGTCATATAAGCAACAATCATGTGCTTGCACCTCGGTTAATAGGAAAACATTTGAGTTTAATCTTGCAAAGTTCCTGAATTATATTTATTTAGATGATCCGCCACAGTTTGCATATCATAGTGTGAGGTCTACTAAAAGTGCAGTAGCCTATTTTGTGCATTTAATGCTGTCGTCCAAAGAAAACAAGATCAAATCCATACGCATGTGTTTTCTCAATTATAGTAATGCCGTCGACAACGTAAACCTTAAAGCTTTTTTTGTGAGACCTGCACGATGCCGAAATCCTACTCGCTACTGCCCAGCTTTTGATAGACTACCGCACCAGACATGTTCAGTTTACTTTAATTGTATGTGAAATGCCCTCGCCGCACATCACGGACTTTGTATTTCTTTAAGTGTCCAACACTTTTCCACCTACATTGCCGTTTCAACTGCACCTACTGATGCTATATTGTTGAAATATACAAACGACGTAGACTTGTGTACAAAAACCGACCGCAGCCCCATCAACTAAATTGCAAGTCTATCTGGTCAGCCTTGTATTATGATTTCTATTTCACATGTTATTGCTGAATGCATCGAACTGCAATTACGGCATTTGCTCCTTACTTAAACACCTTGGTTATCAGCAACTTCTCATGTAATACCTTGGGTTTCACATGGCTAGAGGGAACTTGTACTCCAGGATGCTAGTGATTTACCTATGTGTGGCACTCAGTCGTACTCTTTCCCGGTCACCCCACGCTAATGATCTTTACACAGGTGAGAAGGGTTTTGTTCAAACCTCTACGATTGCGATCCTTCTCTGTCACTGCCACTTAATTCTGAGATTTCTCCTTGTTTACGTCTTACCACATTGGAACTACTGCTTTACTGTGCTAGTTGCTGGTTTCCTAACGAAGCGCTTTAGAATCCTAGGCAAGTCACGGACGCATTCATCTCCATTAAGTGGAATTCCTAAGCCGACTTTTGTTGAGATCCAGGTGTCTAATCAAACGAATTCATGCATACGGCTGGCTTTGAGAATGCTAAATTATAGAAGGCACGCACTTCATGGTGTACTGTCTGACTGTAAATCATTATTTATGTTTGCCCGCACAATGTCTTATCACTCATCTGTTATTCCATATCTGGCACCATTTGTGTTACCAGATTTCAGTTGTCCTGGAGCTTAAAATCAAGTTAAATCGTAATCATACTGATGTTTATGCCGCATTACTCTGCTTGTGTAGTTACCGCTTTATTACTTTTCCAATGCTGAAAGCGTTTACGTACCAGCAGAATATTTACTCTTATTTATGCATAAAGCACCTTCTTGAATTGGTTTGCATTTATCAAACGACTTCCATATTCACGATGAGGAAGTTCAGACATTTCCTCATTGTGCAAATCAAAGTCCAGTTGCACGTGTACATTATAAACCGAGGTAGCATATGACTCCGGTGCGAAATACTTTGGCACACTGTATCAGTTAGCTATCTGCCGAGGTGCATCCTCCTCATTCCACAGGTGATGCCGTTGTTCCTCCGCGCTCCTTTTTACTTTATTTTATGTTCCTGTTACCCTTCCTCATTTTAGGCAGTTTGGCTGCTGTCATATATACGGACACGCTGCAAGTCTTCATCATGATAGTTGACGTTTTTACCTTGGCCATACTCGGTGAGTCACCATACATTTATGTGGATATCTTCTTAGCGCTTATCTGAAATACAGTGCTATCCGGTGTTATGACTAAGTAAAAGATAGTTGAATCGGATATGCAGAGATTGCTGCAAGTGTCCACCGAAAGGCCGCTGTTGCGGTCTCTTCCATTGTAAACACGTTTAACACGAATAGAGAGACAAACAGCAAACCATCAACACCTGTTAACAAGTCAGGACAAATGAGTACCATACCTTGTGGATCGACGAAAAAGGGATCCAGCAACAGTGCCCGGACTGTTGCATGCTCAAATGTACCTGAATCTACCGCCATCACATTGCGGGAGAAGTTATCAGATGACCAATACCAATGGAAATCATTGTGCATGCAGAGGAGTATCAAAGCCAAGCCCATAAACTTGTTACGAATTATTCGTCCTCCGAACTCGCCACAATATGGCGAACCCAGACTTAATTGATTTACTCTAGAATCATCCACTGACGTAGAAAGCGTTGCACTTTCCGCAAACTCGCGAAGACAAGGATCCTGTGGGATACGTGTCTATGTTTATGTCCCTTGGTGCGACAATCAAAAGGAAACACCGAAGGGGGCACAAAAAGCAAGACTGCCTAAACGCAATCTTCCTGCATTACGTGACAGAACATCTTTCTAACGAGGTTTAAGAGACCAAAAAGCACGATTTACAACAGTGGCAGTTCATTCGTAAAACACTTTCCTTGGACACCATTGTTGCAATTTCGCTCAGTAGCATCCCTCTCTCACCAAATTATAGAGGATGCGGCCCCAGAATACTTAAACTTGTGGTTCAGTCAGAGCAACAAGCAAAGGGAGGTCTGGATTGATGGCGGAGAAATCGGAAACATCTTCCTTACGAAATTCGGTTAAACGTCGCCAAACTTTGCACAGCTCAAGCATTAAAGCAACTGAAGCAGTAAGCATACTGACGAATGTACATAAGTGTAACTTTACTACTTTAACTGACTCTGACGTGGGTCTGAAAGAAGATTAGGACGCACCATGTCGGAATCAAATTGCCTACAAGGTATCATTTTCCCATAAAAAATGAATAACTGCTGGCCTCCCATCGGTCGGCATTCTCCCGTACGTGACGACTTAACTACTCTGTTGGCTCCTAGAGACCGAGAAACTGGCATGTTTGTATACGAATGTTCAGGGTCTTTCTAACAAACTGGCTGAACTGAAAGATCGCCAAGCTTTCGGGTCACATGATGTCATTAGTATCACCGAGACGTGCTTACACAATGAAATGACGGATGCTGAATTTTTGCTCCTGGGCACGTCGCTGATCCGGAAAGACAAGCTCACAAAAGGATGAGGGATAATCCAGTATTACCGAAACGATTTGCAGTGCGAAGGCGTGGAGGATGCTGCTTCGCAGTTACCCGACTCTCTTTGGTGCCGGTTGCAGCTACAATGAACAGAAGCTTGACTCATTGCCTTAGCGTATCGCTTCCATAACTCAACACCAAGAACGGAGTACCACCTAGCGGTTGCTTTAAGGTGCAGTTTACAACAAAAGTATACTCACATTCTTATCATGGATGATTTCAACGTACATTGTTTAGAAGCCGCTGCCACGATCGGAGATCAATTCAAAACTGATCTACAAGATCTAGTAATTACTGTTCCTTTTTACAACAACATCATTTTGCCCACTCGGATCAGAACTGGGAACAGGCCATCTGTGCTGTATCTCGTGCTTACCAAAGATGAGCATATGATTGATGCGTTGGTTTTAGACTGCTCGTTGGGTCGCAGTGATAACGCAGTCATCAATTTCAACTTCGTCTGCTATGCAGAATATCTAAATGATAACAGTAAGACTGTGCGAACAATCACACGCTACAATCGATTAGCCCACCTCGTCAGCTTCAAAACGTGGTCTTTCCTCGAAGAAGAACCCCCAGAAGTCGCCTGGCTCGAGTTCTTCAAAAATTTCATTCAGCTGATTGCACAGGCGTCAGAGATAAAAGCTTGTAATAAGTGCAAGTCAGTTTCTTTCGTTAGGAGCAGAACTTGAAAGTGGACGACATTACGTAACGCAGCATGGCAAGTGTACAGAGAGGCTCCAACACCAGAAACTTGGGTAAAATACGCAGCCCAACGTAACCACTGCACATAACTGTCAAGAGAAGAAAAGCAGCCTATCAACCGAACATCACAAAAACCTTCAGTGCTAACCACAAAACGTTGTACAACACCTTAAGAGCATACCAAAGGTGAGGCAAGAAGTTCCTCCCATCAAGGCGGCTGGTTGCCCAACGAGGACGGTTGTGGAATCAGCAAACGCGCTGCAGATGCAATTCGCCCCCACATTTCAAAGAGTCTTGCCACCAAGCGGTCTACCAAGCTTTGTCTTGTGCTGACCAGGACTAAACCTCGTCACTTTTACCACAGAGGCTATATTGCAAAAGCTGACGTCTCTACGCAAACACAGCTCGCCGCTTGTCGACACCACTATTCAAGAGGCGTTGGAAGCAGCATCAAGCCAACTAGCAGGAAATTTAGCTCAGCTTTTTCAGCGCTGCTTAGACTAGAACCAAGTTCTTGCCATGTGAAAGCTTGGAATACTAACTCCGATTCGCAAAGGTGTAAGCAGAACTGATCCCTCCCACACCACCCAGTGTCCCTTCTTTCTATACTCTCCAATGTCATAAAAAACATAGTTTCCGATGCACTGCAACTTCATTACACCAGAGCAGCACGGTTTCCGTCGACAGCGCTCATGTACAACGAATTAACTAATTGCACGCAGTAGTTGGACCGAGGCAGCCGACGCTGGAGAAGATGTTGATGGGATCTACCTGGATTTTTCCAAGTCTTTCTACCGTCTAGACCATCGGATACTACTATCCAAGCTGCAGCCTTACGGGATCGGCGACCCTCTTTTAAGCTGAATCGCAAACTTTCTGCTTCAACAGCCATTCGTTTTCCGAGTTAGGAGCTATTTACCAGATATCATGCACGTCGAGTGTGGTAAGATGCAGGGCTCAGTTCTAGGTCCACGTTTGTTTTTGGTGTTTATTAATGACCTTGCACAGGGAATTGCTTCAAACTTCCTAATCTTTGCGGACGATATATAGATCCGGCGCAGGATCCTGACAAACGCCGACCAACATGTGCTTCAAAGTGTCTTAGATACAGTGTATCAATGGTCGACCCAAAAATTTTTACTATTCAACGACAGTAAATGCAAGGTGCTTTCCATCCGACATCAGAGCAGTTACCCATACCAGCTCGGAACGAATAAACTGCAACAATCAGCTCTCGAACGTGACTTGGTTGTCCTGGTTCAAGATGACTCGCGTTGCTCCAGGCATTCCGAAAAGGCCTACAAGACCGGGAACCAACACGTCGGGCTGTTTCGACGGACGTTTGGACAGAATACAGCTCCATTTTTCTACAAATGCTCAGTGCGCATGTTTGTCCACATGTCGAATTCATTCAAGCGTAGCATCCAAGGCTGAAACACGACCTTAATGCACTGGAGCAGTCACAACGCCGGGCATCTAAGAACGTAATTCGAATGCGCAATCTTTCCTACCAGGAGAGGCTGCAACAACTGGGATTGTTCAGTGGAATATATCGCAGATTACGAGGCGACTTGATTATGGCATACTTGATTCTGCGAGACCAACATCATATGTGTCACACTTTACTGCAACTCAGCAGCAATATAAACCTGATGGGCCACTTATTAAAACGCGTAGAACAATAAAGTCGTCTGGAGTACCGCAAAAATTTCTTTTCCTTTCGTGTCTGTCACCCGTGGAATGCTCTCCCAGAATCGGTCGTCTCTGCACGGACAATAATAGTATTTAAAATACGGTTGGACGGTGCACTCATTCGCTTATACTTTGTTACTTACCACTAGGTCGCCATCCTACACCTGGAGTTTAGCATGTAATTATTTGTTGTTAACTGTGGGTGCTGTGAATCTAAGAGGATCGCAGGACTACAGCGGAGAAAACGATACGTTCTTATTTTCATATTCACAGCATTAACTACTTCGCTATCCTTATCATCATTATACTTATGTCGATATCCCCACCAAATATCCAACGGGACTTGTAAAGCAACCCTTATTAACCCGTATAAATTCATCGTTTATTTTTCATATGTTCACATATGGGTCGGTTTCTGTGAGGGGTTTAGTTCCCCAAAATGGCACATTGGCCTATACACAGTCCATTTCATATGTGATTCGTAGGCGCAACTTCCAATTAGAGTGCGGTCACGAGTAGCAAGTCTATCATCTGCTCTACTACGCCATTAATTTTTATCCGGGCCTTTTTTGACCTTTGTGTTTTAGGCACTAAATCTTTGTGGGTTCAGTCGATAGGAAACCCAGTGGAGTGGAATACAGTAGAGTGGAAGACATGCACAAGAGCACCACGGCGAAATTTACCCATATCCCGATGGCCCATTTGGATAGCGAGGCAATTTGGGTTTGGGCCGATGTGGCGCATATCATGCATCCTAGATTCGGTGTACACATGACAGCGTTGACCGTAGGTTGATACGTGTTTCCGCGCTGCATGTCGGGAGCGGCTGCACCGTTCTTAGGTGATGACGACTTGAAAATTAACTGGAATTCGTGTTACTTACAACCACCTGGTCGCTGTTGTTTTTGTCCACAGTGTGTAATGTGCTCACGATGCACTCTGTTCGAAGGTCAGATCCAAGCTGGGAAATTTTAGGACCTGGCAGACGATTGGTATGCGCGGTTCTCTATGTTCGCACGATTATGGGACCAACTGGCCAAAAGCAATACTAGCTGAATGCCAATAAATTTTGTTTGCCCTTGTGACACGTTACATTTGTGATTTTCATGTGGTTCCCTATCACCTATAAAATATTATGTCTACACACGTAGGAAAATTGTATACGTCGATTGAGCGCGCGCTTGCCTCCAAATTTAGCGTCGTCCTTCCTGCATTCTAATGCTGCTACTTTGGTTTACACAAGCTGCACGGAGCGTTCGCGCTTGTGACAATTTATAGTTGTATACTAAGTTAACTGCGGATCCTAGTGGATCGTAGATGGAATTCGGATGATCTCGAGCACCGGGAATTAATCACCACCGACAGAATGGTACTGCTTCGAAGGTTACTTGGTATGCGGAAGCCAGAAGTCCTGGCTTTTGTAGCGTTGAACATATTTTGCTAGCTAGCAAGCAACATTTATCTAAGATTGCTTTTTATCCTAGCTGAATGCATGTTCCGAAACAAGTACATCAATATGAAATGACACAAAAATGCTTCTTTGGCTAAGCGTTTGGTTCTCACAAATTTATGTAGTTACCTGGTCCTTACAGTATCTAGTAATGTCCATTCATTTAGCTCGGTCTGGTTGGATCAGAGATTCGAAAACGCTTTCGAACCTTTGTCCCATCATATTCTTTTACCACTCGTTCACCCTTACTTTTGCAGTGAGCTGCCTTCATATAGTACAGCGACTGTTTTGTGAAAGCTGCTTCGTTGCACTTCCTTAGTTAACCCGCTGTTAAATCTTTGTATCTGAAAACACCACTGTTGGCATCTATGATTTTATCTGAGATATTAACGCATTCTTTCAAAAGATACTTTGATAGACAACAAAATTTTGCATGTGAAAGCGAAGCAACCTAGCTCGGATTTTTGTTGACGATTATGTTTGCAGTCCGCTTAATATGGCATAGCGGTACTCCTACTGGCTCTCTTTAATGTTGATGGCGTCGACCGCAGCTAAGGCATTAACGAGCTACTTGGAAAAGTCTAACATCAAAGCAGCGGCACAACACGCATTCCGGCAGCATGGGTAATGTTTACCATTCTACCTATTTCGGATGGCAGGTGGAACGAAATCTCTAGGTTGACTTATCTAAACCAAACAATAATGAAATCAACAAAACCTTTTCCAGAAGCTTAAAGCTTTGGAAATCGATGACCCAGTCCTTGGATGAATAGCAACTTGCCTCCAACTTCGATAATATCAGCATTTCAGTTCAGAGCTCGATTTTTGATCCCGTTGTTGTGGATGGTGTTGTCTTTAAACGGTTAACGTTTGTGTCGCATTTAATTTTGGTCTCCATTAAAAGTCTCCTGCGTGTTAGCCATCACGTTCGGAATGGACTGCTTAATGGTAATTAGTCAGAAAAGTACCGAATGATGCAACCGATCTTGAACTCAGTTTCGAATCATCTACAAAAATCGAACTTCGTTTAAAGCCGACTAGCACAAAGATGGACGTCAC
Source organism: Dicrocoelium dendriticum (assembly GCA_944474145.2). Lineage (NCBI taxonomy): Eukaryota > Metazoa > Platyhelminthes > Trematoda > Plagiorchiida > Dicrocoeliidae > Dicrocoelium > Dicrocoelium dendriticum. The sequence continues at coordinate 88,167,632 of OX104070.1, forward strand.
GCCACAGGCTCCAATAACGCACGTTATCATGGATACCACATTCTGAAAACCGCCTTGCAATAAGGCGACGTTGGTTTAACTATGCACGACGAACTTGAATGTGGGGCGCAATTTATGTAGACCACCAAATCCCAAAAGCAACTGGTTGGTCTCTTACCAGGCGCTTTCGGTACATTCAGCTACTTCATATTTATTTAAAATATGCAGTCCATATCTTACCCAAGTGGTTGCAACCCAATATACTTGTACTAGAGACCGTACTATATAGAACATCGAAAAACTGGTAGGGATTGTTCCATCCTTATAACAAATCGATTGAAACAACTGAAAGCGTGCTGCGCGGATTAAGACCCTATACCACCTTCTTCATCTGGACATAAGCCATGCTGCAAGAACCCAGTCACAGTTGCTTAACATCCAGTCATTTACTTGAGACATACACTAATGGGTCGCTGGCTGCAACAGACCACCCAATACGTTCGGGTAGAATGCCACCGTGATGATTTCCCCTTGGGCTTGTCAAATATTGAACGTTCTTTCTACTTTCGTCGTCAGTGCTAGGACGGTAGCCATTATTGAGGAAGATAACACGATATGTTGCTTGATTTAATTTATGCCCCTTACGAGTTCGATAAAGCAAGCAAGAGCGCTTAAACACCATCTTCCTACGTGACTGAACATCATTCTAATTATGTTCCAGATGACGGAAATCACGATTTAGAATAGTGATAGTTCATTCGTGAAAAACTGTTTTTGGATAATATTATGTTGAAAACGTTTGCCAGAATACCTCTCTCAGTTAATTCTGGAGGATGGGGCCTATGAGACTTAAATGTTGTAGTTAAGTCACAGGAAAAAGCAACGGATGTTATAAATTATGGGCCGTGGAATGAGAGTCTTCCTTCTAAATTTCGCTTATAGGTTGTAGTAATTTTGTAGCCTTTGAATATTAAAACACGTATCGGGATAGATACAGGAGCTTAACTTGACTGCTGCTTTATTGGTCTCTAATGCAGGTGTAAAAGATGATTGGGACGCAACGTGGCGAAAACAAGTTGCAGACGAGGTGCCATTATCCCATCAGAAAGGAGTAACTGCCGAATACCGTCAGTCGGCGTTCTTTCACACTTTACGCATTTGGCCCCCTGTGAGATCCCGCAGACCGAGATTTTGGCCTGCTTGTATAAGAATGCGCTGGGCTTTGTCAGTAAACTGACCCAAACAAAAGAGTGCCAAGCTTCCTGGTCATTTGATATCATTGGTATCACTGATACGTAATTGCACATATAAATGACAGACGCTAAAGTTTGGCTACCAAGGATGCCGCTGGTAAAGAATGATAGGCTTACAATAGGAGTAGGTTTTATCCCCTATTATCAAAGCAACTTACAGTGCAAAGCGGTGGAGGATTTAAACTCGCAGTTCACTAAATCTCTTTGGTCTCGCTTGCAGTTAAATGGCAGAGAGGCATGCTTTATTGTCTTGGTGAACGGCCACCCTAACTCTACACCAAAAACGACTGTCAAATTACGGCTACTTTAAGATGAATTTTGCAGAGAAATCACATTAACATACTTATGATGGGTGATTTCAATTTACATTGTCTTGTAACTCCTGCCACGATCAGAGAACAATTCAAAGCCGATCTACAGGACGTCATAAAGACAGTGCCTCTTCACAATCACATCACTTTGCTCACTCGGTTCAGAACAGATAACCGGCGAATCGTGCGAGATCCCTTGCTTACCAAAGCGGAGCATATTATTTATCTTTTGGTTTTAGACGACCTGCGGTGAAACCAAGGGCACAAAGTCATCAGATTCGACTTCTACCGCTATGCGGAATATCGGAGCGAGAAAGTTAATGTGTGAACCATCACAAGTTGCGAAAGAGTATCGCAGCTTGTCAGCGTTGCAACTTGATATTTTCTTGCAGAAGAATCCCCGGAACTCGCCATAACCAATTTCGTCATAACATTCAGCCAGTTGATTACAGCTGCTTCAGAGATAAATGGTTATACTAAGTTTACATAATTTTCTTTTGTTCACAGCAGAACTCTAAAATGCATGGCAGAATTTAGAGAAGCCCTAGCACCAGAAACTTGGGATAATTACATAGCCCAAATATCAAAATAAGACAAAACCGCTTATCAGCAGAACATAGCTAAAACCTTCAGGGCATCTAAGAATGTAACCGGAATGCGCAGTCTTTCATACCAGAAGAGGTTGCAACGATTGAGGTTATTTTTAGCGGAATCTATTGTAGACTACAAGGCGACCGCATACATGATGCTGCAAGACTCACATCATTTTGCTTCAATTTATTGCGACTCAGCATAAATAAAATCTTGGGACCAGTATAGCATTCTACAATGCAGCAGAATTTTTATTTATATTACGTGTCATTCACCTGTGAAATGTTCTCCATTGATCGCTTGTCTCTGCCCCGACCTTAGCATTATTTATAGGACGGTTGGATGACGCACTTATGCAATTACAATTTGTAACTTAGCGCTGCGTAACCTTTCTTCACCCATAATTTACCAAGCATTGATTCGATGTTTGCTCCGGGTGCTGTGGATCTACGCTGATTGCAGAACTACAGCGGAGCAAACCAGATGTCCTTAGTTTCATATTTAATGTAATAACATTTTACTGTTATTATATTATTATTAATAATAATTCTCTTAAAATTTGATGGTCTAAACAAATAACAACGACACTATTAAAGCGCAAGATATCAACCGGTATAAATTCATTTTTATTTGATTATAGTTGCAAACGCACATTGTGGTCACAAACGTCAAAGTAATGTAATGAACAGATCTACATTTGAGTTAACATGGATAAAGTGGCGAGTCCACCGATGCGAAATTCACATAAACATACCAAACAGGATTTGTCTTGCCTTGACGTTTTATCCGTATTAAACTAAAGCGCAATGTATATATGCTGACATTCAACTCTGTGTTTCAGCTCTATAATAGACAAGTCCCATCAAGTTAGTATTAATATGAAACCCAAATAACCATTACTTGACATGGCAAATCAAACAAATCAAAGGACAAAACACCCTGTTTCCTTTTTGGAATAAAACTGAAAAGCTTATAATTCTGAAGACACAAATGTTAAACAGTTCGTCGGCATTATAATCAAACCGTGTAGGCGAAAAACGCTAAGAAATCTTGATCAATACGCGCAGCCACCGGTTGTTGATAATCAAGACCGGAACGGATTCGCAATCCCCGGGATAAGTCAAAAAGTCAATGCCGGTGCAACTGTGGTGCTATTGAACAATAAAAACAAATCCCAAAAGTGACAAACCTCAGACGGTTTCCTTATACAAAAAGCAATAGAAACATCAGTAGTTACCACGGAAAACCGATCCAAAGGCAAAGCAAACATAAGCACAAAATGCAAACAAGTGCGCAAAGGCGTAACCGGGCAGCACCGCTTTGAAGCAAGCCAATACACCATTTGATTGGCTACACGTATGGACATATATCAAGCAGTCAAATTCGCTTGATGTGTCAATGACTGATAGGGCAATATACACCAATAGCATAGTTTGGAAGATCGATTGGCTTTGCAGATAGACATGTTCGGAACAGCTGCTTGACGGAGTGTCTGCAATGCGAAGGATATGATGAGGATGCCTGCGACGTCTGCGATGGGACAACAAATGATGAAGGGTGTAAAGCAAAATATGTAAGGCGGGTTTGAGTGACCATAGACGGTGGGCTAGAGGAGCAACGTCGAATGTTTTATCAATGTTCAAGGGATAGGTAAAACAAGCAGCCGGGGTTCTGGCACGTTCAAAGGGAAATGGACAGTGCATAATAAGGATTTTTAGGGAAGCAATGTGGTGAGTGTTCCAAACGACTGTACAAATTGATCGCTCTGATACACTGCCAGCCAAATGCGGTCAGGATTTTCCTAGGATCGCGATGCATTCTACTCTGGATCGTTTGTCCCTTCTGCTCCATTCACGTTGGTAGGGCAAAGGACTTACAACGGTACGCCAGAGGACATCCAATTTGACTGTTTAACTCAAAGCGTTCCTCCCTAGTGTGACAGGCCCGTAAACCCGTCTCTCGCCTACGGAGTGTCAACAGCCGGAACTACACCCTCCTCCAAACAGCTACCCTCTAACAAACAAATGCTTTTCGCATCCCTCTTGAATAGACCCTCCTTCGTCTTGACCAGTACTGTCCTGTCGAGCCCATGTTCCAACGTGACACAGCTGTCTACAATGCCTAAGGGCCACATACTTCGCGCGATAGCTTCGGAACCGACTAAAACAACGTCTCCTGGCCTGAAATTCCGAGGCGGACATGGCCAATTCTGTCTAGCTTGCAACAGCGGCAGATATTCTCTAATCCATCTTCTCCAAAACCATGCAGTTACTGGATGCATGGGAGGTGATATCGCAGAAAACGTTAAGGAATTTTCATATTCCAAATAAGCCAACCTTCCTCCCAGACACTGTAACATTCCACGTAGTATGGGACAAATTCGCATCAGACAACGCCGGCCAGCTATGTTGCTAAGAGTTGAAGCTCCTTCCTTAGACTCTTCAAGTCCTTTTAACTCAGCTCCGTAAACTTCTTTCTGCGTCATTCTAATAACGTCATCCTCTGCCTTGTTGAGTTCATCAAGCTTGATCAACACCGTGCACCGTGTGTCATTCTCGGTTCCGTATACGCAATTCTTCAATTACCTTACCAATCGTGCAAGCCACACGGCTGACCTTAACTATTTAATCCAATCAGAGCACCCGCGAAGCAAGACGGATAGTGGTAACTCGCTTGAGGTGGCAAATACTTGAACAGTCGAACGCTTAAATTCAACTTCATCAGGCTCGGCCAGTGGAGCGAAATTAGGCCGTTCATCTTCGTCGCTCGCCAAGAACCGCAGGCCCCTAAACCAAATATCCAATTGCACTGTGAAGTACGTGCCTCTCGATAACGGATCTGCAGGAATATATCCCGGGTTAATGTATCTCCATTGATAGGGTGTCAAAAACGCGTGAATGGTTGACAGTCGATTGGCCACAAAAGTGCTGAACCTGCCAGAAGTTTTGTTAATGTAATATAAAACTGTGGTGGAGTCGGTCCAAAACCATATTTGCTTGAATATTATTTGGGCCCTTTCACAAACGCTTTCAAACACTTGAATAGCGTGTACTGCAACAGAAAACTCCAGCAGTGTTATAGAGATAGCTTTCAGTGGCGCTACTCTAGACTTCGAATAGAGTAAAGAACACAGTGTGAGATCACCAGCGGGAAACCTGACGTACGCCAATGTGCCATACCCGATCTCTGAGGCATCGCAGAATACATGTAGTTGTGGCAGTTCGACAGAATCCAAGGAGTGAAAAATACATCTGGGAACATTTAGGACTCCTAAAGCACCCACCCAATTTAGCCAGGCACGCCAGGCTTCTTCATTCTCTCCGGCAACCGGACCATCACAACGTAACTTGTCCCAGCATAGCCTTTGCAGTGCTGATCTAGCAGGCGTGACAACCGGTACTATCAACCCCAAAGGGTCATAGATAGATGCCACTGCAGACAATACACCTCTTCTCGTAGGACTCTTCTCTGCCAATCTTAACTGAAACAGAAAGGTATCCTCATCATCATTCCACCACAAGCCGAGGGTCCGCCGGACGGAACCTGATATGTCCGCTATCGGTTTAACAGGCTCAGCAATTTTTGCTGGCGGAACTGCCAAATACACGTCTGTATGGCTGCAGACCCATTTTCACAAATTGAAGCAGGCCGTACTCAGCATCTCACTGATTTGGGCTACAAAAGTTATGGCTTCCGACCGCGACGGTAAGGCAATCAAAATGTCATCGACATAAAAATTATAGCGGACCGCCGCCGCCACATTGGCATTGTAGTGAGGTCTTCACATAACGGCGGTTTGGCACAAGACAAAATTAGCGCAGACTGGAGATGAAGTCGCGCCAAAGGGATGCACTCTCATCTGATATTCCATCACTGCTGAACCGATATCGTCATTTTTCCACCAAAGAAAACGTGACGCGCCCCTGCCAGCTTCCGGCACTTTCACGTGCATGAACATCTCTTCAATATCAGCGGATATAGCTACTCTCTCATTCCTGAAGCGCAGCAGTATACTGTCTAACTCCGCAGTGGTATCGCGACCTTGCAACAACTGGCCGTTTAGATAACCCCTCTATATTTTGCGGCACAATCAAAGACCAAACGAAGCTTTTCGGGTTTCTTTGGATTGACAACGGCGTGGTGCGGTAAATACCACATGAGAGAATAGTGGGGCTGCAATTGTTAGGGAGGCACAGGAACGGCATAACCTTTCGTGATATTCGTCTTCATTGCTGTCACGTATCGATCTCGGAGATCAAGATTACTCAACAATCGTCTGCTTAACACTACAGTCTGTACCTAGCATATTCGTAATTGTGTACAACCACCGCATTCTTGTTTCTCCAAGGAAGGACCACTTCGAAATGCCTATATACAAGCCGTACGGAAGTTTTCGCTATCGACATCGCGGCGTTGTCTTCAACGGAGAGTGCGCGGGTGTTCGAGCCAACAACTTCGAATCCAGCGTCGTACAAAAAGCATTAGCCTCTCTTCCAGCGATAACTCATCCTCTCGTATATAATTTATGGACACGCGAGCTTGGCGGCTTCCCTATACCGGACGAAACATTATCCATCCAGGTAGGGTTCTTGCCGCGGAGGGCTGACCACGGCCTCCGAGTCGTTGTTCTATCTGCCAATGTGCCTTTGGAATATCAGCTCCCAAAATTATTCTAACTTGGAAATGCTTCAGATCTTGGAAATCAGCGATCGAAAGCTGTAACCATCGAACTGCTACCTGACTGACAGATTATTTGACTGGTTGCAGGCGCAAACGGTTTAAGCAACAAGCACGTCGCACGTCAATTAACTCACTACCGTCCAACGACACCAAACGAAAACTGGCGACGCAGGATTCCAGGCAACTATTACCGCTCACTGTTTACATCTTCAGCGAAACTGGATTTAAGTTAATACCAGCCTCCCGCAGTAGATTGTCATGAACCAGACTGACGTCGGAGCCGCTGTCAAGTAAAGCGTATGTTTCAACGGAAGGCAAGGGTACTTCTAGCAGCACTGGTAGAATTCCCAGAGCAATTTTCCCGGCATCAGCAGAGACAGCGTGCCAACTGCCTGCGTCCTTGGGCGGCAAGTCCGATACGTTTGCCGCTTTTCTTGGCCTTCGATCTGTGTGTAAGAGAGTGTGGTGATTACCCCTACAATTAGCCCGCCCGCATCCTTTACTCCTAAGACAAGCTTCAGCTCGGTGACCGCAATTGAGACATCGATAACATCCGCCCTTAGTTTTGATGAGCTCCCAACGAACGGGAACCTCGGACGCCAGGAACCATGGGCACGATTCCGTCCTATGGACATCGTCACAAACTTTACAGACACTTCGGCTGGACTGATCAGCAACAGCATATAAGACGAAACTGTAATCCATTTCTTTATCCTTCGCTCTGGACGGCCGCACGGTGCTTTGATTCCTCAAGGCGCTGGAGTTGGCTATTTGCCCAAATCTGCTACGGGCAACTCGGGCTTCGGCAACTACAAAGTCAGCAAGATCTCTGAAGGAAACCTCTCGACCCCCTTGGACGATTACGTCCGTTGCCCTTGCCCACCTTGATTGTAAGCTGCCCGGCTGGGCACGGACCAGCCGCTCCATGGTGGTCACAGAGTTTAAATATGCGGTGAAGTTCATCTGTGACAGAGCAACATTGCAATTCTTCATCTGTAGCAACAAACGAGACAATGCGTCTTGGTCGCTAGGTAACTGTCTTAACAGGGAGAATAAGCTATTAATCAATTACCGGCCTACTATGTGAGACTGGCCGAAGAGTTCGCGTGGTCTGTTTCGAGCCATCTCGTAATCCTGTTCTGGGGTCAAAATAACACACTCAGTGATAGCCACTTTAGCACTGCCCTTACAATAATAAGTCCAATACAATAAACGCTGACCACTGTCACTGACTCTATCCTGGACAATGTACTCAAACTGTTTCACAAACTTCCAATAAGTAGCCGGGTTACCATCAAAGCTTTCAAGCTCGTTCTTATGAAGTTTTACGAATGGTCGACAAGACACTTGTGACCAGCTTGCAAAGGGTTTGTGGATCTCCTCAATCGGCACGTTATTTCCACAATCCTCCAAGAATCGGTTCACCTGCGTATGGTTAACAGGGGAGAGTCGCTCAACGTCATATAACTCCTCTCCGCTATCTAGCTGCAGTTTCGCTATCTCCAGCTCCGTTTAAGCCTTTAATTTCTTGAGTTCCGCTAGCTTAAGAAGCCGTAACGCCTTATGCGAAATTCTGCTGGATTTACTTAAAACACTGTGATGCGATCCAGAATCAGAAGAGGCATCATCAACCAGGGGGGACATGTTCAACTTGCCGCGGGACTTCAACAGAAATCAGGATATTCACCGATAACTTCGTCAAGGGCATGGCAGAATCCAAACGGTGATTCAATCCAGTCGTCACGATACGAGTGTTGGTTAAACTGTGCTCATCAAATCAAATCGTTTGAGCACCGTAAGCTAAAATACGCTAAGAAATCTTGATCAATACGCGCAGCCACCGGTTGTTGATAATCAAGACCGGAACGGATTCGCAATCCCCGGGATAAGTCAAAAAGTCAATGCCGGTGCAACTGTGGTGCTATTGAACAATAAAAACAAATCCCAAAAGTGACAAACCTCAGACGGTTTCCTTATACAAAAAGCAATAGAAACTTCAGTAGTTACCACGGAAAACCGATCCAAAGGCAAAGCAAACATAAGCACAAAATGCAAACAAGTGCGCAAAGGCGTAACCGGGCAGCACCGCTTCGAAGCAAGCCAATACACCATTTGATTGGCTACACGTATGGACATATATCAAGCAGTCAAATTCGCTTGATGTGTCAATGACTGATAGGGCAATATACACCAATAGCATAGTTTGGAAGATCGATTGGCTTTGCAGATAGACATGTTCGGAACAGCTGCTTGACGGAGTGTCTGCAATGCGAAGGATATGATGAGGATGCCTGCGACGTCTGCGATGGGACAACAAATGATGAAGGGTGTAAAGCAAAATATGTAAGGCGGGTTTGAGTGACCATAGACGGTGGGCTAGAGGAGCAACGTCGAATGTTTTATCAATGTTCAAGGGATAGGTAAAACAAGCAGCCGGGGTTCTGGCACGTTCAAAGGGAAATGGACAGTGCATAATAAGGATTTTTAGGGAAGCAATGTGGTGAGTGTTCCAAACGACTGGACAAATTTTTCTCTCCTATACAAACCGATTATCATAATTGTATAAACTAGTACTTTACGCACGAGCTGTGAAATATATAGCGTCGATTTAGGATTCTTGTATTTTTTATATATGTAATTTAAATTTGCGCAAATTTACGCTGTTTATTATATTCCTTTATATGTCCGAAATATACCATATGCCTATTGTATTCTTCAAATTTTTGTCAGCAGTACTCAACCTGAAATTTTATCAGGATCTGCGACCAAAGACAACCAAAGAGAAGCACAAAAATCCTGTCGCTAATGTATAACAATATATTTTCTCAAACAGTTGTCTAAGACCAAGTGGACTTAGCATTATTAGCAGAATCCGTGGGTTTCCGGGATAAACATTTCTTATCCAAGTTTTGTAATTCGTATGTTAAGAAATATTGCGCCGCGATATGCGAATTCAGTTTCAAAATTTGACTGTGTAACGCGGCTCCCATAAGCGTTTCAATTATTGGGTTGGCTACTGACACAACATGCTAGTAGGCGTAGATTCAGATCTTGATGGAGCGTGAGCCACAAACACTGTTTGACCTTTTAATTCTATTCCGTGCATAATTTTAGAACCGTCCATTTTCTGTACAATATGTAACGGAAAGAAATGCAAAACAAAATTTTGTATTTTACACTCTGGCCAACGTTTTAATTAACGTTTGGTAAGCAGATACAGCTGGCATCCTTCTCGACACGTTGGGCGAGTTGCGACGACGGATTCCGTTGTATATTTTTCATATGTAGGTAATTCTACACCAGAGAATATTAAAAGTGGCCCGCATGTACAAATCAGAATGCCTTCTTCGTCGTTTGCGGTAAGACAGTAAGAATCTGCAAGCCACGATGCGAAGACCTGTGATATGTAAAATTTAGGTATCAAATTTTTTCGTTGTTTAACAGTTAAAAAATTTATATAGGTGGAATTAAAAAATAGGAATCGATTAACTGGGGGAGTTTCATTTATCTTGCTTGGATATTCTAACAGATCGAAGCGAGATGTGGGTATCTGTGCTGCGCATTTTGTACTCAGTTTCCCAGTATTCATTGATTTTTCTATAGAACCATTGTTTTTTCCTGAGAAACACCGGATTTTTATAATCTGAATGGTATCTTCAGCACATAAGGTTTGGATGTTACATCTGCTTCGGGATGCAAAACCGAAGGATCATGGTTTACACTCTTGCTTGTAGTCCATAGGATAAAATGTGGGTTACATAATCCAGCAAAATTGTAAATTCATGAGCTTGTGAACACGTCCAGCAAAATCGAATATCAGGAGCGCACGCCCGGATACATAACAATTTACCTTACTCTGTTACCTAAATCCATTGCTCAACAACGGTTTTATGTCTTTGCTTAATATTACCATTAGCATTTATCTACAAATACCTTAAGAAACATAATGCCTCTAAATGAGCCACTTTAAAATTTGGCAACATAAACCGGGTGCAGGTAATTCCGAATACCGCGAAAATGGAACTGCGTCAGGTTGACGAAAAGGTTCGTCATATGTGCAGATTTTAGTTGGTATGTCTTCTACAAAGGGACAAACAACCATGTCTGCGATGTAACTCTTGTACGAAACGCTAGCAAGTTTGTGCAGTTTGGCTGAAGTAAAATACGTTCCATGGTACTCGGTAAACAAAACCATTTTATGACCACCGTTTTTTAATTTGGTCCGGCTTCGCAGCGACTTGTGATATTTAAGATGTAGGTATTTTGTGCATTGCCAGAGAAGGAAACGTATTTTCTTCTGTCGTTTCAGGAGAGAAATCGGAAGTTATAGTCTTGCTTTATGCGGACCATTTATTACAAGTTTACTACACAGCCTTGTGCCAATCGCCAGTTATTGCTTCTTTGACAAGCATTGCGCCTTTATAGTAGTTTACTGCGAACAGCGCAAGCAATTCGCCTGCTAGTCTGTCCCAACCTGACATTTTGACCAAATCGTTCGTTTGACTGCCGTATTCAAACGACCAAACTAAGCAACGTGCGCGACAACCACGATTACCATGAGTAAGGAACAGAACATCAAGCTTCATTTTATAAATCTGTCAAAGCGTAAGGTGAGGAACCAAACAGCTCCCAAACTATTTTTTAATTAGTGCCGCGTGGTCCGCCATTGCAGCAGTCAATATTTGCCAGTCATTGTACTAAATTGAGGCCGGGTAGCCGCATAAGTAGAACAGCGTAAAACCGCTTATATGCTATCGGTGGAAGCCAGTGCGCAACTGGAAATTAAGTGGCCTCTAAGATAGCAGTTGTTCACAATTTACGCTACCCCAATTACAATCAGGTTGGACATTTTTTGTCCGTTATCTTAACCAACATGGGCAACTTGACAGGCGAAAACAGAATGGGACCCTGACGGTCCAGCATACTTAGGATAGCAAAAATAAGTTCCACCAGAATTGCATGATTGCTTGAATTTCGCCTTTGCTAACGAATTTCTAACTAACATGGATTGGAAGAAGGAACAGGAGTTCACTTCATCTGTAAACCAACGATATTTCGTCCATTTCAGTCCGCCTGAATACAATCAATTACTAAAGGATTGCTGCTTAGTTCACGTTGGATTTTGTTTTGCGAACAATAAAAACTTGAAGTTAGTGACAAAGAGAAGTGTAAGGTAACCTGACTTAGTCAGGACTAACAATCAATCAACTGTTCAGCTCAAATGAAGTGCGATTAAAAAATAGCGCAATGACGGCTAGTTGCGCACATTTATCAGTTTTTACTGTCTCACCATGGTAGAAATATTAGGTTGCTACCAAGAACATTATAACTCGTCATGTAATTTGATAAACGGAAAAGCCCATCACACAAGCCCCTGAAATCTGCTCATCATGTCGGACCCAGACTTAATAGAATTCAAGTAAATCCAACCACCATGTCATCAACGTATTGCGAGATGTAATCTATATGCTACGCAACTATACTTGAGTCCATTGTTGCACGCGTCCGTCGGAAAGAAGAGCTTTAGTATTATTCCTGGCGCGCAGGAGCTTGGTTAACTGCTGGTAACGAAAATACAACATACAACCTATAAAAATGAAATTCAGTAGGAAGAAAATTTTCCTGGGTTACATCGTCTTTCGATAACTAAAAAGCGATCAACGTTGCATCTCAGAGAACGATTAACGGTTTGTCAGAACTCTGACGATTACAGTGGGAAACCCTTTCATCTGAACTTTAGCATATAGCTGCAGAAGCTTTTCGAATGCCAGCCACAATCATATCTGAAAAGCGAACATAACGGTGAGTAAAGAGGAGTAAGAATTTACTGCTCGTTCGCGTTATTCACAGCAGGTCCGGACGAAAAATGAATTCAATATTGTTCGACGCAATCAACAGAGGAGGTGTCAGTGCAGTTTCCTAATAATAAAGCGGTACATTAGCCAAACTACATCGATTATCTGTTATGTCTCAAGATTTACAAAATAAGCCTATTCTTCTGGTGAATATTCTATACTAGCAGTATATATGAGACAGCTTTCTGACGAAACGTTTATAATTATTCTTACTTCTAGTTTATGCGTGGCTTTAATGCTATGAACTTAGAACAAAGCTGACTAAATAACACCTATCACAAGACCATAATAGAAGTTTATATAATAAAACCTGTCATGTTTATCCCGTTTACTTAAGGGCAGCTATTTATGCATTCGAAACTGAAATAATTCTCAAGTAAGTAACGATAAGGTGGATATTTAACTCACCAAAGTAATTAACTGAAAAGCCGTAAGCATTGTAGTCAGTTGAATCATATTCACTCTAATTTGGAACCTTATAAGAAACCCACTACTGTGCTCCTGATTTAAAGTCGATTTTGGCAAGCTTTTACAATACGATATATGACACCATCAGAGTAATCAATAATATCATACCACTCTCTCAAATGAGTATTGTTACTTTACCCGTTTTGCATAGTTTTGTCACACAAAACAAATAAATCTTATGATTAAATTATTAGCATATCCCTTTTACAACATGTGCCGTGCAAGATTACAACTCTCAAAACGCATAGTGTTCATCTCGAAGTGTATGATGACAATGCACATCCGTTACCGTCGTACGTAAATTAACTTGATCAGCATTAACTGTTGTGCCCCATTCTATCGAGAATCAAATTAAATATTTGTAGTTGTTTAAATGTGTACGAGACGTCGCCAGTTAAAAGATGATTATTAAAGTAGGCAGAACAGCCCAAATGAAGTGGAATGAAATTTGTCCAGCTTAAAATTACCTGGTTTAAGTGTAATTTGGTTTAACGCAACTGCGGTGAAGAAGCATCAATAATGTAACATCAGCCTCATCATGTGGCACATAGATAAATAAATAAATAAATAAATGAATAAATATATATATATATATATAAACGGACGAGTAGTATCGGAGCATGCCACCAAAGAATGTTTAAAGTTTCCATGTAAATGTTCGACCTAGCAGTTTGCTAATGGACAGCACACTATGCTTTCAATTCAACAGCTCTCAAAACAACGACGATTAAACTTGCGCACCGCGTTCAGTTAACTTGATAGACGTTACACCATAACGCACGAATCGCTGAGCCACAAAGTTATGTAACAATGATTGAAGTAGGTAAGTAAATATATGACACTGACCTTCTCGAGCACTGTCCTGATAGTTGCCACGGATTTGTATTATATCCCCCCATTGACCCTTACATATATCAGATATCCTTCTTGTCTAAGTTTCAAATATATACCAGGAAATATAAAGCAGTCGACTGAAGTCGGTTCGCCAAATTAATGAGATCTGATAAAAGTGACAGCTTTTTCTTACTGAGGGCTCACAAGCCGCTACATGCATATGTATATATGTATTGAATCAATCGCTCCCACTGCATTTCGTAAAACAAATTACCGTTCCATCTTGGCATGATACCAAAAGCTTACCACAGCTCTACAACCTTTATATCATAACAAAATGAGCGCTGGTAGAAAGAAGCCCCATACAGCCAGCATACCATTTGCGAGCTATTAACATTTTAAACTTTGGGAATATCAGACGGATGCAAGGCAATCTTTCGTTGTTTACGGCTGATAACCACATAATAATTCACCCAACCCACTTGCACTAGTGAAACATTTAGTCAGTACTTTTGCACCTCCTTTAACGTAGATATTAACCTATCGTGCTTAGATATACCACCATAAACACTTGATCAAATCGCCAGTGTCAAGTTGCAGCTCCATGACATGGAAAAGCCTGCTAAATACACTTACTTATGCGGACCAGAAAAGGTAAATTCTGCACTTAACCTCACCTACTTTCAAAGTGTTATGGATACAGCATCCAGTGGGAGGACGTCATCTACTCGCAGGCTATCCACTCTCAGTGACAGTGGAAGATATGTGGTGCTATAACCTAGTTAGTTTACAAATTATATAACCCATTTGACGGCCCCCATGAGCTTAAGCTGTTGACTAGTTGGTATCTGCCTCTAGCTGTTATGGTTTCGATCATTCTTAGAGAACCGAGAGAATGCGCACCACTGACGAGGCGCAATAGGACGAAAAGTGTATTTAGCTTTCCCAGGATTGACTGTGCAATGTAGCTTTTGAACTAATGGGATGATAACCTAAACAACATTACGACTAAAATCTTGCTATTTCCTAGTGGTAACAAAATAATCTCTTTTTTTCACCCGCTACCATAAACAAAACTACCATTATGATCCGGCATGAACTCCACGCACTCTGACTTTGTTTCTCAAAGAGGGGAGTTTTATTTACGACAGTTAAGTGTTGCGCTATATTTTACGCATGCGATATAACATCTAGCACTTAACCCATTTTAGATAAGCGAAATAAAATATGCCATATTTATCTTGATCTGGGACTGCGATAAGTATTACCACTCTACTCCTCCAAACAAGCCGTCTATCTCACTGCAAATACCGGAAAATAAAATAATATATATACTCCTGGCAAATTCATCAGTTCACGTGCACTTTTGTAATGCTGCTTTATGGCGTAGTTTAATGCAAACAAACGAGACAGGTGTGCCTCGCCAAAAACGATAGTATAACACTTATTTATGAACGAACCTAGATGCTTCGTCTGCGTACTCTAGCATTTCGCAATGTCGTCAAGGCAAAGAAAACGCAGGTACCACCATTTCGGTCTTCGGAATGGAAATATTTACTTTGGAGTTCCCTGGGTTCAAAGACCTAAGATAATCCTAACTAACATCTGCTCGTTAGGAATAGGTAGATTCATGCAGAGATGATTTCGAGTTACAGGCGTAGAAATCCACAGGAAGTTTTAGGCCATGTCCACAGACCAAATTATCACTAGACGTTATTAGTTTGGCCTTGAATACTGAGCCGATTCATAACAGTAGTATAGATGAGACATCCGTCCAGTAAAGTGCTTCAACTGAATTACTAGACGTTTAGAGCTGCCTGTGGAAAATCTCTTCCATCAAATTGTAGCATAATATTTGGACAGTAGACAACGTTTGATGGTTCCATTACACTATGATCATCTTAAGATAGGTCAAGATTCAATCGTATAGACTTTATTGAAAATCACGTTTACAGGATACTGTGAGCAGCTGCTCTCCAGTCGCAAAGCTCGTGTGATATTTTCAATCTTGGTCAGTAGATAATGGGTGTACTTCGTCAAGTACAAGCGGTTCGAACCCGAGGTTTCCTACTGCGTACGGTATGTAGTGAGTTACCTGGAGAATATATTTTTCCTTCCTGCTGCTTTGTGATCCATAAAATGAGTAACTACTCCATCTGCTACATAAAATGTAAGACAAAATTTTGGTTACAGTATAATGTGGATTTAAGAGCACATTGTTCTATACTTCGCCAGGACAGCCATCTTTATTTGCTCGTTTCGGCCCATATCTCTGGTGTGTTGACAGAAATCGTTCCGATCAAACTGATATAATAGTCATGCTGATAATGCATTTTAAAAAGTTTTACACAAGCTTATATATAATACAGTATTACTTTGAGGTCAAAAGGTTATATTTGTTTATTCGGTTTCCGATGGCATAATGTCCAAATATGTCGGCACATCCAGGTGCGGAATGGACGGAATATCGCTCTAAAACAGATAAGGCAACGGTGTGCATAGTTTCTAAAGTTGCGCAAATTGTCAGGCGGACACATCGCGCTGTATGCAGCCTGACATTGATCATTTTTGGAGATACTGTAAATAATGATATAAACCAATCGAGGTAAAGGTACTGGAACGTTTAGATAAGAAGGTTTGTTTCATGCATCGACAGCGATTGTGTTATTTTGTTAGTCCTTGGGCGCAGTGCGATTTTCCAATGTGAATGTGGGACAGCGGAATAATATTGGTTTCAAGTTTGTGCCTCCGTGACCTAGGCGGATGGTTCATCTGCCTTCACTACGGCGTTAACTTTGGAAATTCAGTAGCACCATTAAGCTGACCTGCGATGTGTTATAGAACAGTAAAATAAGAAACCAAGATAGCTAGTTAAGGACCGCTTGTGGTGAGTGCTTAGCTGAATAGCTCCGGAAGGCGTACATAAGCGGCGTATGTTCCATAAACTTAACAAGATAGATATGTGAAGGTGTGTGAAGTAAGTCGCGCAGTATAGTAAATGACTAGCAGTTCGCAACTGAACGTGATGTACGTTATATCCGCGGCCTGTAAGCACCTTGAGTGGTAAGCATAAAGTTTTTAGACACTTTCGGTAAATGACTGTATAAGGGCGCCATTGGTAATTATTAAGTCTTAAACCTCAACGCTAAGTAATGCGCTCGCATCAAAGATATGCAACATAACGGCTTCGGTCAGTGCTATTTTTCTAAGGTGGATGCTTCTGCAACAGCAGTTGCGGAGACAAACTTGCCGATTTTCTGTCAACGAAGAAAATTTGTCGATGCACTGAGCATGTTGGCACCATTTGGGGAAGGCCTCCGTAGTTATAACGTACATTCTCGACATTACACAAAGCAAGCCAGTGATTTCATAAACAATTAATACAAAAAGGAAACGTCGCACACAATTTGGTAAGTGTTGTTGTGGAAAACGTAGCGCTGAACAAACGAGTTATGTATGGTAAAACGAACGTATGCATGATAAAACACTACGAACATAAACAGTCCGACGCATTTGCACACATCATTCGTGATGCCATTTGATTATACGCTCCACTATGCTCTATCGACCCAGCTTAAATACAATACAGGTGCAAATGTCCACAGCCAACAATTTTCAGTGTTGGTTGCTAGTGCACTATCAGACTGTCGTTCGCATTTATCCATTATTCACCGACTTCATCGCGCCTACTCTTCTTACCATAAAATCATTAATTATGCTCCACACTCCGAAGTCTCCGTGGCCGTGGAACCCGCACGCAGGATCTCCGACCTTCGGGGTTGCCACAATTACGCCGTAGTTTCCTCTCCTTGAGAGTACTACTTTCTCCATTCGAAGCGTGGACACACCGCCGGTCTTCCTGTCAAATTATTATGTTTACAGGGCTTCATCGATTGATTAATTCAAATTGTCCCTATCATTTTAGAGGGAGCTTTCTTTTCGCCTAAGCCATAGGCGATCGCGCATTTTAGTTCGCTGTACTTTATCTTAGAAACGCTTGGAAAATCTCCGGAAGGTTTTTATATTGACCCGGAATATCTTCATCATCAGCGGCTGGGCTACTTTAAGGTTTTCGTTTGGATACCATCCTCTTGACTATAACCGTCTATTCGGCTACGTTCCTATCTCTAGATCCGCAGGAAAGCAGGGCGCGCGGCCGTGCATTATCAAAAATAGAGATGGCCTTGTGCATGCTTGCTTAGATGCTCAGTGAGCAAGTTTGATTAGGCGTAGAGCCATTTTCCAGTATCCCTCTTTGCTGCCACCCATCCTTTATTCGTCCTAAAATTCCTCTCCGTCACTCCACTTGTCTGTGTATGATAGGGCATGCTTCGTATCCTCTTGATACCAGTTTCGCCATAGATATCCAGAACCCGTCATTTTCAAAGATCGCGCCATGTTTCGTCAGTATGTCCTTCGGAATTCCATGGCCCGCTATCACGAGCCTTCTCACCACATGTGTTTTCGTGGAAGCCCGCTGATCCGGACTTAGCGCGGCTTCACGTCAGCGGGTGAAGTGCTTCGTCGTCACGAGTATGTAGTAGTGGGCACGTCTTGGTAACGGGAACGGCACCAACATCAATCTTAGACACTGGAATCGCAAAAATGTGTTACGCTATTCCTCAATTATCTAACTTTATTAGCCTGCAATCCTGACACGGCAGTATGTTTTTACCGAATACTTTATCATTTCTGGCCAGTAAGCTGGCTGACAAATCTAATCGCTTGCCCTGGTGCATCCTGCAGCGGTCATTTCGTGACAAGAGACCGCCGAGTTATATCTTAAGTTTGGTGGGGTTATCGGCAACAGGGGTAGCGTCTCGGCATTGTGCTCACATCAAAATTTTGGCTAGGTTGAATTATAGTTTTCTAGGTTCTGTGCGAACGGCCTGAATTGTTGGCTTTGGCTTTCAATTATCACAAATTGCTTCAATCTTCCTCGTGTTATGAGCTAGTTCAACAGCCCATCCTTTTGTTTTTAGTTGTCAATCTCCCAAATACGTTTCTAGCACTAAAGCGCTGATCCTGAAGGCGAAGTTTATTGAATCAACCTCACTTGTTAGCCGTGATAAAAATCTGCTTTTTCCTTGTCCCTTCTTAATTTATGGCTTATCGTGAAGTCGTACTCTTCAAATTGTTGCACCCACCTAGACAAGTTACATCTAGGTATATGCAAAGTTGAGTTCATTCAACGTTTGCAGGTCTGTTTCGACGTGAAAGTGTTGACCAGTTAAGTACCCCAGCCAATTGAACAGCGTCCAAAAAATTGCCAGATGCTCCTTCTACATGGACGTTAAAATGTTACAAAAGGATTCAATCGTCCCATTTCTTTACTTCAGCACCACCCCGATTCCGACGTCACTCGCGGATTTGCACACGGTAAACTTTTCTCCAAAGATTGGCAATTTCAACGTAATACTTGTTTTGCCATTGTTGTCTAAATGTAATCAAACGCCCTTTGAACATCTGGCGTCCACGTGAATTTCTTCTCCTAGTATAAACTGGTAAAATATTTGACGACATTACATTAGTATCCGACAAATCTCAATAATGCACTAAGAACGTGTTTTCAGGTAGTAGCTGTAGGCCTCAAACTGTCAGTATATTTTCTGGCCGTGGATGCCGCTCACCCTGACCAAACGTGTGGCTAAGCAGTGGCACGAACTTTTTCCATAGTTGAGATTTACAAATATTGAGCTGTATTCCAACATGTGAATCTATTGCAGCATTGCCGCAAAATAATAGCAGTATTCTGTTTCCCATTCAGTGTAAATTTCGAGGACGTCTCCCTACACGGAGACACTCTAACTCATCCAACCGGCTGAGCAACCACCGACTGAAAGCAAACGGAGCACCATATAATCCAAACAGCATCAATTTTATTAGTACTGCTTTGAAACAAACGTAAACGAGATCTTCTTTCGGTAGTCCTGTTTAATCGCCAGATGCCAGTAGCCGAATATGTCGCTGTTGGATGGCATCTAAAATAAACCACATCGTAATTTCGTTCATCTACCTTATGTGCATTTAAAAGCCGCGTTATTCGTTAGCCTTCTTCACAAAAGCGACAAGGGAACTACTCGGGCTCTGAGGCTCCTCGAGCAATTCTGCATTCAACATACGCTACAGATGTTTTTGACTTTGGCCTCCAGGTGGATTGCTATTCTTCTGGGTATATACGACCGATACGGAGGGAGTAAAAACAGAACTGTTTGTTCGAGACAGTCACAAATACCGTAGACACTGTTGTCCTTTGTATGTGCCTCGAAGCAATGGTTAGATGTGAACTGTGCATAAGCTAGCAGCTACTCAACACACCCGTGGGATCCTTCTTTACAAGTATGGAGTAGAAACCCGGCTATCTTCATAGGCTTTCCTCGTTACATGTCGACGATTGTCACGTTGCCTTGGAGAGTGTTTGCTTTCAGTTTGGTCTGTGTGGCGTCTAACCCAACCACGAAAATATGGTACATTTTATGACTCTCCTGCACCGCCATGTCATTTATGTGTACATCGTAACCAGCGTCCGCCTTCACCGCCATTGAGCACCACTGGGTTTTCACACCATCTCAAATTTTGACCATAAAAGAAGAGGCTTCTGTATCAAATCTACATCTTTCCGATTCGCTAGTATCCTATTTTATCGCTTTAATTTCACCTCGTTTAATGATCCAAGTATGTATTGTCCAACAAGAGAACAATACTGTTTGTCTCTTTTATTTGGTACTAAGAGTGTAGTGCGCCTTGATGGGCATATCCGCTTCTGGTGACCCAGTTACCCACGTAAGAAGCGTCGCCCACTTGGCCATGTCTTGTGACGGGTAATCCGAAAAACTTCCATGTCTTGCGTAATATGTTCTAACTTCCGTTATAAACTGTCCAATGGCTCGCTGTCTTTCTTTTCTTTGATTAGCTATGCTAACGACAACATCTTTACAAACTTACTTGATCCTCGAGAAAGTTCCACTACGCCCGTTCTCTTGGTGGCGTTCACAATCTGCAAACTAACCACGATCGGCGGAGGTAGACCGTTCAGTTATTGCTCCACTAACATTTGCAGAATTAAAACGTAGTCCAAAGCTTGCTGCGCTTAATCCGAGTGTTTGCCAAGTTGTACCACAAACACGACCGAATTCGCTCATAGCCGTGCGTAGTAGCATCGCATCATTTCGGTCGGCCGGAGTCTCAAAATCCGCGACCAGCTCCTCGTTCGGGGAACTCATTCCAACTTGCTGGGCCACTTCTTGCATCCTTGTAAATGGTCTTCACACTTCCGTTGAGTAGACTATAAAATGCAACCAGCACCTTACGATCCTGGTTTACTCCGACTACTTCCACAACATATGCGATCTCTCCTAGGAATCTCGGTACATCATTATCCTCAAATGGTGCTACCATTTGATTACACCCTCAGCTATGCGCTATTGACTAATCATTCCGTGAGAGAATTATATACATTCAACGCTTCAGCCTCAACCATTTATAGGGTTGGTTGCATTGTGCGCTGCAAGACGGTCATGCGCGATGATCAATTATTGGCTGACTTTATGGCGCCAACCATTTCATCATATTACTCATTAGTATTGCACCAAATAGGATCTAAATATATGACAGAGACCATTTATGGATTTCGAAGTAATAACAAGGTGTGCTTCTTACCAAGTAGGTCACCAGATGATTTGATGACTTGTAAGACGGGTTTTGTGGGTTTAAATAAGTTACCAAATTGGATTAATTTGCACGACGCTATGGTGTTACAGGTTAACTGTTTATGGAGATTTTCGTTGCAATATACCATAGTTTCCTTGCCTCTCATTGCACTGTTCTCGAGTCGACTGTTTACAAGGTAAATCATTGTCACTCGGAACGCATTACCCCTTGTTATTAATAGGAATACGTCAGAATCAAATCTATTTTAAAACTAACGCTTATAATAGCAATGCAGATTCTTTATTGCAGTAGCGAAGAATTGTTTGATTAATGTTTGCATTTTTAAGCAATCTTCCTTCAATTTTTGGCAAAGCCGCCAATATATTCTGTCAATTTCTAGCTTGATAAATTGTCCCGTCTTTCAAAATCTAAGATAATGGCATTATATATTAGTTTGATCAAACGTATTTTCATATCAATATAATTTACACCTAATAAAACTTATTCATGTTCGAAAGAAAAAGGTTGATATCGAGGTGTTTTTTATTGAAAGACAACTAAAACTCGCTCAATTGCCGTGTAGTGCAACATATGCGTTTTCTGGTTTCATGTTGTCTGCTGGAGTATCTGACACAATTCGGTCGAAGTCTCTCATAGGACAAACTTCTTGGTCGGCTTCTATATGTAAGACACGTAGCAAGCAGCTGAATAAGATAAAAAATAAAAAATTACATGTTTCCTTCTCGACGGTGCGAGGCGCGCCTGCAAATGCATGAACGTGTTAATACAAACACGTGGGGTATATAATTGTACAAATATATCGCAAGTTGACCAGTAACATACTGGAAAAAGTTACGTATGTATACATGTAGCTCTATGTGTAAGTCACGCTGGCGTAGGTCAAATTGAACGTGGTGAGTAAAATTTGTTAAAGTTACCCTGATTTATTGATTGTTTGGCGGAGTTCGCCATCTTATGAAGGGAATAAAGGAAATTTTCGAACTGAGTGACTTTACTGAAGTAGAGAAGATCCTCTGGGAAGAACACCGGCAATGATTTTATTTAATGGGGACCACCATCAAATAGGATTATTAACGAATATAAATGTATAATACGCATCGTCTATCAACGCTTCAGTGATGGAGAACCTGGAATCAACTTAGATTCCACCCTTCACCTAGGCTGAAATCAGGCCGGCTATTCCAGGTGAAGTTCTACAGGAATCTATAAATATAAGAATAAAAATGCCGCCGCATTATTACACGCATTTTGTGATTCAAAGGAAAACCATCGTACACACTGGGGGATCAGCGTTGAAGCTCATGTCAAAAAGAAATTGGGATCTATGAGCCTATACCTCGACGAGAAAACTGTGCTTAAAATCCTCATGTCATCGAATTTTGTGTTTTGCAGAAAATTCCAAGAACGCATTGGAGGCTAATTGTTTGTCTTAACCGGATTGCTCTATCAAGGCCAGTGCATGGACTACCAGTGATGTCTGCCACTGAAGGCAGCATAACAAACATCCAAGACACATTTCTCATGCTTATTTAGGGTCTTTGCTCAGACCACGCTTTCACTGTTTCCTGAGGGTGTGGTCCATATATCTTTGGTAAAATAACGGGGGTGAAGTCATCCATTAGTTCAGATTACATAGTTTTGTAATCATAAGTAACGGCGATTAAGTAGTATGTGGTGTTAGTTTCATGAAGGATGAACATCACTTGTTATTTGTGTGCTGTACAGTCCTTATCGAGTAACCGTGCCAGCGTTCTGGACTCAGTCAGGACATAACGTAGAGACAGGAATTGACTTACTCTGGAATACTACAATGCGCCCGGAGATGAGCTGGATGTATGCAACTGTTGGTTTCCTCGTAAATCATTTAATGCTGCCTTATTGATTCGATTATTGAACTGAGGCAATGACGTATGTCTCCAATCTCACGAATATACTCCCGGGTAATCCACTGCACATACTCGATCTTGCGCTGAAGCCTACTCTATCTGACCTCTCCGATTTGATCATCCTACAACCACTTGGCCGTTTTGAGTACTGCAGTATTGTATCACTTGCACGCTGCGCTTAATTAATCCAAACAAGCAGTCAGCATTCCGAACTTTTGGAACACTAAGCCATCCTGTCCAAGAACTCGTGTTCCAACCTAGTACGGGATCAGTATTTGTGTCCTAGATGTTGACGGTTCCTAGAAATTTTGTATTACAAAATAAGCTTGTTTATTTAGCAGACTGTCCTAAACTCTACAAACGTGCAGAGCGTGAGCTGCACCTATTTGTAGTAATCGAAACTTTCTGATTTTATTGAATTAGCTGAAGAAACTGTGAGACGAATCCAAGGTCTTTAGAACCGTCTCAGATACAACTTTTTATATTTCGTTTAGCAGTTTCGTAATTGTCCTCAGCCATCGGATATGTTAATTTGCCTATTACACCATCCTCAAATTCTGTCAGTTTTTTATTTGCCAATTAATACATGCGTTGCCCTCTTTGTACCTAGCGCTATATTCTATTGCCATTACTTTGAATACCACTGAATAGAGAGCTGATGAAAGAACTCTTATTAACTTCAGCACTTCCCACCTAGAATGAGGATGGAGCGTCTTAAGGAGACAATTTATCTACAGTGTGGGAATACGGTTACACGAATAACAGCGAGATACTGATACACAAATCACGTGAAAAATCAAGATCTCCTAGAAACATTCATCATTGGGATCTCTGGTCACAAGTTCCGGTAAGTTTTTCCAATCCTTTACTACCTGGGTAGACAAGGTGACCTTTTGTCGAAGTCGATGCCTCCTTGGTTGGAAGAGTATCAAAATGTGTCCACGAGTTAACATACTTTTGTTGATCTAAATATATTGTTGGAGCTTGCTACCCAGCTCACTTCTCAGAATGCGTCTTAAGTAGAGTAGGTCTCCACGGCGGCGGCTGTTGTTTAAGAAGAACATATTCATAAGTAAGAAGCGATCGTACCAAGATAAATCCCTAGGGCTAATACCGATTAAGTACCTATCATTGAACTTGCTCTGGCAGGTTGCACTCATAATTAGTGAGTGGTTAACCCACCGGTAATTAATACACATAAAATAGATGTGAATGTGAATTTTGAAAGTATCAGGAGTCACCCGAGTAAACAACCTCATAGCCCAAAATATATTTTTAGCTGCAGCGAGTATTTTTGACGTATCCTTGGTTGTACAAAATACGAAGTGATCCTTTGCTCGAATGGCAATAGTCAAAAGGGGGCTATCAATGTGCTATGTGCTAATTGGATCTGAGCGCCGCTTGAGAAGACCAAGCACTTATCGCTGTTTATAGATAACACTCAGATGACGGACCAGTCGTGCAACATGTTAAGTGATGGCTGCAATCTCTAAGCCTCAACAAAGATGTTGACCATCTACATTTACAATTTATTGGCAGGAATTATACAAAGGGCTTTAAGCATGATCATCATGTCATTTATAGAGAGCTTGAATAGTTCTGGGCCGCGAATTGAACCTTGAGGCACCCCATTGATCTTCGGAATGGATGCACAGTGTGCTCCGTACTTCCGCATTGTCATTAAACGGCTCTTGAAGAAATCTGCGATTAAAGGATGGATATTCTCAGAGACACGAATTACCGAAAGTTCATGGGAGCTTATATTAACCTGCTTTCTGAAGTCGATGAGACCGAGATCTAGATGTTGGCCAACATCTAGAGACTTCGCCAATTTCTTCAGAGCAAGAACGTGCCCTTCTAAACACACGATGAGCGGACGTGGTCACTTTAATAACTTTCATGGGAGTTTATAGAAAGTTTCCAGATCCTTGCTATGACCTTCCCGATGTCAGACGTCTGGCAAATAGGCCTATAATTAACAAGTTCTTGTCGATCACTACATTTGTATAGGGCTACAACACACTTATTTCCAAAATAGGAGACATTCGACCAACTGCAATTTTTTGCCGAATTACCTGCTACAGGGGTGTAATGATGTACCTGATAACAGTTTGGAGAAGATAAGAGGTAATTCTCCTGGACAAGGAGAGTAGTTTCCAGGTTGTTCATGAAGAAGTTTTAAGAACATTGCTGACTGAATTTCGATGGACATAGGGGAAGGTGAGATTCTACAGAGTCACGAATTCAAAAGTTAAAGCGGGTTTTTACGAGTAAGCAGAATACTGTTATGAGGCAAATAGTTCGGCTTTAGCGTCGTCAATGTGCAATACATTATAATTCAGGTGGAATAACTGGACATGAACACAACTACCGACTTTAGTTTTGCGTCTTACAAAAGTAACTAGCTACCTGGACGATTTTGCGGATTGCGTAACCAATGCGAATTTGTGAATTTGTCTATTTTCTCTTTGTTTAATAGTGCACACACCCATAACTGTTTTGTACTTCGAATAAGCCTTGAAAGTTTAGTTTAACTTTATCTGTTCCCTGATTCCGTCATTCATTCACAGGAGCCGCAATCCTGAATCAATCCATTGAGAACCTATGGAAAATGATTTTTTGAAATTAGGGCTATATGATCGATCAGTGATGTCATGTTATAGCACATGTGCTCCAACGCATTTTTGAGTTCTAGGTGTGGTAAAATGCCCTAGTCAAACGAGCTCGCTGCCGTTCATAACATTGTAAGATCGATGCACCAGAAGCTTTGAAAATACACCTACTTGTTATAAACCGCGAGAAAGTCTCTGTTACCAAGCGGTTAAAAAACAGGCTAGAGACATCGGCGATTAGCGACGACTGGCTCGGTAATATTCTAGTAGGCAATTGCACGTGCTGAAACGAAGTTGTCTGTTGGACGTGTATGATTAAAATCGATTCGACGAAGTCGGTAGTGAGTCACAGTTTGTATGATCCCAGTCAAAACTTAGGGCATTGAACGTGCCCATATTCCAACTATCCCTACCTTCTTGTTATTTATTTAACTCAACAAGCAATAACTTGATCCCAAAAGCTCTACCTATGGAATGCCGAAGATAAGCGATCGGCATTCATGGTGAACTTGACACAAAAATACTTCGCAGCCCGCGTTATGGTCCGCAACAGCTCACAAATTATGAATCTATCAGTCAGCTTTCTAGAAATGAATGACCCCACCACTAGATCTAACTTCAGAACAGTAAGCTCTTGCCATGTGATATATATCGATGCTCATCTCCGGGTCTGGAATGTGGGTAGACAGCCAGGTCACCGCAAAAGTCATCTGATCCGAGTGCTATAGTTCAATAAAACGGTGGATTGCATCGATATTTCCAGAATAATTTCTATGCTGACACTTCGTATATTGTTGAGGAATTTTTCAGCATTGTTGATGCTATATTCGGATCCGGCAACCAAATGTTTCAACCTCCTCCATAAATATTTCGCTAGTTTATATGATGGGGTTCCGGGGAGCGAGACGAATGGTCGTAGTGGCACTCCATCTTTGATGATGATGATGATGATACAAACATTGCACTGTTTTATGGACTACCAAAACTACTCTTTGATAATAATAGCAAACATTCCACCGAATGCTCTCTTCTTATAGGTGTAGGAACTCACCTCAACACATCGATCTGGAGCGTATCTTCCGAGAGGAGCCCACTACTATAGCAGACTTCTGCAAATGCCACGGTAATCTCGCAACTGAACCCGCACGAAGGTATTTGGAGTAGTCATAAAACCAACTCAATGCACACCATGTGGCAGCCGTTAATCGAAATGCTCCGAGGAGATCCGGATGTCGTACTGAACAATACTGTATGGAGGATGCAGTTCTTGGAGCCGGTTGTTGCAGATGCACATGCCTGCGTGACGCTGCACCACGGTCAACAAATGTTGCATCAAGTATGAACTAAATATACACTTGCTCTGGCCCTAATTGATACGTACCCGTTTCAACACCACTAATATATTTCCTGCTTAAATTCACTGATGTTTTTATTTACAAACTATATGGAGCCACCCCGATATGGTTACACCGTGTCTTTCGGATGGAATTGCCCCTGGTTCTGCGAAGGTTAAATAAAGGTTAGCAATAGTTACTGTAAACTGCGATTATAGTAGGTTCTCGCTGCAGTGATAGACAACATGTTGCTAAAAGTCGTCATGTAGTACATTGAGAGCTAAGGAATTTGCGAAGAAGTGTCACACGCCGCTCCAAATAACAGGCAAAATTGTACGCCATCATGTGCTTATATCATAGATACTGTTTACCATACGCGTCGGTGATTTGCTGTATTATCAATGCATATGACCCGGCCGAGATTCCCTTCATCAAAGTAGGCTACGGTCAAATTTCATCTGATGCTGGAAGGCACTCCTCCTAGAATAAGGTGGTTACCAGTGACACCAATGAAGTGTGAGACTGGCGACACGCTCGGTCGGTTTACACAAACCGTATTTCAGCTGCTTTTTTGCCAAAGTCTCAATGAACTGAAGCAGGCGAACGACGCTCTATTTGTTTATTACGCTAAATGATGTACGAGTTTTCAACATGAAGCAACCAAGCATATGTCGAGAGATCAAAATGGTATGCAGCGTTTGGCCATTCCCTACCAGGTATCGAGGAATATGCTCTAAAATCCTGGTAGACAGTGCTCGCTCAGTTCGGCTAACGTACTCTCTACATCAATTACCTTGCTACGACTAAACGATTGAGAAGCTAACTCGAGTGTCTGGACTGTCTAGGTTGGACGTAAACAGTAACTTGTTATATTGCTGCAAATGCAGAAGCTTAGCGACGTAATAAAACACTTTCGTATATTGACGGTGAAGGTATCGAAAGCTACTGCTATTTTGGTCGCCTTTGAATGAACACATTTTTCTTAGTGATGTTGGTCACCCATTCGTTCTTAGCACTTGTGTTCGCCTTGGACTGCAATGCAATGAATTTTCCCCGATATCCGTTTTCATATGATATCAAAACACTGGTTTCAGCTACAAGATTTCGGTCCCCTAGGTCTGGATGAAAGAAAAGTAATACTCGATGAATGCCACCTGACGTTAGTAGCTAGTTTAGAAGGAAGATTAACTGCAGGTCCAATACCTGTACGCTCTTGTGTGTCTGGGATTGTGACTGGTGCTGAGTGAGATGTAGAGGGAACACTGGATCCGCACATCGGTTGAGTGAGTGGAGTGCTCTGTGGCTGAGTTTATTCAGTGTTATTGTCGGCAATCAGTTGCGGTTACTGGAATTCAACGTTGGCTGGTTTTATGAAAACAACTAAAACCATTTCTGTCTAATACGAAATAATTGTATTTGCGAGCGATTACTTTGAAATGGCTTTTTAAATCAGTGTCACATGTTTGTGAACTGCATCCCAGCTTAAGAAATTCGAAGGATACCTGTGTAAAACGGGGTGAACATGGTGGTTTCGAGAAGATAAGTTTGGTGGCATTAGAAACATGGCGCTAAAGTATTGTTCCAATCGTGCAACGCATGACGCAGGATTTACTGCACCAGTGACTCTGGAATATAGGAAGTCTCAGTGTCTTATGGAAGACAAGTTCTGGGGGACAACAACCGTCATCCTCTTTCTGGGAAATTCGGACCTCCAAGGGAATAATCGGTAAACACTCCGATCACTGGATATTGGACTGCATCACAGTGAGCGCGGATATGCTTAGGCAGCGAGCGATATGCAGTCGTGCGCAAATGAGAAAAACCAAGCAAGTAATATAGGTTGAGAAACATTACGGAACTAAACTGGTGTTCTCAATCCATGGTGTTGGTTGCCGTGTGCCAACCACGATTATGCAGTTTTCGAAAAATAGTTGGTGTCGCTGATTCTGCTGATAAGTCTTGCAGCGGCATGGTGTGTGGCCAAAGAGTGAAGCGACCGACACATGTTAACACGTCAATAAAACTGCTGGAATGGGCTAAGAGTCTAAAGATGCGCATATGGATTTGCTGAAAACGGTCCTTGGGCGGGGAATGGGTTTCAGAAGAATAATCGTGTGGCGACCTATATTGCTATTGAGGCCGTTTTTAGGGTTTTATCATGCTGGGCCAGATACTGCGCTCCATAATACGCTTGATAGTAGCGCAGCTGCTGGGATAGAAGCTACCACGCAAATGGTCATCGCAACTCTTCGATAACATTAAGTAGTTAGTTGTCTTGGAATTTCCGGTAGGTATATCACAGTAAATTCAGTAGTTCCATTCGAGAATAGGCAGTAGAGAATGTATAATGGAAGGATTTGGTTTCCATTGGCCAAACCCACGATCTGTTTTTTGATTGGCAGCTATGTCTTCTAGCTTGATTGTCTGGCGCGATAGCTCGTGAAGATCAATGTCGGACAATACCCCTACTACAACAATGCGAGCTGCATCAATGTGCCGAATATCGGTGGTAAACTATGATATGTAATTCAACGGACGAATTTCTCAAGGTGAGAAGCAATCACAGGAACCACAAAAAGCAAAAGTAATGTGCTTATGATATTTAAAAATGGTAAGTGCGCCTAGCTTATTGAGTCATTTGCTCGGATTTGAATAAATTCAGAATCATTGGCTTATACGGCAAACACTCTCTACCAGTCGATGTGTGTCGGTGAGGATTGATTAAGCTGAGCACGCCATAATGCATCAGCAACCATGTTCTTGGGAACTTCAGTGTAACAAACGTCTACATATTTGGCTATGCAACTGCCGTAGTAGTTTACTAGGCTGAGGAATCTGCGTAGTCGTCTGAAAGATGGTGGCATGGGGTAGTCTAGCATCGCCTCGGTCTCATCCTGGTGAGGTTTAATGCCATCAGAATCGATCATGTGACTCAGAAACTGAACGACGATCTCATCAACTGTGTCCTAGTATTCAAGTAAAGCAATGCAATCTGCATCGATTTTTACCTTACGTGTTCACGATTTTTCTACCAGTTCGGTTCTATCACTACCTGATGCATTGCAAAACGAAGCCGCTATAGTCAGCTCGAACTGTATGGGCTTTTCTAACAACTCTCTTTATTCATCATAACTAGTGCTGCTCCTTTATACGGTCTTATTATCGTAACACTCTTATTTCGCCGTAATTTCGTTATGAACTCCAATTGTTGTTCCCTCAATATAATACACTTCTTCGTTTAGGTAACACAATATTGGTTGGCGAGATCTACTGCATTAGCCTGAAACCGACCGCTTGCATTTTCATTGGCAGATTACGAGTGGATAATTGCTTGTATAGAATTTAAAATTGAGCTTCACTTTATACTCCATGACCTACACTTGTTGGTATTGAGAAATTAAACCGTAGTGATAACGCCTCAAGTTGTGCACGACTTAGTGAAACAGATGACAAATTAAACACTTACCTCTGAGGTTCAGTTGGTATCTGAGCACTGAAGCAACTCATTGACGTCCAGTTCAGCTTTGCTTTGTTGACAACCATATTTATTAAGCACATAACGTAGAATCTTGTAGAACTTTATTCCGCAAATTATTCAAATTGTCTAAGGCATGGTCGGTACATACTATTATGGCACTTGACCCAGCGGATTGAATTTGAACTCCGCCAGAACACTATACATCTGCTGCACATATTTGACTCTACAAACGAACTTTACTTCTTGGTCAAAAATGGTTCGGATCTAAGTGTTCGACCCTTTTTTTGAAACTAACCACTTGCAACAGGCTGGTTCATGGCTGCAGACGGCCAAGCAAACTATAATCGTAACAGATGACCTGAAACTACTTACTTTAGGCCTGGGACTACAAGGTAAGTCTTACTAATTTTTCAAACTCGGCGATGTGCATGAATCAAGTCCCCGTGGTCTAGCTTTTTCTGCACTTACATAAACATTGTTTTGATGGCAAGCGCGAACATAAATGAGCATATATCACAAACCCCAATGGCTTTTTGATGCTTTGCACAACACGAAATAACAAACAACCAGGATAAATACACATTTAGTGAGCCCCTTGTTGAGTTCCTGGTTCACATGATCGACGGTAATAGCATCAAATCTCTTTCGGATGAGACCCAAGTAATCCTAGACTTCCCATGACACCAGCTGGCTGACGTCTATTCCGAATCCTCGGTATAGCCGAATTCTACAGCAGATTCATACTAAATTTTGCGGTCGTCCTTTACCTTGACGGTCCCATGAAACACTGTTGCTGATGCATTATCGGTCATATATATCGTACAAGCTAATAATCCTGATCTCATCCAAATCCAAATGGGGCACCTACTAAAATAGGTACATTTACCATGCTTGCGGCTCAAAAATGTCATTTACCTTTGTTTTTGTTGGTTCTTCAGATCGCTTCTTACATCGAGAAATTCGTCATTTGGATTACCTATCATAGTTTACCAACGATATTCGACAAATTAATGCATCTCACAATGTTGTGGTTGAGTTATTGCCGGCACTGGTATTCACGAGCTTGGCGCCAAACAATCAAGCTTGAAGTCGTCGTTGCAGGTCGAGAAACAGGTCGTGCGTTTGCGCAGTTGAAACTAAATCCTCCTATTAAACATACTCAACTGCCTATTGTCGACGGGGACTGTCGAATTTACTGTGATATATCCACCGAAAACGCCTCGACTATTCATTCCGCAATCGTGTCGACGAGTTGTTTCTGACTAATTTTGTAGTATTTCTTGGACGACATAAACCGAGGAAAATTTCGCTGTATGCGAAGCAAGTTGATCTCGCGACACTAATTTAGACCAGTTTCTGTAACTTGAGTGCGATTTTCCACCAGCAGCTGTATGTTTCGTATCAGAACAGCCTCAAGTACAATAAAACCATTGAACGTCCCTGTCGCTAAACATTTGCTACTTTCGCATGTTTCTTGCCACTCACACATCTCTTGATGGCTTGAGACCAATAAATGCAATCGAGCACGCAATACAGCTTCAAACTGTGCCATTGTGTTTTATTTTTGTTACTATACTACTCATCCGGCTTGTTGAATTTGGCTAGCGAGGCGCTAAATAGAAAGTTGCAACGTCGCAACTCATAAGACTATATATTCTGATCATGAATGTGTTGAGAAAAATGGCTATTTAATTTGATACTATGCAGCATCGACATTTCGAGATTTCCCAGAAGTAATAACTCGAGTATTTCGTGCAGAGGCTGGAGGTTCAAGTTGAGCACCAAGTTGCTGACACCTCTACTTCAGTAGACGCGGTAACAGCAGCAAGCACAGAGTTGGTTTTCGATTAATCGAGTAGAGTAACTTGACTCCTGGTTTAGAAAATATGTAGTTATTTCCCGTTTTTAGTTGGAGGCGGAAGCTAATGTTCGGCTGCTTGGTTGTGAGGTGGTTTTCAGCATGCGGGCTTCACGCTGCTGAAATAAGGAGATTCCGATCCATCGAAGAACAAGCTTCATAAATCCAAATAGTCAAAGCTTATAGAGAAGAATGCGGTGATGTATGGGAAAAAGAGCTTTGGACTACTTCAGGTAGAAAACTTCAACGCCGATCCTACTGTTAAATATATCCTTACCACTGACACGGAAAATCATTAACTTGGTACATGAACAGGGTTGCTGAAATCCGTTTTATTCTGTTACTAGGAATGTAGAACTTTCAAAGTGGCCAACTCCAGCATATGCTATAATCGCATACACAAACTTTGAGAGCACAGTGATCGAAATCAACGTGCGATTATTGTTATCAGGCAAGAAACGGATACCACTGTTTAACATCGGGAAAATGCTTTCTTGCTTTTACATGTTAGGGAACCGCTGTTCTACTAAACATTTTTGGAAAAATCTCTTTATTAACGCAGGTGCATTCTTAGTTAGACAGTGCTGGTGTAACACTTTGTCCTCACGCACAACTGTTGAACTGCTATTCTGAAAAACAACATAGTCACTCCAGTTGTCGTTTTTTCGGTTCGCTCCATACATAGGTCTCGTTGCGACTCTTATTTTCTTGTGTTTTCGGGTACTGCCCTGAATTAATGTTTGTGCTTTTGCGAAGCAAAATAGGCCGCTAGAAAAAGTGCAGATTTATTGTGAACATTATATTTGCCAGTAAGCTCTGTCTAAGAAAGCTCAGTGAAACATTGGTCCGAAACGTTTAAAATGACATCTTCCACAAGATCTACCAATATGTCATATAAAGTAGTTTTCCAAATACGTTACAATGATCTTTTGTATATTTCACATGAACACGGAGTCGTAAATTAAATTTATGCGGTATCTATGCCCAAGAGAGCTCTTTATTTTAGGTTTCATGATAAAGGACTCTTCGTTCCTGGACACTAAACTAAGCACCGATGGTTTATATTTTGCTCTGATTTGGTTGGGCGACCTAACATGGCTGAATAGAGGAATGCTTGCATTAAATTCCTACAGGTCGGTCTTAAACTACTTTGTTGGCACCGTAATATCCAAGTCATGAAGAAAAAAGGCATCTGGGATGAAAACAGGACTGTCATGTACTCGCAGGACCCTTCGCAAGGATAATGTCTGGTGGAAGTCCATTTCTGCGGAGGATATTGGGCGACAATAAGCACCGGCTAAATGACAAATGTAAATGCGTCTCAATCCCGAACTGCACTTAAGTGAGTCTACCATAAACATCTCTGGATATATAAGGGTTTTGCACTGCACGCCGTTGCGGTATTAAACCATTAACATGCTCTCTTATAATGTGATGGTTTTAGAGAAGGGATATACCGTGTATTGCGGTTTTGACGTCAGTAAATTGAGTGCAACCAAGTTTCCCTAACGTAGATGATGTCCCAAGTTTAAAGGCATGAAGTATCCGCAGCTAGATATGCTTCATCAAAAGAGCAAATGCTTGGTGCGCTTAATGAACATGCAGGAACGTTTCTCTGTACTTAGAATTAAATCCTGAGGTTTGTCTTTTGGATACATTGTTGAGCCGACTTCTGAAATATCGGCCAACACTTGTTTTTGTCT
The DNA here is from genome assembly GCA_944474145.2 of Dicrocoelium dendriticum. NCBI lineage: Eukaryota > Metazoa > Platyhelminthes > Trematoda > Plagiorchiida > Dicrocoeliidae > Dicrocoelium > Dicrocoelium dendriticum. The sequence continues at coordinate 88,202,145 of OX104070.1, forward strand.
GAGGCGTTAATGAACTTATCTTTATCGAATCCATTGATCCAACTATTATATTTCGCTTCTCACATTGTAGGTAATAAAATTAAGTTTATCCAAACGGTTGTCAGGATTTTGTCCTAAAAAGTGGCTGCTGTCGTGCGCTTGCTTTGCAGATGCCGATTTGTTCCAAAGCTAGGAAGGTGGACTGTTCCATACGACTACTCCAGCACCATTGCATATATTAAGCTAGCTTAAAGGACAAAATTCCCATTTCTCGGGTCACAAGCTTTGCGATTTGGCGTTCCGCGAGGCTCGGAGATTTAATGCCCTATGACGTTTTCCAAAGAGATGGTCACACAGATGCCACGCCATTGTAAGTGGTCGTGGGCGACATTTCGCGCTCATAATGATTTAAATTCACGGGATCGTCGGATGCGAGGACGGTCCTGGCTACGGATTACTTGCGGTTCTCGTCCGACTATTACATCGCCTGTCCAGCTAGCTCTGCGGAATGTTCGGGAATAGGCGGTTTCAACATGAACCATTCCGGAGGCAATCTGTCAATTACAGCAAAATTCGTACAAATTTAGCGGAATTCAAAACCTTTGGGACGTTTTGGTTCGCTTTGGTGGCAAATAACGGATTAAAGATTGCTAACCTTACTACAAAACCCATAACATCATGCATTAATTTTCAATGGTTCAAGTAATCAAGTTTTTTTCCTTTTGCCGAATTTGACGTAGATTTTGGAACCTAGGTGCATATGACTGCTGCTATAATTCGTGCAAAACCTGTTGAAGGTGGAAAACCATCTGGTCTGTATACAGCCGATGGAGACTTTGTGGTTACATATTTGTTGTCATCAGTTATCTTGTTCCCATGTGGGTGGTGGACATCTTGGTTTTTAGTCACGTTGACAGCTCCTAATTTGCAACTGCCACTTATATCTAAATCATCGGGCATTTTGGAAATGTTTGTATGTGTAAGAGATTCTGACTGTAATCATTCCAAACGGACTGGCAGCGGCTGTTTCAACACTATTCTAGCGAATGCTTTTAATGCGTTTTAATGACATATATTATGTAATGTTAGCGCCCAACCCTGTCTATATCTTGACGTGTAAGGCGGAGCTTTCTGGAATAGACCATAGTTTATTCTCTGCATTGCTTTCTTTAAAACAATCGTTTTGGTTGTCCCTCATCGTTTCTACCCTTGGCACATGCTTTTCAGGCTAACCCTATTGGTCGAGTCCGAATTTTACCAGTAGGAGTGCTATACATAATAAACAGAACCCCAGCCAAGCTTGTTTATTATGCTGTAGCTTCATCTGGTTCAATATGAGCTGGAAACATTCACGAGGAAACTTGCGATGGCAAATAATACATGGCATTTCATTTATTAATTATTATGGCATAAGGTATTGTCATAACTGCTATCATGCTTGCTAGGTAAAGCCACCTAAGCAAGGATGGATGATGGAATAAGTGTGAAGCAGAAGGTTTGCACATGAACAAAGTTATTTAACGAACACTGCGCGTGAAATCGCTCAGTTAGACTAAAGAATCACATTGGCCACTAAGCGAGATGTTATACGTTTACCAACTTCAGAATGATCCCCAAATAGCGAGTTTAAGAAGAATATTATTGTAAGATTCTTCCAAGCGATAGTGGTTTTCGTAAAACCTATAATATAAATATGATTCTTTTGTTATGCAACCGCACGTACTTGTGCAATCTTCATTTAATTTTCGTGATCTCATCTTCGCTTTTTACTCCAAAGTAGATCGCCATTTTGACATTCACTTTCTGTCAGATTGCAACACGCAAAAACTGACATGACCTCGCAGTTCCAGATATGCAAACAGAACGGTGCCCAGTTGGAATCGCGATGCGTTCCAAACCTAGACATCCTTCGATTTTAAAATGGCATAACAACTCTCATATCGTCTCCAGTACCAGACAGTTGTACTTCCGCGAGTAAATCTTGTGTTAAAGCGATTCTCTATGCCTATATCTGCTATGATTTTATACAAAGCAGTCTGGTGCGCTGTCTAATTGGTTACACTGTGCAACAGCTTTTCTGTAACAGTAGCGAGATCGGATGTTCCAAGTATTAACAAGTGAGCTGATTAAGGACATGCAAAAATATTTTTTCTATCGGTTTTTGGTTTTTTCACCCTAGTTTTTACTTTAGCTAGGTAGTGCGTACCATGCCCTGAATGCTCGCCAGTGATTGGTCCATGCACTTCCTAGAATCGTGGAAAAGAACTCATCCCGCGCATGGTATCCACCTGATAGTGTAAGTCGATTGAGAGCTGTATTTCTTTAATTTCTCTCATGATCATGGCTGAAAGATGCCTGCTGTGTAAATGACCGACATCATTTGTATTACGTCTGTAGACCGTTTATCACATAGTCGCAGTCCAGGCACATTAATTCACAACGGAAGTCTGTCTATCCCGAGTATGTCAGGATGACACTGAAAGATCGTGAAAAGAACTCGGCACCGCATATTGATTATGGGTCGTGAAGTATTCATATTACTCAGGCTCATGAGCAAGGTCAAATGCCCTTTGCCAGTCTGAAGGTGTGCAAGAAGCTGGAGGATCACACGACGGACTGCTACTTCTAACTAACCCGTGTCATTGAAATGTCTAAGCGAAACAAATACAATATTTACAACCCACATCATCCATTATCTATCTAACCTGTACCTCATGATTGCTCCTACTAAACTCCAGTGTCTTCGGTAAACTTAGCACAGATGATGAGCAGTGATTCGGTATATTCGACTTCCCTTGATTGTGATATCTGCGAAATATTAAAGCTCAAGTTATCGCCCAACATACTATTGATCCATCAGAGCTAAATGTATTGGAACGTAACGTGAGCTGGCCTGAAGACAAGTCCGAATCGTTGGCGTCTCGTTTGCAGCAGTTACACTTCATTGTTGAAGAAACTAAGTGTACTGTATACAGAAAGGAAAGTGGTAATGTTTCTAGGTTCTATGAGACGGGAGAAACATCTTGTTAATATTTCGATTTTGAATCAACGATGGCAATACTTTACGTGAGGCACATCAATGAGAAATGGCTTTCGTTTCTTGAATCTTCCAAGCGTATTTTTAAAACCTATCTTATCCACAGTAGAAATGCGTAAACAAATGTATCTATATTGAGTACCACCAACATTAAAGAATCGTACGAAGGTTTGCAACTGATACACGTCGCACTTAACTACCATAATTGCTATTGACACATGGGTTCTCACTTCTAAGTCACTGAATACTTAATGGGTAGGCAAGGTGGCTACCGAAAATATTTCAGTTCCTTGTGCTTATGCGATAGCAGAGTGACTCAACTGCAATAGACAATAGAGAGCTGGCGAGAGGGGGCGGAGTATGCTGCAGGGAACATTTTGGTGAATTATACACCGTTTGTGTTACTTGCTCAAAGCTGTCTTCTAACAATGCACATCGTTCTTGGTCGGATTAAAAGCTTCACCAAAGCTAACAAGCAATGTGGTTAGTTTTCCAGTAACTGAAATAAGTGATTCTGTAGATCAGCGATACGGAGATTAAGGAAAGTATACTTACTGGCCTTATGTTCGCCAAATAATGGCATACGGTGCTTTCGTATGTCAGTCAACTTCATTCGATTTAGCAGTAGGTTCAGGATTTATAGGCAAAACGAAAGCATAGATTTATGAAACATCATAGAAAGTTCATTTTGGACTATTGGTCTGTAAAATTAGGGTCTACTTTTGATAAGCCTAACGGGCGGTTTGTATCAAGTAATCTAAATCATGGGGCGGAGCTTGGGTAGTAATACACGTCTTTTATTATGGGTGTAGTGTGCTGATTAATACAGCCTAGTGGCGCTGCATTATACAAGTGAAGATTTTGTCAAAGCCCACATTGCCCAGTGCCAGGCTGCAGTCCGTTATTAGCTACAAGTTTTGCAGTGATTTTGGCAACATTTGCATCAGAGATGCATTCGGTACATATAGGGATTCAGCACAATTAAGTATAATTCGTACGACGTAGACCTGACCTAAATGAAAAAAATGTATTTTTAAAATCTAACTCGACGTCCTAGATCACACCAAAGTACATTTCTACCATTTGTAACGAGTATCATAAAATTACGGACACTTCTCTTATGGAAATATTGGTTTGTGTTCTGCACAGTGGAATTCATATAAGCATTGTCCATAAATACAGCCAAATGACCGTTATCAGCATTATTTGGTATGACTCTGACAAACTACGATTTGAACCATTTGCCTGTATATTCTTCATATAATAATTATGTTTTTTGGCGAGGTAGAATTAGTGCAGAATTTGGTAACATTTAAGTGCATGGTTTAACAGCAGCGATGGTAGAAGTTTTAATGGATTTCATTCTGCTAGCAACATTTTTATGAGTCAAGAATAAACTCTTTTCAACGACTTGCATTGGTGCAATAAATTATGTGATTAGTCAAATAACTAAATATGAATCATACAACAGACGCTGTCCACAGGCGACCTACTTTGGCAAATGCAATTCGACTGGTTGACATTAAAACCAATTACGATTTACGAAAACTATCCAACAGCATTCACGAACAATAACTCTCAACCTATTCAGCCTACTCCATAGAAGACGCTAAATATAAGTAAACGATGAAAGTTATATGTACGCAATGGTTATACGCATGTTTTGCTCACCATAGGTTCCGGCTCTACTGCTCCACACAGTAAAATATCCGGTCACGGTTATAACAGATTTTCAATACAAAGGTGTGATTCGTAAACAAAGATGTTCGGGATGCATTTGTTTTCAACGACCGGCAGAACTAAGCACTTTGTGAAGTAATCATGTTTTTCCACGGAAATTTCAAGCTTTATCAAACTTCAATACACTTGTGCCAGTTTTCTTAACTTTGCTGCGATTGGGAGTTAGGAGCGTCTTGCACCAACAAGCAAATATATCTACAACAATACAGCATATACGAGTAGACAATAGTTAAAAAATTTCCTTTGGTCCTAGTGGTTCAGGAATTTGAGTAGGTTACCTCGGTATGCTTCACTGTACTTTCGTTGGCAAAAATGTTCGGTTGGTTTGCCATGCAATAAGGGCTCTTTGTAAATAAATACTTTGCAAATAGTTTTTATGAATCCCAATTTCCAAGGGTCATGACAGTATCCTGATGCCAAATCTTGTTTTTGACATTTATGACATCTTATGTAAGTCAAATGCAACGAAGGTGGAGACGGCACTAGGACCACTGTCGAAAAGAAATGCATTCACATAGGTGCACATAGGTCACATGTCAAAAAAGAGTGAAGCAAGTAGCTGCAAACGTCACTACTAATTAGGGCAAACTTTGAGTTTCGATAATTGTATCGAACTGACAGTTTGCTGTTTGCAAAATATGAATAAAATCATGACTGAAATATATTGGAAGTATAAGTACACTTGATAATTTACTCGGTTTGTGGTAATAATTCCAAATACTGATCATGTCAAGCAATGCGTTGCATAACGCATATTGGGAGCCTTCGAGGCATCATATATGATATAGGCTCTAAATTGACATATTTGAAAGCAACATGCACTAATGAACATTTGTTAACAATCATAAGGAATATTGAACAATAGTATGAACACCAGCATGTTTGTGACCAATTTGCATATTCTTCTTGTGATATTGATACTGTGATAAACATTGCTACTTTAATAATGGCGATTGCATAGTTTTTAGTGGTTGCGTTTATAACAAATCTCATCCGGGATTAACAGGATGGTTTACATAATAAATTTTAATAGTACTATATTTGCCCTCAAAAGTTAATTATTGTACCTTCAGATATTTAACCATTTAGTCATTGGTACGTTATCAATCATGTTTGAAAAGATTAACGCTTTCTTCCAGGTATATTTGTTTATTTTTTGGCTTATACGTTGCATTTAATAATAAGAAGTTTTAATAAGCAATCAGACTAAGCTAAATAGCAATTGGAGTATTCAATTAAATGTTTAATAATCACGCATTTTATTAAAAAGAAAGGTGCCCACGGATTGAGCGCAGCATGATGTAAATGCCGTAGATTATGCAACCTAAGAGAAACTATATAAATATATTACGATTTCAAATTTTTGGATACTAACTCTTCTTTTTTATAAGCATTGTATTTTGTTTAAGTAAATATGGTTTGGAAGTGCGCAATTAGGAACACTCCGATAAAGGTAAACTGTTCGTACTTGAACGATTCCTTAAACAAGTAAGCAAAATATAATAAATTGTTCTTATTTTAAGTGTAGAAAACGTGCGTTATATATTTATGTTTTCAGTGCAATCCACTGCGTATTAATATATAATAACAAGTAAGGCATTGCGCAGCTTGTAATTTTCACTGAAGTTAATGCTTTGATAGACGTTAAGCACCAGTGGACAAGCGGCTATCTTCTTTGCCATTTGGATGGCTCACAGCAATGGAGGTTTTACCGTAGTTTATAAATGTAGGTAAGTACAACGTACCGATTGCTTCAGGACATTCTCTCCATTTGAAAACAAGATAGTCATATTCATGATTATAAACTCGAAAGCAGAATTGCGTCAGCAAAGCAGCGTCGACCTATAGTACATAGAAAAATATCATTGGGGGTTTCTTGACTATGATGCAGCGGGATTCAATATGGACAGTCTTAAATTTATTTTTGTTACCCAACTTATCGTTATGCTATTTAGTGCACAAATACTGTCGAGGTACTTCACGAAACAAAGCAAGTATAATGTTAGCTGAGTTGTGCACTTGTTCAACGTAGAAAAAACAACCATATTTTAGTCCACATTACAGTGCGTCAAACGCATTTAACTCAATTTTATTGTCAGCGGAGTCAAACTAAGGGTTTTAAAAACCTCTGTCCGGGTGCTACCTTGAAAAACGAATACAGGATGCAGTACAGTAAAGAAGAGAAGGCAATCAGACGAAGAGAGAATAAAAGCAATGTTGTAACCTTAACAGCGGATAAAGTGCGCGTGACAGTAATGATGGAAAAAGCGGAATTATTTTGTATGGCCAACGAACTACTGCCAGACACAAATACACATCATGCAGTCAATCAGGACATCAGTACAAACCTGGTCAACCAGATCAACCCAACGCTGAATAAGTTATTGACAATCGATGAGATCACAAGTCTACTCGGTGAAGCAACAAATGCCGACCATACCAACATTGCGCACTTATACTTAAGTCTGCAGAAGCATAGATATTGTCTCCATATGACTAATCGCCACATTACACGAAACCTGTCGGATACTAATGAGTCAAAAAAAACAAATTTGTGTGAGGAAGTTAATTCACCGCCATTCGATTAATATCTCTACCGACCAGCACATAGCTGGATGGTAAGCACACGGCCATCCGTCGCATTTTAGGTATAGTTTTAAATAGTTTATTAAGGATTCCTCGACATTTTCTGTTATTTCACAACCTGTCGTCTTGCAAAGGAATCGGCTCGTGTCAGCTAGAACCGTATACATGTTTCTATGCTTGTCCATATTATTCATCATAACCATTGTTGCTTCCTTTATCCGGTCCCAGTAACGTCACAATCGCGTTTCGTCATAATAATTTTAAAGACGGTTAATGGTCTTTCCTCAAAGTTTACACCTCTCCGTTTAGTTAATCAACCATAATTTGACCAGATCCACTGTTTAACCTTACACCAACTGCTCGCGTCATCATTGGCAAGTGCACCATTGGATAATTAATCGTATAGTTTTTCAGACTTATCTTCCATTACTATTCCGTCATTTTACTCCATGGTGCTGAGATATTTATCCCTCGTGATAGCGCATCAAATTTAGTACGACTTCGTGAGAAAGAGAACAAATAAGCACTAATCTCTCAGATTTACTTGGCACCTGACCGCAGGAGCACTCCACTGACGTCTAGTACAATTGTTATTTTGTTGAGTATCGTGTTTTTCAAGCACATTACGACATATGTTTAAAAACCTTACACCGCACAAATTATTCAAGGTTTCTAGGGCAGGGTCGACACATCCCATTCTAGAATTTGACACAGCGGATTTTATGTGAGATTGGCCAGCTGTAGGTATACGACACTTAAACCATTCCATAATTATTATTCGTTAATTGTGCGGAATTCCGCATTGCACGATTTCGCTTGGAAAAACTCCTGCAACCAGTTGGTTCAATGCAACAGGCGGCCAAGCGAATTACGATGGCAACGAACGGTCAATATCTACATAACGTATGTCTCTGAATAGCACAAATGTCTTCCTTTATTTTCAAAAGCAGTGATGTGCAAGGGTCAGGTCCTTTGTGGACGACCATTTTTCTAGGTTTACATATATATATTGAAGGCAAGCGGGAAAACCGTTGAGCATATATCACAAACCCCAATGGCTTTTGTACGTTTTGCACATCACAGAATTACCAACAACTTGGAGAAACACACATTTAATGAGCCCGTCGTTCAATTTTTAGGTCACAGGATCGATGGTGATAGCACGAAAACTCTTCCGTATGATACCCAAGCGATCCTGGTCTACTCCATGCCACCCTCTCTCAGAAGCCAGCGCCGAATCCTCGGAATAATCAACTAATACGACGGATCCACAGGCAGTTTTATGGAAGTCTGCTACACTGACAGTCGTAGAAATACTGTTGCTGTTGCGTTATCAAGTATATATGCAGTATACGCTAATGATCCTTAGTGTATCAAAATCCGATCAAATGACTTATTTAAGTACGTGCGTTTACCATCCTTATAATTTGAAAGCCAATACGTGTGTTTTTCTTGGTTCCAAGGATGAAGTAGCACCTCAAGACATTCGTCCGTTGGATTACATACCATAATTTGCTATCGAAATTCGACACTTTGATGCACCTCAAAGTGTTGTAGTCAAAGTATTGTACGATATTTTATTAATAAGGTTTCGCGCCAAGTAATCAAGTTAGAATATATAGCTGCTCGTCAGGAAAAACCCGCGCTTTTGAGCAGTTGAAACTAAATGTTTTATTAAACTTTAGTAACTGCCTGTACTCGACTGGGACTTCCAAATGTAATTTGATATATCCATCAGAAATGCCGTGACCATTCATTCAACAATAGTGTCGAAGAGTTATGTGTTTACTTTTGCGATACTTCTCGAACGACATACTACGAGGAACATTTATTTATATGAGAGGGCAGTCGATTATGCGTCACTGAGTCAGACCAAATATTTAAACTTGTGTGAGAAACGAAATTCCGCGCAGATCAAATGCTCCAGAAATGCTCCCAGAAAGGAAACAATTCGACTTAATTAAGAAGGTAAGTGCATAAGTTGTCTCAAGACACTCTGCGTTTTGTATCAGAACTGCCTAAGCTGCAATCAAAAATAGTGCTTTTACATGTTGCAGAACATATGTTATTGCCGCTCGTTTCACGCACCTCATGCGTCCTTTGATTACTTGAGACCAATACAATTAACTAAACACCCAACAGTGATTCAAATTGTATCAGTGTAATTTTGTCCCAATTTGGCGTGTTTTATGTTCTCAAATATATTACTCGTCCCGAAAATTGATTTGGCTCGCGAGGCGCAAATAAGAATTTGCAGAATCATAACAATTAGGATCTGCTAAGTTATGGCAAAGGTGTTGGACAGTAACCGCTATTTCATTCGATAAGGTGCTGCAGATATCTCATCAACAACAGCTGTAGTTGGACAAATCCCGGATGCAATTTTTCGAATTATTTGCACAGAACTTGAACGTTCAACCTGTGCACCCAATTGCTGCCACAGAAGATTCAGTAGACGCAGTCAAAGCAGCAACCACAGGGTGGAGTAAATTTAGTCCTATTTCAAGAAATATGAAGAAATTTTCCGTGATGAATTGGCACGGCAAGCTAAAACATGTTATGTTCGGTAGTTGCTGCGCAGTCTGAATGCAGCCGGGCATAACCACTACACCAATTTTGTGCTGCAGAAAATCAAAAGCTCTTATGCTATCATGTGACTTTCTAACGTCTGAGGTCCATTTTCGATGAACAAGCATCTTTGGTCAATATCCGACGATTGTATAAACTGCTCAAGTGTGATAGCCATGATTTTATGACACTAGCTGCAGTTGTTAACCGAGAGAGAGACTATGTCAAACTGTTTTCGATGACACCTGATGAGTACATAGTGACATATTTATTTGCAGGAATTTGTCAACTTCAACAATGGAGCAAGTACAAATGTAGTTCTCGCGAACTTTCCTAGTGATTTTTTGGGCTTTCGAAAGTACCTTACCGTAAATATTAACGATGTCACCATATATATATGTCCATATACCTATATATATTGTGAAGAAAACTTGGCAAACATCCACTGGGGCAAACAAATATGATCGCCTAAACTGCACTTGGCGAACCACTAAGGTTACATGGTGAGTTTATATGTGAAATTATCTTCAAGGATCTGAAGCTCCGTGGACATGTAAACATAGTTTCTTGTGCCGACATTAACCTTTTTGAGATCCGTTAGATTACACAATTAGATTTTCTCAGTGTATTATTGGATTATGTATGCTCTAAAACGAACGTCATGGTGCACCATACAGTCGTACCACCTCGCTCCAGTCAAACCATGGCTGAAAAGCTTTAGGCAATATACACTTTTGTTTTCCAACCTGAAATTGGATAAGAAATCAAGATGCATGCCAAGCTTACTCCTTTACCTGATGTTACACCAGGGATTCGACTCAGGCGCCTGCTTTTTATATGCATCATGGTTGCTTGTTGGACTTGAGATTGACCGATTGCAGCAAAGTGGCATGATATAGCCAATAATGTCCTCACCATGTGCTGCTCCTGTAGTATTGATTACAAGTTGGATCTGGCGGATGTTTATTTACAGCTAGACGTTGGAGATATCTATAACAAGCTTCTCACATTGAACAATCCTCGTGGTCCGCAAAAATATAATCCTCTGCTAATTGAACTTGAAAGCACACCCGCAAATTTTCAGCAAGTTATGTATATCGTTTTGAGTAACTGAAGTAACTGTTGGAGTAACTGAAAATGTATCCTGGCAGGATGACATGATCATAATGAAAACCACAGAGGAGGAGATATTTTAATGACTGGATGACATGATGAGGCTATTGAAAGTTAATGTATTCCGTTTACGCACAGAAAAAGTAAAGTTTGGATGTAATTGTGTCTTGCTCTTCCCAACCCTTGCATATAACGGCCGGGGTTTCATCTTGGTTTAGACTCGTAAGGTGTAAATGGCCTGAGCTGGAGTGGAACTCAGAGCTTATTAGTTCATTGCTCAGGCCCTGAACACTATGTTAGTGAGATCCGCGAGCAACGCTTGGCACAGCGGAAAGTAATCCATAGCTGAATTCAGGGAGCGGCTGTGTGGTTGGGTTGCGACTCGCAACCTCTTTTGAGTACTCGGCTCACTTTGAGGTACACCTCGGTCATTCCTATCTCGAGGACCGCATCCTGAAAGTTTTCTTGAAATTCCGGTGATTCGTGACTAATGATTGCTACCGACATCCCAATGAGGAAATAGAGGTGATAAATAGATTGCTTGCACCAACCGATGTCACAACTCTGAAACCGTTCATTGGAATGGTTAATCATTATGCTTAGTTTTTATCAGCTGTGCATTGCTCACGCTACCCCTTGCATTATGTGCTGATAAAAGCTGTCGCATTTAAATGGTCCAGGCAGTGTTAGCACGCATCCAATCACTGAAATCTCTACTGAACTCAGAATTATTACTTACCAATTATAACCCGAATCTGATGATTATAGAGTTTACAGACGCATCTAGCTGTGGAATGGGTGCAGTCCTTTCATACTGTATTCAGTAGGTTCAGAAAGGCTGTGGTGCATGCGGCAAAAGAAGAAGTACAACCAACTTGAGAAAGAAGCATTCGCTATCGCCTTTTTTGTTCAGAAATTTAACAAAATGTTTAAGTTCGCATTTTCACACTAATGACGCAACATAAATCGTTACTCGCTGTCTTTTGATCGGAAATGGAAATTCGGCCATACATGCCCAGTGTACTTCAGCTTGAGGTATTCGTCAACTGAACCTATTGGGCTAGAGGACGCTCTGTCCAAATTATCTATATTAGTCGATTTGGGCCTGAGGACACTTCTGTTTTTCTGCAAAGACAACCGACACGGATATTAGCCACATGATACGTAATGCCCTAAGTATCTAACCAGAAACGCAAGAATGGCTCAGCGATCAAAGAATCGCGACGCATTGCTACAGGGAATATTGTCTTATACGAGACAAGGCTTGCAAAAAGCCCTGCCCTGACAAATCCCTATTACGCAATTTCGCGTCACGCGCTACTATGTTCGCAGTCGATGCCTTTCTCTGTGGTTCGTATATCATCTTGTCATTTCCGAAGTACCCAGGCTACACTCGCTAAGGTATTTGCATAAAGGTTTTCCTGAAATGGCCGGCATGAAACCACTCGAACGCAGTTACGTGTATTGGTCCATGATGAATAGTCAATTAGAAAACATTGGACGATACTATTCTAAATGCTGCAGTGTTTCAAAGTTACCGGTGCAAACAACATTGCAACCTTGGAAGAACCCTAATTCACCCTGGTCACAGATACACGAATATTTGGCAGGACCGGTTAAAGGAAATTGGTTCCTCATAAGAATCGGTGCATAAAACAAGTGGCTTGAAGTTATTGTGTTACGAAACACATCCGCAAACAGGAAGCTTCTTGCGCTGAAGCAGGTTTCCATTCGGTACGTCCTGCCAAAAACAAGAGTATTGGATAACCGAGCACAGTTCACTTTCTATTAATTCGCAGATATTTGAGATCAAAAAGGTACTTAACTCATTATCATTGCACCGCATCATCCCCAAGCAACTTGTAAAGCAGAAAGATGGGTCGATACACCAACACGTTCATTGTTAAAATCCAAGGACGATGGCCCGCACGATGAAAATTCGTAAAGAATATTGTTGAACTATCAAGTTACTCCGAATCTCAATGCATCAGATGGAAAGTCACCTGCATAAGCCCGCATGGGTGGATGACTGAACTCAACCTGTGGTTGTAATGCTACAAATACCCTCTGATTCGTCGTAGGAATTCGGTGATGGATGGTCAATACAACAAGCGATATGGCGCATGGCACAGGCATCTTAATGTAGGGTACGACATGTTTGCTTCCTCTCATCGAAGCTATTGAATCAGCTGGATACCAGCTCAAGCCTTAGGAGTTCGTGGCAGGATAATTTTAGATTTTTGCGCACTTGGGCAAGTTTGGGTTCGCCATGCCAACCAACCGTGACCGCGGTTTACAAGGATCCCAGAGATGCACAACCACAGGAGATTTCATGTCAATGGATTGTTATGAAATTTTTAGGATAGCACTTCGATCAGGAAAGGTACGCAAGTCAATCAATAGAGAGAAATTTAAAGCGAAATAAAGACAAAACTCTTAAGATGTTGCCTGCAACCCTTACAGTACTCGACTGCGGCTCTAGAATTTACCGTGATATTTCAACCGCAAAATGTCGACGTTTTGCAGCTGAAAGATTACAGTAAATTCTAGAGCCGCAGTCGAGTACTCTACGATTTGAAAGCATATTATTAACAGATTTGCCCTTAGTTTATTCTAAAGTAGTCTCGACGTGTTGTGTTTGCCAAATTGTGTTTTAAGTTACGAAATATATACTTCATGGAAAAGTTCAATGTAAGTTGATTCCGCGTCAATGATGTATACCAAATCTTTCTTTTGAGTGAACAAAAGGAATTCCGCACAGATCGACGTTAAATGCAGCAAGACACGAGACAAATTGTCCTTTTCAGGAAGCTAAGTTTGCAAAATCTTAAAGGTGACAGTATAGTACTTTATCAAACAGCCTCAGCTACAAATTAAAAATCTGTTTCGTGTCCCAAAAGCTCTGTTATTCTTGCGTGCTTCACATCACTCTGACGTCACTTTATTGTTTGAGAACACGAAATCTAGTCGTTAACCTAAAAGAGCGCTTCAATGCCAGCACAAAGCTATTATATACTAGGTCACTGATGCTATAACAACTTGCTGGCCAGGATGCACGACTGATTGCAGAGAGGGAACCCAGCAATGTCGGTCTATGGGTGTTGTTAAGGTAAACCATTCTGTCCTCATTACAAAGCTAAGTGTGAGTGTTAGTGGATCAAGGATCTATGATTTAGCTTTTACTTGTGTGATGTATTTGGCCAGTAGTGCTCGACGGTATTCCTGTAACTGGTATGTACCTACAGGTGGCTTATCCCAAATCATTGTATTGAGGCTCACTCCGTTTCCAATCCATAGCAATAACCTACATCTACTTATTCCGTTGCCTTGTGCCCATATTACTGATGAAAATATGATTTGTTGATTGATTGGCACCCTATGGAGGTGCTCAAACGCCTCGAAAAGTGGACTATAATAGGCCGCATACCAGTTAACTTTTGCAAATAGATATACATGAGTCTGAGGAATGGTGGTTATGGCCGAATTTACACTACTAACGTTAACCAGCTAAATGCCACACCTCCTTTAAGGATAAAGGTGTACTTTGGTGCTGCGATTTAAAATCGCCTGACAAAATAAATATTCTATATGTCTAGGAAATTTTAGGCTTTCGGCACTGAAGCAAAGCATTTCTATTTGGCTGGTAGAAGACAAAAGTAACCTGATCAGTTTCTATATAATATTACTAATGGAGTGAAGCTTGGTTGCCTACAGTCCAGTCATGTAAGACGAGACAGATAATAAGCAAATAGTTACGCACCTCCACCAGGCTTGTTTCGAGTTTACCGGATTTATCATACAAAGACTGGGGTGAGATTTGATTTCCTCGTAATTTACGGCATATTAAATCTTGCTTCCTTCAATAAGTTGAGACCGCTACTTCAATTTTAGACACACTGTAACTAGGTACGAGCTTGTGGGGCCGGATATACAATCAGTACCAAAAGGCAAATGTTTGGAACCGCCTGCAGCGAAATATTTTAAGACAAATTCCATATATCATTTTAAAAGTTGCTTGGTTAAAATTTCATAACAATTCGATTGAGAGAACAATTACACAAAAGCAACTAATGAATACATTTCTGAGAGCATTAAAATCGCGAGATTTAGATAATGGCTGCATTTGGAAAAGAAATTTGATTATATTATATTATCACTTTATCGGATGCATATAAAACATATTGGATTCTATTGCGATAAGGTTGTTCAGGTTTAACTTTTAACATACCTTTAAAATAAACTATACAACGTTTAGTAACTAGTCTTAGCTTGCTAGAAAGCGAGAGCAAAGGTACATTGGCCGAATGAAAGCCAGTTTTGGAGCTAGACGCCGACACACAGCAAAGTGTCAATTAGTAAAACATAGGAGGATGTCAGTGGTGATTTTAATCTTTTCACTTCAGCGGCGGGATTGTTCCGTAGCACAGCCTGGTTTGGAAAAGCATCAGACGCGTTTCGCCCTATGGTTTTGAGTAAAACCTAAGCAGATATTAGACAAATGCGAGGGTTATAGCCAGCAAGCACAAATTTTGTAGGGGGTAGTTGCGTGCTATGCGAAGATATGTCAGGAATTTTGCTTAATAGAAATTCGTGGTGAATCTGCAGACCGTTATTTAGAAAGGTGCCAGTTTCTTCAATGAATGAATTGTACCTGGAAATCAAGACTTGCGGAGCTAAATGGAAGCGGAGCTAAGATCAAGTAATTCTTATGAATTCGCCCAAGGGTGACAGCTAAGGCAGTCTAAATAAGTGAGGTAAGCGCAATGCAGTACGGAAGCACACAGGGAAATGTTTGAATAAGTCCGAGCGAATAAGCTCTAACGCATTGTATTTTATTTGAGGCAAAGCGCAGCGGTGCTCACAGAACAATGATGGAATTATAAATTACGTACAAAAAACAGATTCCAGTCAATTCGCGCAGGATGGTTATAATGGGAACCAAACCTTGTGAAAAGAACTACTTGATACAATTACAATCCGTGTAGTGAATCAATACAGTTATCACACATAGGTACACATAACATAGCCGAACGGAGATGGGTTTGCTAGTGCTGGTGGTGCATGTTTCGTCACATTATATCACTTATCGTTGTGTAAAGAACGTATCCCCAATGTAGTTGGATTGTGGCAAGGTCACTTTGTTATATATATAATGTTACTTATGTGCGTAAAAAAGGCAAGTTGGCTGGGCGTATTGTTGCTGGCAGACGCGAAATGGGTACAAGTTTCGACATCATTTTATTTCAAAGCATAGCATCACCAATTTGAGCTGATCGCTCGTAAAATGATTTGTGATTAAGTTGTTGTAGAATATAGGAGGTTGGTGGTGCATTGGTTATGAGCCAATTGCCATAGCAGATATTAGATGCAAGTGGATAATGAAGACTGCAAACGACAGCCAAGAAGCAGTTGTTCTTGTATTTTAGATATTAAATGTACCATATTGAATCGGTAAGCGCGTCACTGGATCATCCAGTGTTACGCATTGTAGGCCGTTACGATAGTAAGGGATAACACCACCACTTCTACTGGAATGATTCTGCCGGAATAGTTACAATCCCTGAATTGGAAATTGGCATATATTATTTCGAGGTTTAATCAGGTCTGGGATGTGGATAGGATATCGCTTGACTCTGTTACATGGTGTAAATATAACAAGGCGAATTTCCTGGGGAGAATATTAGTAATGGTCTACCATCAGGATAATGTCTCATTTATCCGCACTGATCAAAAATACATGTGGCTCTAAATTTATTTTGCGCTTATCGTTTGACTGTAGGTAGCACGCTACTTCTTAACAGTGTGAAAAGTTGTTTGCTGGGAAATGGGTTTGTTGGCGCGGTTATCAGAAACTGCAATGTTACTTTGTTTCAAAATGTGTACACTTTGCTTACGGGGTTGCATATGAATAGCCGCAATTCTTCCACATATGCTGTCAATCTAAATTTTAGATTCTCAAACATTTTGCCTGCAATCGATTCGCTATAAGTCGGACGACAATATTACCATGTGTTGTTTGCCTGAGCTTAGTTTGCAGTCTTAACTTAAATGACTAACGTGGTTTCGGTAGTCTTTATGGATGAGTTCATTTAAACGGATCTGCAGTACAGATGGAATCAAGCGGGAGTTTGCTCAACTATCCCCTTTTTAAGATATTACATTGTGCAGAAGATTTATAATTAACATTCATCAATTTATTTAGTGATAAACGGTTCGACCGGTGGCACACACATAATCGTCATATTATTGCGATGTTACAAGTAAACTTGCCTGGTTAGATCCGTGCAGCGCTCAAGCCGTATTCATCTATCGCACTTAATATGGTACAACCATTCCCACATCGTGCTCCAGTACCAGACATTGTATTCCCGCAAGTATATATCGGGTTCAAGCGATTCCCAAACCCTTTAACTTCTCTGATTTTCTATAAAGCAGTTCGTTGCGTTCTCTTTTTAAATTACGCTGTGCGACAGCATTTCTATAACATAATTGAGGTAGAATGTTTCAAGTGGTAACAAATGAGCTGATTAAGGACGAGTGAACAAAATGTTTCCAACACGCTTGGTAGTTCAATCTATTTTTTTCCATTTTAGCTGGGCGTTGCGTTCCATGCATCGAATACACACCCGTGATTGGTCCATTGGCTTCATATACTCGTGGGAATTTGTCCTGTTTGCCATGATATCTACTTGATACTGCAAGTCAAACGTGATCTGTGTTTCCCTAATTGCTATCATGATCGTGACAGGAGTGGCAATTATTTCCTGCAGTCACTATATGCACTCTATACAGAAAGCAAACTGTTAACCTGTTCGGGTTCTATGAAACGAGAGAAAACATTTGTTATTTTTTTGCCGTGGAAGAACCGATGAAAACGCTTGGCGTGAGGCATGTCTGTAATGAATAGTGTTCGTTCCTTGTCTCTTCCAAGTGATTTCTTAAAGCCGAAAAGCTCCACATTTAAAATGTGTACATAATATGCCTATATTGCGTGCAAGCTATTTGAACGAGTCTTACGAAGGTGAGCAATGGGTAGACGCTACACCGGAAGTAATATAATTGCATTTGAAAACTATGTGTGACTTTAAAGACATTGGACATATAATGCGTATCCAAGGAGGCTACCTAAAATATTTCATTTTCTTTTGCTTATGGAATGGTGGAGTAACTAAATATCACAACACAACCGCAAAGTGGCCAGGGAGGACGGAGTATGCTACAGGACAAATACTGGTAAAACAGACACCATTTGCGCAAGCCGCTAATACCCATTTACCACGACTGCACGGCGAACTTGGTGTGATAAATTGCTTCATCAAGCTAGCAAGCAAATAGAAGATGCGAAGATCAAGCACGGATATTTATTTTGCCGTTTACTAGACGTATAATTGCACAGCATTCTTTATAATGCCACTTGAATTTAGTTGTGTTAAAAGTGTGGCTATCATAAAATGCAGTGCCCTCGGGATATATGGGCAAACCAAATGCATATAACTATAAGGATGTCACAATTAGGTCATTGCGGACTACACGACTCTGTACGTAAGATCTGCTATTGATAACAATTAAGAGCGTTTTACCATGAAATTTGAACCATTAAGCAGGTCTAAGTTAGCAAGGACGCGCCATCTATTATGAGATAATTTTAAAGGTTTCGACATCATAGAGGAGCTGTATCATAAATTTGAGATTTTATGAAGTTCTCATTGTCCAGTGCCAGGTTACAGTCTGCTTTTATCGGTAAATTTTAAAATACTGTATTAAACTTGTTTGCAAAATAGATGCATTCCGTATTTGTAATGATTCTGTACATTTACATACAATTTGTACAATGCAGGCTGAACATTAATGAAAGAACCCTTTGAATATACAGACGTAACCTGAATTGGTAAATGACAATAAGGTATATTTTTTGAGCAATACGGTTACATTGACATTTTTGTAATGGAAAACAAATATTTTGTTTCTGCACAGTTTTATTTGACCAGAGTGGCACATATGTCCAGCCGGGTGCCCCCATTAACAGCACATCATGCTATGGCTCCGATAAAAGATAATCTAAATCATTTGTCTCTGTATTCTTCAAATTACGGTGACGGTCGTGGAGAAGGCAAAAAACATTGGAGAAATCGGACAGATTTGAGCGCAAAGTTTAGCCTCAGTGAAGGTAGAAGTGTTATGCTTTTTATTCTGTTGTCGTGATTTCCGTATGAGTAGAAGAATATCGTTTTTAGGCATTACCGTGATACAACCGAATATGAGTGTAGCTAAATAATTAAATATGGATCTCACAACAGGCCCAATCCACCGGCAGTGCACATGGGCATCTGCAGTTTTATTGGTTAATATTAGATCAAATTACGATTTATGAACATCACCTAACAGCGTTCTCGGTGTTAAAGTCTTTCGCTTCCCAGCCGACCTCATCGATAATTGTAAACAGCATTAATCGATAAATATTAGGTTATACAGACCATTGTTATACGCATGTTTTGCGCACTAAAATTTTGGCTTTACTACTTCTCATAATAACAATAGTCGGTTAGAGTTATAATAGGTTTTCAATCTAAATATAATGTGTGTTTATACCCAGCGCAAACACCGATGTTCGAAATGCAATATTTTACATGGACTAGGTGAACTAAACATGAGGCGAATGTTGGATTAATCATGATTTTCCGTGGAAATTTAAACCTTTATCAACCGTAAATTTACTATGCCATTATTCTATTATCGGCTGACTGTTGCCGCCTAAAAAGAGTGTCTTGCACCAACAAGCAAACTGATTGGCAACTTTAAAGTATATAAGCCAAAAGTCGTTAACTATATATTTCGTTTGGCCGTAGTGATTCAGGAACTTTGATTCGATCACCTCGAAATTTTTCACTGTATCTTTGTAAGTAAACAGTGCTCCATTAGGTTGTCATGCATTAGGGGCTGTTTTAAACAAGTAACTAATGACTGCGCAAATTGTTGTTATCAATCCTAATTTCCAAGCATGAAATCCATAGCTTGAAGTCGAATGTTGGTTTTTTGACTTTTATGACACCTATTTTTAAGTCATATTCCTCAATGGTGGATTCAGTAATGAGACCATAGATGAAAAGAACTTCATCCACATATGTGAATATTGGTAACATATCTAGAACAACGTGTAGGTGCAAAGCAGAAAACAACTGCAAATGCTACCACTTATTGGTGTTCATTTTCAGCGTTGCTAATTACATGGAATACACACAAGGCTGGTTGCAAGTTATGAGTACAATAATGGCGAAACTATATATGAAAACGTTTAAGCATGTAATAGTTTACCCGGTGTTTGATATTATTTCCAAATATTTGTCGTGTCAAGTAAAGCGTTGCTTACGGCATATTGCGCGCCACCGGTAGGTTACCAAACTGTTTTAGAAATGTTAAATATTTCTTCCAGTTATCTTTGGTACAATTTGCAGAACAGCTGCGTCTATTGATACGAAATCTTCAATGAGCAACCTGACTAATCTAACTATCAAATACAGTACTCACGAAGAGTGTTCATTAAACTCACATTCTGATACAAATTAAACGTACACGTATTGTACGAAGCATGATGTACTAGCAATAAAGTATGCAAACTAAGTGAAGCCGTTCGGATGCTAAATATTCTTTCTTATTGTCACTGGATATTTTTTCTTATAAATATGGTTTAACTGAAAGCAATTTAGAATATTCCGATATAGGTCAAATGTCCACATTTGTGCGATTTCGTAAAAATCTTATACATAAAAAACGAATTGTTTTAGAATGCCGTCCATAGTGTATTCATGTTCTTAGTGCAAATCACTGTGTATTAATACATAATTTCAAATAAGGCAGCACGCAGCTTATGTTTTTCAGTGGAGTTCATGCCTTGAGTGACGTTAAGTACGCGTGGACAAGCGGCAACCTTTTCTGCACTTCGGAATGCTGACAACATCGGAGCAGTTACCGTAGTCTACAAAGGTAGGTATGTACATCGTAACGATTGCCTTAGGACCTTCTCGGCATTTGCAAACAAGATCGTCAAATTCATGTTTATCGATTCGGAAGCAGGATTCCGTCAGCAAAGCAGCGAAGATCTGTGGTAAGTAGAAAGCAAATATAAGTGGGGTTTTCTTGATAATGAGGCAGCTAGTTTAAATGTGCAAACATATAAATTTAATTTTATTACTCAACTAATTGGTATGCTATTTAGTGCACATACCATGTCGATGTAATTTCACAAAACCTAGCAAGAATAATGTTAGCTGTGTTGTGTACATTGGCAGCATTGACTAAACAAATATATTCTAGTCAAGGTTACAAAATAACTAAAACATTTCTTTGCTTTTCCGACGGAAATGATATATTTAACTGTCTTAATGGAATAGTCTCTAGATAAGTGCACCGGCTATTATATCTGCAGGGATTTGCCTTTTCGTCGGTTATCATGGTTAGCAATAAGCTCAAACTTACTACATAGTTAACTTACACACATACATCGTTTGATTTCTTGTGCACATGCGTCGCTAATGAACAATATGATCAAAAGCAAATACATTGGCTAATAAAATTTATTCATGTGGTATTTCTTTGGTTTTTATATGCTTTTTTATCCCATGTAATTGTATAAGGAAAACATTTTGTTATCAACTGTGGTAAGTGCATAATAAACTGGAGGCAGGTGCTAATAAATATCGCAAATACTTTGCTGCCTTCGCTTTAAAATACATAATTAGCATAATACGTACATTGTTTTTTAATTAAGATTTATTATTTTCCCTGTCCAAATAGTCCGTCATCGGGTAATACCGATATATTCGTATACGGTCATAACATTATTCCCAAAACCTATTATATTTAGAATCGATATAAAAGAATTAGCTCACATCTCGGGGAATGCAAACAGTGGTACCGATAGATAATTTTGTAGTGAGCCACACAACAAACGGTTATTAAGATAATATATTACAGGTTATTTGTTAAAGGTTCGCAACCATTTCACAAAATTCGGAAGTACATTCGTTAATTGATTACAATGGATTCCAATTTCTGCATGCAACGTATTATTTATTTATTCAATTATATATGTCTGTTTATGGAGCTATAATTTGTACTAATTTGACTTAAACCTTTTAGCATGATATCAATAGATTCGTGCCAAATCACGTAAGTGATTAATGCATATGATGGCCAAAACCAAATATCTGCCCACAGAGACACGAGTGCAACGATGAGAATAACATTTGCCCATTTTACACCACTGAGATATTTACATTTTAAATGCACTTTAACGAGTCTTTCATACGCCTTAGAATGCAATCTCAGCCCGAGTTCACGCTTACTTCATGCTATCAGTGTTATGTAAACATTTGGGTCTGAAGAGAGTTTAATGAAATTATTCTTAACCCTGAAAAGTTTTCTAGTATGGATTCATCTGAAAAACATCTTTGTTGCCTTGGATGTCATTGGATACCAAAGGGGTATGCAATAAGGCTTCCTAAGATATTTTGGTTAATGTGCTTATGGGACACTAGAGTAACTCAACAGCGCTACGCAACCGAAAACTGGCCAGAGGGGACAGATTGTGCTGCATGAAAATTCAGTGTGTAGGGTACACCTCTTGTGCAACCCGGTCAGATGCATCTACCACCATGCATAACAAGCTTGGTTTGATTAATATTTTGTCAAAACCTTCGGCGTAATGATTTCAGTTCCAGTACATGCAAACAGTGTTTCCGTAGATCATTGGATATTAGGCACACGTTGAATATTCGATTTGGAATATTAAGTTAAGATAAAATTTTATTATTTCCAAAATAAGAAACTCAAACTTGATTAGCTGCCTAGTGATCGAATACCTGATTTCAAACGATCACATGAGCAGCCTAATGAACGCATAATATTTTTGACCATGGCAACGTTTTAACCCTCAAACTACAAGACGCTAGAACCAATAGTAACATTTGTCCTAGCGCAGTTATTATGAATAGTGAGTCGTACATGCAAACGCATATGCACTATGCAGTGGAGTACCATTTATTTTCATATCAGTGCTTTTGTTTTTCTAGTGAAAACAAACGTGTGAAATATTTAGTGTCACGAACCACACAGGAACAATTGTGGTGTTACGCAAAAGCCAAATTTGCACTCTATTCAATAAGCCATCAAACATATGTTCTGACTAAAAAGCGATCATTTGCGGACACCATTCAAACATTTATGATTAATACTGAACCACGTTTGCTGTCCCATTACGTTTGGTGGGATTTTGCATGCAACTGTGCCTTAGGAAACTCGCTTTGCATAGACAAATATAGCATATCCCGGAATACCTCCTGAAGGATTTGTTACTCATATCTACCTTTAACGTGCAGTTCACCTGCAACGAGGAAATTCATCGCCAAATTGAGTTAGTTGCCATGGACTCACCACTGGGACCCTTTATAGAAGATGTGTTTATGGCAAAATTGGAGCATAATTTATCAAGGACGCACATCAACGAAGTCGAGATATGTATACGTTATGTAGGTGACACATTTATACTCTGCAAATCGAAAGCGCAGACTGTGAAACAGTTAGAAGCTTTTAATGTTGCGCATTAGAATGTACAATTCACAGCTGAGCACGAATCCAGAAACCAACTATCGTTCTTGGACGTTGATAACATCAGACACGCCGATGGATCGTGCAGCAGAGCGGTGTATAGTAAAACATATTGGAGTGCGCAGTACATCAACTTCTATAATGCGGTACCCATACAGTACAAACGAAATCTCGTCCGCACTCTTGCGTTCTGGGCACATAGATTGTGCACACCGGACACAATTACCAATGAATTGCAGAGGATCGCGACGCGCTAAGGGCCAATGGGTATCCAGATACATTCATCCTCAAATATTTGAAGGAACGCGAAATAAAACTACCGAGGATGAATGTACCCAATAAAGAACTAATTATGCATATTTCTTTCAATGGCGATAGTGCGACTGATGCCCTGTCCAGAACCATGAATGACGCTATTGAAAATACCTATTTCGCGGCTCGCCTACACATAGATTTTTACAGCAAGCATTTCTTCGCAAAACTTTTGAAAGACAGGCTGCCTACGGTGACTCGATCAATGATAGTTTATCTTTACTTACGCTCCTGTATTCACGGTCCTCGGGTTGTACCACAAGGCGCCTATCTCATTGGACCCGGAACACAACCCCATGTGGATTTACAATGGTGAAACGAGGTCCATTCACTGTTCCATTTTGTCTCACCTTCTAGAGTGCAATCCCACAGGGACAGAAAATGATTTTATATTCACCTATACTGTTCCTGAAAGAATCACGCGCGGATTCCGGAAGCAACTTCTGTCTATTACGGAAGCTATCTACAGCAATCACCTCAAACCAGAATTGTGCGTACATACACAGTTTAATACGTCCTTTACTTCTACCGTGGCCTGCAACTTCGGCTTGATTCTCCCTGTACATAATGCCAATTTGAATGACATCTTGATTTATTGATTTTTTCCTGTTGAAATTAAACATTTCGTTCAATACGCAGTCCAATCCGGCATATTTAGCACTTTCTAGTCATCTTGTAAATTTTGAGTCTGATGAAAATAACCGAAAGTAATTCTATACTCAGATCCTTACTCCCTTGATCCATTCTCATTTAAGAAAAATATGCGTTGATAAATGGAAGTTCACTTCAAACCTCGTGCATATATATTCTCACGGATTCAAGCAATGCGTACGTATCTGTGTTCGCAGATTTTCTCATATGCATGCTGTCTTCTCCACACATGGTTTCCATGTTACATATGCTCTCTGAATTGAAGCAGATGGACCGTTGTTTTCACTCTTGTTTTAGTCTATAGGATAAAACATGTTGTTTGCATACAACAACAAATTACTAATTTCGTAAGATTATATACCTGTACCAGATAATCAAATTTCAGGAGCGCACGCCGGGATCCATAATAATATATTCTATTTTGTCATCTTAATCCATTACTCGACGGGGAAGATGTGGCAAGATTTAAACTTACTAGGTTCATTTTGCTACATATAAAATAATAATAGTTATATATATAAAGGGATTTCCTTGGAATTTGGCAATATGACCACGGTGCAAGTTATTCCGAATACCATGAAAATGGAACTGTGTCAGGCTGAGGAAGAGACACGTATTCTAAGCAGATTGCAGAGTGTATGTCTTCTACACTGGGACATCAATCATGTCTGCGATTTAGCTCACTTACGAAACGCTGGAAATTTTGTGCAGTGTGGCTGAGGTAAAAATACCTTCCGTGGTACTCGACAAACCAATCCGTGTTATGACCGTTCTTTTTGTAATGCGGGCAGAATTCCTAGCGATCTGGTGATATATATTTGTGGTGGATTTGCGCATGCGCTAAGAAGGCAACTTATTTTCTGCTATCGTTTCAGATGGACAATCGGACTTGGTCTTGCTTTATGCGGACAATTTATTACAAATTTGTTTCACATCCTTGAGCCAATGAACAGTTATTGCGCCCTTGAAAAGCAATGCGCTGCCGAAACAGTGTACTTCGACCAGCTCAACAGATTCGCGTGCTAGTCTGTCTCTACAAGATATTTTTACCAAATCGCTCGTTTGACTGGCTTATTTAAACGAATAAACTCAGTAAGATTAGCGACATAAACGTGCTCCTTATTTTTGGGAAGGAAAAATCCAGCTTTATTTTACAAACCCTTAAATGCATGAGATGGGTAACCAAAACGCTCCGAAAACGATTTTTGGCTAGTACCACGTAGTCGGACAATGCAGCAGCCAATTTCTACCTTTCAGAGAATCAAACTGAGGCCGGGTAGCTGCATAACTAGAGCAGCGTAACACAGCCTATATGATATCGGCCGAAGAGAGTGCGCAACAGGAATGTGAATTAGCCTCCAAGATAGGATTATTTCACAATTTGCGCTACCCCGATTACGATCAGCTTGGGCAACTTAGCCTGTTATTATAAACAACATTAGCAATTGGACAGGCGAAAGCAGACTGGGACCATAATTTTACGGCTGTATTCAGGACAGTGAAAACAAGCTCTACCTGAATTGCGTGATGGATTGAAAATCGCTGGTGCTTACGAGTTTCTGCCTAGCATGGATGCGGCAAAGGAAAATGAGTCTACTTTATCTGCTAATCAACGGGGTTTCGTCCACTTCAGCCCGCCTAGAAACGATCACTTAATTAGTGATTGCTGCTTAGTTCATGTTGGGTGCCACGTTCATGGATTTTTTGCAAACATTGATAAATTGATGGTGGAAAGAAGAAGAAGAAGAGTAAGGTAACATAACTTAACCTCAGAACTACAAATCAATGGACCGTTCAGCTGAAATGAAAAGCGATCAAAATTAGCGCAATGACGGTTTTTTTCGAAACTTTATATTTAGCTGCCGTTTCACCATCGCGTTCATGTTGTTTTACGACCAACTCGATTATGACTCATCGTGTACGTTGTTAAATAGCAAAGCCAATGACACAAACAATGCACGAGTTTGTCCTTCCTGATATCTGCACACTATGGCCAACCCAGACTTAATGGAGTGCTATAAGAACTAGCCATCTTGTCGAAGACTTATTACGAGACGTAATCTGTGTGCTACGGAACTATACTTGCGTCCATTGGTGCACGCGACAACCGGAAATAAGGGCTTCATTATTACCCAGCAAGCAATATCGGCCGAAAAGTTCCCCATTTCTGTTGGCAAAGGCTTGGTTAACTGCTGGTACCGAAAACACAACTCACAATGTAAATAGTGGAAAACATAAAGAAAATGTGTGTCCTTGGAACCTCGCTGTTCGATAAGGGAAATAAATATGCTTGCAAAAGATAATAATCGATAATAATAATTATCATTGAATCCTAAAACTCGTGGTTTGCCAGATCTTTGACAAATATATTGAAAATCCATACTTCTGAACTTCAGCTGATAGCTACAGAAGCCTTGAAAAGTCCAGACTCAATCATATTTGAAAAGCAAACCTACAGGTGAGTAAAGAGGAGTTAAAATTTACTGCCCTGTCACTCAACTCACGGAAGGACCGGACGACAAATGAATCGAACATTGTTCGGCTTAATCAACGGAAGATGTGTCAGTGCCATTTCCTAATAATTGTACGGTACACTAGTAGAAATGTTTTGTTAACCCTTGTCACAGGGTTTAAAAAATATGACTAAATATCTGGTGAAATTCCCAAGCTAGCAATTCATATGTAAAACTTTTCTGACTTTGACAAGTTTATAATTATTCTTTCTTCCATTTATGCCTTGCTTCAATGCTATAAACCTATAATTAAACACAGCCTTAAAAACAAATATTAAGAAACCATAACCGAAGATTTATAAAACATACCAGCTTTGCTTATCCCATTTAAATTAGGGCAGCTACCTATACAATGGAAACCGCAATATTTTTGAAGTAATTGAACATTCAGTTGAATACACAACTCACCAAAGTAATTAACGAAGAAGCCTTAAGCATTGTAGTCAGTCGAATCATGTTCACGCTTTTTGGAACAATATATGAAACACACTAATCTGCGCCGTGTTTAAAGTTGTTTTCGGCAGGGATTTATAATATGATAAATCTCACCAGCGGAGTACTCAATAATATCATACCACTTCCTCAAACAATTATCGATAAGTGACCATATTTCAGAGTTTTCTCAAACAAAACAAAAAAATGTAATTTTAATGAAGCATGTGATTAATTTATAAGTGTGTCCCTTTTACAACCCGTCACGTTCGATATTACAACTCTCAACAAACCCAGTGTTCATGGCGAAGTGCATAATTACAATGCACATCAGTTCCCTTTGTGCGTAAATTAACTTGATCACGCCTTTACTGTTGTGCCTCGTTCTATCGAGTAGCAAAGAATTTTTTTTGTAGTCAAAAAATATGTTGAATCTAGCCTCCTAGACAACGATTCGGACAATTTAAATTTGCCAGCTAGACGAATATATTGGCCTAATTTGCAATGCATCTTCAAATTTATGCCTACGGATGATAAGCATTGAACTCGGCTTGGTAAGATAATTGTTTAAATAGAAGTAGTATATACATATATATATATACTTGTACCGAGCAGCTGGTAGTTATACTCATTCTTAGCAGCCTCATTTCTGATGCTCCGGCTGATTAGCAACAATAAACACCTCAGCTTGTTGAGCATGCCTGTATATGTGTTTATTAGCTGAATCGCAATATAGCGCAAACAGACGTGGTTCGTTTTCCAAATGACTGCCCTGCCGGATGATTGGGCTGAATCTGGATTTTATCCCGCGCACGTCTCCAGGCTTCCAGTTATTTTCGTAAGGCAAATTAATCTATGCCGGTTTGGTAGAAGGTCCTTCGGGCACACCCGTTCTTATTAGTAACTGGTATGGTGTCGACACAGTCTCTACTCGGAAACGCATGCCTAGCCTTTTACGTGTTAGCTGTTCTTTGGCACTCATACCATTACGTTCTTTCCGTTTGTAACGAAAACAAAAGAAAACAACCGGCCTAGCCTAGAAGATAGTTTATATGCAACGTGTACTTGACCATGCAGAGCCCTACCAATCCTGTTCCACTGGAAGCTGGGTAGTTCGGATCAGATTATAAAATACCTACGAGGATATTCTATAGAAAGTCCTGAAATTCGTGACAAGTAACGGCGAGTCTAATCATTGTATTTACGTCTCTGGTGTGCCGAAAGTTTTAAAGCAAGTTTGCGTGTGTCCTAAGACGTGGTTGAAATGCCGTCACTCCATGTGCAGTAGGCGTCGATGAAGAGCACATATATGAACTAGAACATGCCGAAGAATTCAACTTGCGCATACCCATCGGATTTGATTAAAGAGTTTCATGTGCTGAGTAGCCGAGAATGGCGCTTGTACGTGCGCTCGCACCGACGCCTTACTCTCGGGTTTACCTCTCAAATCCTGTCAACATTGAGACGCCACACTTAGGATCGCGCAATTTCCTTCATCCTCAATCTTCACGAATGCGTTTTGCTTAATAGTTTGTGATCATCTTACGACAACTGAGTATGAATGATAACTATGGACCCACAACAAACACATCCATTTTAACCACAGGCTACGTGAGTAGGACAAGGTACGTTATCAGTTCCGCATCACAATTATGAAGCCATCGCTGGAATATTATTCACTCATTATCGGTAATCAATCGCCACAAATAACTATGTACAACAATAGTTTTCTTCTAATTGCTGGTGAATCCTCTCTCAAGACCTAATATTTCCACTTTTCTCCAACCTAACCCTTTCTGTGCGTTCCATACCATTTCTGTACAAGGAGGATTTTGAGCATTAACGCTATGCCACGGTAAGTTTATCAGTTAATTAGAAAGGAATGCACATTAAGAATGAGCTACATTAGCGAAACAACTGCGTATCACCAGGTTGTCAGAACTAGTATGTGAACTGCTACGCGGCATCAACTTTAACGTCCGGCTGTAATACATATATATTCATAATAAAACGTTGATAATATCCAGTAACCATTTCGCAAGCTACGGGCTGTGCCGCTAAACCTTTAGCTCATTCTGATTTGCTCGTTTAGAGAGCGTATTGAGTGTATTGCAATTAGTTACTGTTATTTGCCATGTCAAGCGCATACGCAACTGGATCTTGCAACTGATGGTACATTATGTTTGTCTACTTAACCGTAAAGAACTCACCTATGCCCTAAGCGGGTGGAGTCCCTTTTCCCAAATTAAATGTCGTTCAGTTTTCCGCTAAATATTCCTTATTCGTTCATGGATGCAGTCTTCTTGGCTTCATGGCCCGATTGACAAGTTAAGATGCATTGATTTAGAAGCCTTGTTAAGTTGTCTGCTGGGTTACAAACTAGGTTAGTGAAAAAAGCAGTTAGTTTTTTTGCAGTCAAAATAATGGGCTTATAGTTCTTGCTCCATTATCCAAGCAGCCCGCGAATTCCCATAGCTTCAATAAGCAAAAAGTAAATCCTATGTATTTTCCGGGTGAAGAAAGGTGATTAATGTCAAGTAACAAACTATATTAAGCGGAGTGCCTCATAAAACCAACATATAAATGTGGTTAGTGTGGGTGTTGATAAACAAGTTTTTACAACACGCCACACCGCTGTATTGTTCTGCTTATTACTTGGGAGTATAAAGAGAGAAGGAAATTGGTAACCTGCGGCAATTGAACCACACGAACATGCCGTTTTTCAAATGCCAGATACGGTATACAGCACACACTTAAACCTCGGAATATTGTTGCTGCCATCGAAATTTTCCGCAAAACCGATGGATTATATGAACAGCTTTACTAACTGGAATGACACTAGTCCTTTTCCTTAGGACACTTTGGAAAACGCAGCAACGCTGCTTAGCTAGCTACTTCTATATGGCCGTAACGGATGACTGTAATCCACCTAATATTGGACTGCTCCAAATACGCACCAATACGTCGTACGAATTCGGCGAAGGATGCAAAGTGCAACAGGCGATTTGGAGCATGGCACAGGCATTTTAATGTCGGGAACGCCATGTTCTCTTACTCTTGGTGATATATCCAATTAGCTGGATACCAGGCCAAGCCTTTTGAGGTCATGGCAGATTAATGTAAGATATTTGCGTTGTCGGGCAAGCATGGGTTCGCCATGATAATTAACTGCGGCTGCGGTTTATAAGGAACCCAGGAATGCACAACCACAAGAGAATTCATGTCTTTGAATTGTTATAAAATTTTCAGATTAGCACTTCAATCCGAGAAGATATGTAAGTAATGCAATGGACAAATTCAAAGCGAACTAAAGACAAGAACATAAGATGATGCGTGCAACCCTTACAGTACTGAAACGCTAGAATTTACTGTAATCTTTCAACCGCAAAATGTCAAGGCTTTTGCGGTCAAAAGATCACAGCAGATTCCAGAGCAGTAGGCAAGTACTGTTTGGGTTAAACGCATATTATTAACAGATTTGTCCTTAGTTTATCCTAAAGTAGTATCAAGTTGTTGTGTTTGCCAACTTGTGTGTTAAGTAACAAAAGAAATACTTCATGGAAACGTTCACTGTAAGTTGATTCCGCATCAATGATTTAGACCAAATCTTATAAATTGAGTGAATAAAAGGAATTCCACACAGATCGAAGTCAAACGCGGAAAGACACGAGACAATTTGACTTGTTCAGGAAGTTAAGTTCGCAAATTCTCACAAGTGACATTATGGTATTTTATCAAAACAGCCCTAGCTAGAATCGAACAAATTGTTTCGTGTCCAAAAATCTCCGTTAATCCTGCGTGTTTCACACCACTCTGACATCCCTTGATTGTTTGAGAACAATAAACCTAGTCGTTGATTTAAAAAGCGCCACAATTCCAGCAAAGAGCTACTTTATACTAGGTCACACATGCCATAACAACTTGCTTGCGACGATGTACGTTAGATTGCAGAGGGGGAACCCAGCAATGTCGGTCTGCGGGTGTTGATAATGTAAACTATTGTGTCCTCAATAAAAAGCTAGTGTGCGTGTTAGTGCTTCAAGGCTCCGTGATTTAGGATTTCCTTGGGTGATGTAGTTGGACAGTACTACTCGACG
Organism: Dicrocoelium dendriticum; assembly: GCA_944474145.2. NCBI lineage: Eukaryota > Metazoa > Platyhelminthes > Trematoda > Plagiorchiida > Dicrocoeliidae > Dicrocoelium > Dicrocoelium dendriticum. Next base: position 88,233,776 of record OX104070.1, read on the forward strand.
GTTTTCCTGTAACTGGTATTTATCTATAGGCGGCGTATCACAAGTCTTTGTATTGAGGCTCACTCCGTTTTTAATCCATAGCAACAACCTACCTCTACTTATTCCGTTGCCTTGTGCCCATATTACTGATGAAAATATGATTTGTTGAGTGATTGGCACACTATGGAGGAGCTGAAACGCCTCGAAAATTGTTCAATAATAGCCGCATACCAGTTAACTTTTGCAAATAGATATAAATGAGTCTGGGGAATGGTGCTTATGGCCGGATTTACAACAATGACGTTTACCAGCTTCATGCCACAACTTCAGTAAAGGACATAGGTATACTCTGGTGCTGCGGTTTAAAATCGCGTCACAAAGTAAAGATTCTATTTACAGGAGAACTATTCAGGCTCACGGCGCTGATGTACATTTTTTCTATTTGTTTTGTAGAAGACGAAAATCACCTGATCAGTTTCTATATAATATTACTAATGACTTGAAGCTTGTTTGCTTACAATCTAGTCATGTAAGACAAGACAAAGAAAACCAAACGAGTCACGCACCTCCACCAGGCTTGTTACGAGTTTACCGGATTCACCATACAAAGAGTGAGAGGAGATGTCATTGTAATTTGCGGCATATTAAATCTTGCTTTTTTCACCAAGTTGAGATCGCTACTTCAATTTTAGACACACTGACACTAGGCACGAGCTCGTGATGCCGGACATTCAATCGGTACCAAAAGGCAAATGTTCGGAACCGCCTGCCGTAAAATATTTTAAGACTACTTGGGTACATCATTTTAAGATTTGATTGATCAAAATTTCACAACCATTCATTTGGGAGAACGATTGCACAAAAGCAGCGAGTTGTTGAATTTCTGAGCGCATTGAAATTACGAGATTTAGAAAAGGCGGCATTTGGAAATAAAGATTGATTATATTATATTGTCACCTTATCGGATGCATATAAAACATATTTGATTTTATTGCGATAAGGTTTTACAGGTTTAAGTTTTAACACCTTTACATTAAACCAAACAGTATTTAGTAACTGGTCCTAGCTTGCTAGAAAGCGAGAGCTAAGGTACATTGGTCGAATGAAAGTCCGTTTTGGAGCTGGACGCCGACACAGAAAAATTGTCATTTACTAAGGAGTAGGAGGATGACATTGGTGAGTTTAAGCTTTTTATCTCAGCGGCGCGAAAGCCATATATGACAGCCTGTTTTGGAAAAGCATCAGATGCTTTTAGCCCTATTGGTTCGTGTTAAACCTAAGCAGATATTAGACAAATGCGTGGGTTATATCCAGCAAGCACAAAGTGAGTAGGAGGTGGTTGCGTTCTATGCGGAGATATGTCAGGAATTTTGCTTAATAGAAATGCGTGGTGAATCTTCACACCGTTATTTAGTAAGGTGCCAGTTTCTTCATTAAGTAAATTGTAACTTGTAATCAAGATATGCGGGGCTTAAATGCATCTGAGTGCAGAGCAAGTGATATTTATCAATTCGCTAAAGGGTGACAGCTAATGCGGTCGAAGTATGTAAGGTAAGCACGAAGCAGGAAGGAATCACATAGAAAACTGTTTGAATAGGTCCGAGAGAGTTAGCACTAACGCACTGTATATTTATTTGAGGAAAAGCGCAGCAATGCTCAAAGAACCATGGTAGACTTATAAATTACGTGTTAAACGCAGATGCCAGTCTATTCGCGCAGGATGGCTGTAATGGCAACCAAACCTTGTGAAACGAAAATTACATGACAAAAGGACAATCTGTGTGGTCACTAATTACAGTTATCACGCAGAGGTACACATAACACAGCCAAATGGAAATGAGTTTGTTAGTGCTGGTGGTTTCATGGTTCGTCACATTATATCACATCGTTGTGTACAGGACATATCCCTAAAGTAGTTGGATTATGGCAAGGTCACTTTGTTATATATCCAAATGTTACTTAGTTGCGTAAATAAGGTAAGTTTGCAGGGCATACTGTAGCTGCCAGACGTGCAATTGGTCAAGTTTCGACAACATTATATTTCAATGTATAGCTTCAGCAAATATGAGCTGGCCGCTCGTAAAATGCGTTGTGATTAAGTTGTTGTAGACGATTAGAGGGTGGTGGTGTGTTGGGTACAAGCCATTTGTCATAGCGGATATTAGGTGCGAGTGGATAACGGAGATTGCAAACGACAACCAAACGACAGCAAAGAAGCAGTTGTTTTTGTATTTTAGATGTTAAATGTACTATATTGAATCGGTAAGCGCGTCTCTGGATCATCCAGTGTTACGCATTGTAGGCCGTTACGATAGTAAGGGATAACACCACCCCTCTACTGGGATGATTCTGCCGGAAAAGTGACAATCCATGAATTGGAAATTGACACGTATTAATTCGAGGTGCAACCACGTCTGTGATGTGGATAGGATATCGCTTGACTCTGTTACATGGTGTAAATATAACAAGGCGAATTTCCTGGGGAGAATATTAGTAGTGGTTTACAATCAGGATAATGTCTCATTTATCTGCACTGATCAGAAAGACATATGGCGCTGAAGTGATGTTGCACTTACTGTTTGAGTGTAGGTAGCACGCTGCTTCTTAACAGTATGAAAAGTTGTTTGCTGGGAAATTGGTTCGTAGGTAACGTTGTCGGAACCTGCAATGTTACTTTGTTTCAGAATGTGTACACTGTGCTTACGGGGTTGCATATGAAGAGCCGCAATTCTTCCACATGTGCTATCAACCTAAATTTTAGATTCTCAAACATTTTGCCTGCAAGTCGGATGACAATATTACCATATGTTTTTTGCCTTAGCCTAGTTAGCAGTCTTCACTGGAATAACTAACGTCGCTTCAGCAGTCTAGCTACTTTATGGGTGAGTTAATTCCAACGGATCCTCCAGTACAGATAGAACCAACCGGTAGTTTGCTCAAATATCCACTTTTTAAAGATACTACATTTTGCAGAATATTTCTCCCTTAGATTCATTGATTTATTTAGTGATAAGCGGTTCGACCGGTGGCACACACATAATCGTCATATTATTGCGAAGTTACAAATAAACATGCCTGGTTAGATTCGCGCAGCGCTCAAGCCGTATTTATCTTTCGCACTTAATATGCTACAACCATTCCCACATCGTGCTCTAGTACTAGACTGTTGTATTCCCGCAAGTATATATCGGGTTCAAGCGATTCCCAAACCCTTTAACTTCTCTGATTTTCTATAATGCAGTTCGTTGCGTTCTCTTTTTAAATGAAGCTGTGCGGCAACATTTCTATAACAGAATTAATGTAGCAGGTTTCAAGTAGCGACAAGTGAGCTGATTAAGGACGTTTGAACAACCTTTTGCTAACACGCTTGGTTGTTCATTCCAATTTTTCATTTTAGCTAGGCTGTGCGTTCCAAGCATCGAACGCGCACCTGTGATTGGTCCATTGGCTTAATATACGTTTGGGAATTTGTCCTGTTTGCCATGGCATCTACTTGATACTGCAAGTCAATTGTGATCTGTGTTCCGGTAATTGCTGTCATGATCGAGGCAGGAGTGGCAATTATTTCCTGCAGTCACTGTATGCACCCTATACTGAAAGCACTTAGTTATATTTTCCGGGTTCTACTAGAGGAGAGAAAACATTTGTTATGGTTTCGACGTGGAAGAACCGATGAAAGTGGTTGGTGTGTGGCATGGCTGTAATTGATGGCGTTTGTTACTTGACCCTTCCAAGAGATGTCTTAAGTCCGAACAACTCCGCATTTAAAATGTGTACATAGTATGCCTATATAGCATTCAAGCTATATGAAATTGTCTTACGAATGCGTGCAATGGGTAGACGCTACAACGAAGTACTATAATTGCCTTTGGAAACAATATGTCAATTTTAAGTCATTGGACATATAATGCCTATCCAAGGAGGCTTCATAAAATGTCATTTTCTTTTGCTTATGGGATAGTAGAGCAACTAAATATCAAAACACAACCGCAAATTAGCCAGTGGGGACGGATTATGCTACAGGGAAAATACGGGTAAAGCAAAGAGCAATTGCGCAAGCTGCTCAAACCCATCCACCACAAATGCACATTAAACTTTGTTTGATTAATTGCTTCATCAAAGCTCGAAAGCGATTTGTGGATGCAGAGTTCAAAACTAGGATATTTATTTTGTCTGTTATTAGACGTATAATTGTAAAACGTTCCTTATAGTGCCATTCGACTGTATTTGTGTTAGAAGTGTAGCGACCTTAAAAGGCAGTATCTTCACGATTTATCGGTAAACCAACGGCTTAGAACTATAAGAACATCCTAAATAAGTCATTGCGAACTAAACGACTCCGTACGTAGGATCGCTTATCGATGACCTTTAGGAGCGATTTTACTATGGCATTTGAAGCATTGCGCACGGCTATGGTATCAAGTACATACCATCTATGATAAGATAATTTGAAGGTTTCCACAGCATAGTGGTGCTGCAACATACACGTGAGATATTTGCGAAGTTCTCATTGGCCAGTGCCAGGATGTAGTCCGTTAACAGCGGTAAATTTTAAAATGCTGTATTAAACTTGTTTGCAAAATAGATGCATTCTGTGTTTGTAGTGATTCTGTACATTTACATACAATTTGAACAATGCATACATGACATTAATGTAATTAACTTTTGAACATACAAATGTAACCGGAATTGTTAAATAACATTAAGATACTTTTTTCTGATGAATGTGGTTATATTTACATTTTTGTAATGGAAAACCAATATTTTGTTGTTGCACAGTTTTAGATGACTAACGCGGCACATATGTCCAGCCGGGTGCCCCCATTAGCAGCACATCATGCTATGGCTTCGACACAATATCATCTAAATCATTTACCTCTACTTTCTTTAATTGATGGTGATGGTCATGGACGAGGCTATAAAGGGTAGAGAAACCGATCACATTTGAGAGCAAAGTTTAGCCTTAGTGAAGGTAGAAGTGTTATGGGATTGTATTATGTTGTCGTGATTTCCATATGCAAAGGAGAAGATCGTTTTAAGGCATTACCGTGATACAAACGGTTATGTGTGCTGATAAATATTTAAATATGAATCGTAAAACAGGCCCTAGCCTAATGGGCATCTGAACTTCCCTTGTTTAATATTAGACCCAATTGCGATTTATGAACATCGCCTAACAGCATTCTCGGTGTTAAAGTCTTTCGCCTCATCGAGAGTAATGAAGATCATTCAACGATGAATATTAACATTCACAGGCCATTATTACACACACGTTTTGCACACTGAAATGCGGGCCGTACTGCTGCCCATATTAACAATATTCGTTCGGAGTTATAATAGGCTTATAATCCAAATATAAGTATGTTTATACACAGCGCTAACAAAGATGGTCGAAAAGCATTATTTTACATGGACTTGGCAAACTAAGCATGAAGTGCTTATTGGATTAGTTATGATTTTCCAGGGAAATTTAAACATTTATCAAACTTAAATATATTTTTCCATTATTCTATCATCGACTGATCGTTGATGCCAAAAAGAGCGTCTTACACCAACAAGCAAACATATTGGCAAGTTTAAAGCACATAAGCGAAAGAAATCGTTAGGAATATATTTCGTTGGCCATAGTGGTTCAGGAAATTTGACTGGGTCAACTCGGAATTTTTCACTGTATTTTTGTAAGCCAACAACTCTCTGTTATCTTTTCATGTATTAGGGGCTGTTTTAAGCAAATAACAAATGACTTTGCAAATATTTGTTACCAATCCTACATTCCAAGCAAGAAGTCAATATCTTGAAGTCGAATGTTGGTTTTTGACTTTTATAACACCTCCATGTAACTCATATTTATCAAAAGTGGATATTGTAATAATACCATAGTTGATAAGAACTTCATCCACATATGTGCATATTGCTAACATATATAGAACAAAATGCAAGTGAAAAGCAGAATCTAGCTGCAAATGCTACCACTTATTGGTGTTCATTTTCAGTATTGTTAATTACATGGAATAGATTCAATGCTGATTGCAAGTTATGAATATGTTAAAGCCGAAACTATATCTGAAAATCTTTAAGCATTTAATAGTTTACTTGGTGTGTGATATTATTTTCAAATATTGGTTTTGTCATGCAAAACGTTACTTAAGACATGTTGCGCACCATCTATAGGATACCAAATTGTTTTAGGCATATTAAATATTTATTCGAGGTATATTTGGTAAAACTTTGCTGAACACCTACGTCTAATGAAACGAAAGCTTTAATGAGCAACCTGACTAAGCTAACTACCAAATACAGTACTCACGAAGAGAGTTTATTAAATCCACCTTTTGATAAAAATTAGCTGTACAGGTATTGTACGAAGCATGATGTATTTGCAATAGAGTACGCAAATTAAGTGAAGCTGTAGAACTTTTTACAGTTTCCAAAGCTTGGATTCTAAATATTCTTTCTTATTTATGCTGGATATTTTTTCATATAAATATGGTTTGGCTAGAAGCAACTGGGAATATTTTGTTATAGCTCAAATGTTCGCATTTGAACGATTTCGTAAACAACTTATACAATGAATACTAATCGTTGTAGAATGCCGTGCATAGTGTATTAATGTTCTTAGTGCAACTCACTGTGTATTAATAATTAATTGCAAATAAGGCAGCACGCAGCTTGTGCTTTTCAGTGGAGTTCATGCTTTGAGTGATGTTAAGTACGCTGGACAAGCGGCAAGCTATTTTGCACTTCGGAATGCTGACAACATTGGAGCAATTACCAAAGTCCACAAAAGTAGGTATGTACATCGTAGCGATTGCCTTAGGACCTTCACGGCATTTGCAAACAAGATCGTCAAATTCATGTTTATCGATTCGGAAGCAGGATTCCGTCAGCAAAACAGCGACGATCTGTGGTACGCAGAAAGAAAATATAAATGGAGATTTCTTAAAAATAAGGCATCAAGTTTAAATGTGCAAACATTTAAAATTTACTTGTTTTACTCAACTTATCGGTATGCTATTTAGTGCACATACCATGTCGAGGTAATTTCACAAAACCTAGCTATAATAATGTTAACTGTGTTGTGCACATTGTCAGAATTGACAAAACCAATATATTTTAGTCAAGATTGCAGTATAACTCAAACATTCCTTTTGCTTTTCTAAGGGAAATTATATTTTTAACTGCCTTATTGGAAAATTCTCTAACTAAGTGCACCGGCTATTTTTTCTGCAGGGATTTGACTTTTAGACAATTATCATGGTTAGCAATAAGCTCTAACATACTACCTAGTTAAACTACACACATACCCAATTTAATGTTTTATGCACTTGCGTCGCTAATGACCGATATGATGAAAAGCAAATATATTGGCTAATAGAATGTCTTCATTTGGTATTTCTTTGGTATTTTATCTACGTATTTAATCCCATGTAATTAATTAGGAAAGCATTTTGTTACCTACTATTGTAAGTACATAATAAGCTAGAGACAGGTACTAATAAATATTGCAAATACTTTGCTGCTGTCGCGTTTTAATAACTAATTTGCATAATGCCTACATTGTTATTTAAATAAGAACTATTATTTTCCCTGTCCATGTTGTCTGTCATCGGCAAATACTGATACATTTATATGCAGTCATGACATTATTTCTAAAACGTATTATATTTAGGATCAATATAAAAGAATGAGCTCACATCTCGGGGAATGCAAACAGTGGTACCGATAGATAATTTTGTAGTGAGCCACACAACACACGGTTATTAAGATGATATAAAACAGGTTATTTCTTAAAGGTTCGCAACCATTTCACAAAGTCCGGAATTACATAGTTCCTAGATTACAACGGATTCTAATTTCTGCATGCAACATATAATTTAATTTCGTCAATCATATATATATATCTATATATAAAGCTACATTTGTACTAATTTGACTTAAACCTTTTTGCAAAACATCAATAGATTTCTGCCAAATCACATAAGTGATTAATGCATTTGATAGCCAACACGGAATGCCTGCCCACAGAGACACGATTGCAACGTTTAAAAAAACAATTGTCTGTTTTTCGCCCCTCAGATATTTACATTTTAAATGGACATGAACGAGACGTTCATGCGCCTTAGGATTCAATCTCAGCCCAGATTCACGCTTACTTCATACTATCAGTGTTATGTAAGCATCCGGGTCTGAAGAGAGTTTAATGAAAATAATTCTTAACCCTGAAACCTTCATCTGAAAAACATCATAGTTGACTTCGATGTCATTGGATATCTAAAGGGTATGCAAGGAGGCTTCCTAAGTTATTGTGGTTTATGTGCTTATGAGCACTACAGCAACACAACAGCGCTAAGCAACCGAAAATTGGCAAGCGGGGACGGATTGTGCTGCTTGAAATATCGGTAAGTAAGATACACCTCTTGTGCAACCGGTCAAATGTATCTAGCACCAAGCATAACAAGCTTTGTTTGATTAAAAATTTGTCAACCCATTAAACGTAATGATTTGAGTTCCAGTACCTGAAATGGTGTTTCCGAAGATCATTGGTTCGAAGCTAAGAGAAGAGATGTTGTTGGGCCTGGAAATTTTTGGATAATGGAATTGAGTGCTTCTGAGTTCCGGTTGAATTTACTTGAGTTAGAAGCGTGACGAGTATTAAATAAAATGTGTACAGGATCTTTGGGCAGATCAAAGGCCGATTACGACAACGGAATTACGAAGGAGCACATTGCGGACTATGAATAAAATTTAGCAAAATCACCTTGACTTTCCTCAGGGAAATATGGATTTCATCGGAGCCAACATGGAACATAAGGCGAAAAAGCCTGTAGTTTTGACGGTAGAACGTCAGCCAATCTTCCTACAGCTGCCATACAAGGTCGAGGTAGCGACAGAACTACTAACTCGTCGACTTTCGTTTGCACTCATACGCACCTATCCAGCAGCGCAGATGCAAATCCAGTTCACTAGCATTCCGATGGTGAGTCTAAACTCAAGGGATAAGAGGCATGTCCACACCAACTAACTGTGTATCTACTCATTCTCACGCTCCTGTGGAGCGGAATACATTGGTCGTACGACACGGCGTCTATCTGAGAGAATGAAGGAACACCACCCGATCGGGCTTAGAACTGGAAGTAGAAATACAGCGAACTCATCAATAGCTGCACACCTAGCTGATACAGGGCACCCCACAAAGTTCACTGATTCATTCAAACTTATTTATCAGGCCCAAAAGCACCGCTTGAACTACGTCCGTAAGCGACTACTAGAAGCCGCTGAAGCCATCGCGAGCAGACTGTATGAACCGGAGCTATGTGTTCAGAAAGAGCTAACTAAAGGCTTGGGACTGCCCTGGCCCAAACGGCTGGTGACCTCTGACCCACGAGGTCACACGAAGTCGACTGTCGTGGCTTAACAGACAGCGCTGTCACCATCCAATTAACTCGCTCCAGTAGTAACGACTTGTAATGTCTGGCTGTACATTTTGATTTGCATATAATTGTATAAGCCTGAAGATGAATTATCGAAAACATATGTTCGCTTACCCTGACTTCTAAACAAACATGGAGTTATTAGCAATAAGCATGCTGAGCGGTTTCACGAATACATTTCCGCCATGGCGCGGAGCTATATAGCCAAATACATGCTTCCTATGATGGGTAATATTGCTGGTTTCTGTAAGTTAAGTGCGTTGGACCGTACCAACGAAAATCTACGAGAATTCAACATTTCTAAGTGCAAAACTGCAGTCAGTGGTTAGCGGTAAGTGTTACGATTATGCTGTAAACGAATTCGCCACATATATGCATTCCGTATATATTGTGATTCATTATAAGTTCAAATAGATCGAACGGCGTATATGACTACTGAAAGTAACCATTTGATTATACTAATATATAACTGGCCTCTTATTTAACGTCGGAATGCAGTTCTAAACTAAGCGGAGTGTATTCTATAAGATAGGGATATTTGCATTTCTCTTATATAAAATTACTTATTTTTTTGCTCTGGGTAATATTTTTCCTGGGATTCGTGTGCTCGGTAGTAAAGTCATTGCCACAACTTATTTGTTGTATTGTATACCGTTTGTGTGTCTTAAGGCTACTTGAAAAATATAGCCGTATTTTTATTCAGTGCAGTAAGTCGCAATGCCAGTTATTGACTGTGTCTGAATGGATGAAGACGTCGATGGTCACAATTTTTTTATTCAATTTGGAACATAAACGTAAGCTAAATTTTTATTATTAACAAACTAGGAAAGTCAAACTTCATGAGCTGCCTAGAGATCGAATAAATGATTTCAAACGATCACATGAGCAGCCTAATTAACGGATAATATTTTGATCACGGCAACGTTTTAACCCTCAAATTGCAAAACGATAGAACCAATATTATCATTTTTCCAAGCTCAGTTATTATGAATATCGTGTCAAAGACATATTCGCTATGAGGTTTAATACTATTTATTTTCATTACAGAGCTATTGTTTTTCTAGTGAAAACAAGGATATGCAATTTTTAGTACAACGAACCAAACAGGAACAATTGTGATGTTAAGTAAAAGCCAACATTGCATTCTATCCAACAAGCCATCAAACATAGTTTCTGACTGATAAGCGATCATTTGCGGACACCATTCAAACATTTCTGATTAATACTGAACCACGTTTGCTGTCCCATTACGTTTGGTGGAATATTGCACGCAACTGTGCATTATGAGACCCGCTTTGTCTCGATACATATAGCATATCCCGGAATACCTCCTGAAGGAGTTAATACGCAGATGCACCTTAAACGTGCAGTTCACCTGCAACAAGGAAATTGATCGTCAAATTGAGCTAGTTGCCATGGGCTCACCAATGGGACCTTTTATAGCGGATGTGTTAATAGCGAAATTGGAGCATAACGTATTATGGACGCACATCAACGAAGTCAAGATATATATAAGTTATGTAGGTGACACATTTATATTCTGCAAATCGAAAGCGCAGACTGTGAAACAGTTGGAAGCTTTTAATGTTGCGCATTAGAATGTACAATTCACAGTTGAGCAGGGATCCAGAAGCCGACTACCGTTCATGGTTGTTGATATCATCAGAAACGTCGGTGGATGGTGCAGCAGAGCGGTGTATAGAAAAGTAACTTGGACTGCACAGTACAACAACTTATATAGTGCGGTAATCATACAGTACAAACGAAATCTCGTCCGCACTCTTGCGTTCTGGGCACATAGATTGTGCACACCGGACAAAATTACCAATGAATTGCAGAAGATCGCGACGCGCTAAGGGCCAATGGGTATCCAGATACATTCATCCTCAAATATTTGAAGGAACGCAAAATAAAACTACCGAGGATGATTGGACCCCATAAAGAATTACTTGTGCATATTTCTTTCACTGGCTATAGTACGACTGATGCCCTGTCCAGAACGATGAATGACGCTATTGAAAATGCCTATTTTGCGGCTCGCCTATGCATAGAAATTTACAGCAAGCATATATTCACAAAACGTTCGAAAAGCAGGCTGCCTCCGTTGACTCGTTCAATGCTTGTTTATCTGAAATTGTGCTCCTGTAGTGCACGGTACTCGGGATGTACCACAAGGCGCCTAGCTCATAGGATCCGAGAAGACATCCCTAAGTGGTTTTACAATGGCAAAGCGAGGTACAATCACAATTCCATCTTGTCTCACCTTCAATTTTGCATATTCGCAGGGATGGAAAAGTATTTTATATTCATCTATACTGTTCCTGAACGTATCGCGCGCGGAGTCCGGAGGCGTTTTCTGTCTATTGCTTAAGCCATCTACATCCGCCAACTCAAGCCAGAATTGAGCTTACATAAGCAGTTTAGTAAGTCGTTTACTTCTAACGTTGCCTAGATATTCGCACTGATCGAAGCAATGTGTATGTATCTGTGTGCGCAGTATTTCTCATGTGAATGTTTTCTTCTCCACACGTAGTTTGTATGTTACATATGCTCTCTGAATTGAAGCAGATGGACCGTTGTTTTCACTCTTGTTTTGTTCACAATGGATAAAATATGTTGTTTATATAAATCATCAAATTACTAATTTCGTGAGTTTATAAACATTTACTGGGTAATCGATTCCCAAGAGCGCAAGGCGCCATCCATTATAAAACATTTTATTTTGTTATCTGAATCCATAACCCGATGGGGAATTTGTGGCAAGATTTAATTTTACTTTGTTCATATAACTACAACAACATTTATACTTATAAATGAACCGCCTTGGAATTTGGCAATATAACTTTGGTGCAGGTAATTCCGAATACCATGAAAATGGAACTGTGTCAGGCTGAGGAAGAGACACGTATTCTAAGCAGATTACGGAGTGCATGTCTTCTACACTGGGACATCAAACATGTCCGCGATTTAGCTCACTTACGAAACGCTGGAAATTTTGTGCAGTGTGGCTGAGGTAAAAATAACTTCCGTGGTACTCGACAAACCAATCCGTGTTATGACCGTTCTTTTTTAATGCGGGCAGAATTCCTAGCGATCTGTTGATATATATTTTTGTTGGATTTGCGCATGCGCTAAGAAGGCAACTTATTTGCTGCTATCATTTCAGATGGACAATCGGATTTGGTCTTGGTTTATGCGGACAATTTATTACACATTTGTTTCACATCCTTGAGCCAATGAACAGTTATTGCGCCCTTGACAAGCAATGCGCTGCCGAATCAGTATACTTCGACCAGCTCAACAGATTCGCCTGCTAGTCTGTCCCTACAAGATATTTTTACCAAATCGCTCGTTTCACTTGCTTATTTAAACGACTAAACTCTGTAAGATTAGCGACATAAACGTGCTCCTTATTTTTGGGAACGGAAAAGCCAGCTTTATTTTACAAGTCCTTCAATGCATGAGGTGAGTAACCAAAACGCTCCAAAGAAGATTATTGGCTGGTACCACGTAGTCGGACAATGCAGCAGCCAGATTTTACCTTTCAGAGAATCAAACTGAGGCCGGGTAGCTGCATATTTTGAGTATCGTAAAACCGCTTAAGATATCGGTAGAAGAGAGTGCGCAACTGGAATTTGATATATCCTCCAAGATAGGATTATTTCACGTTTTGCGCTGCCCCGATTACGATCAGCTTGGGCATCTCAGCTTGCCAACTTGACCAAAATTAGAAAATGGATAGGCGATAACAGACTAGGACCTTGATTGTACAACGGTATTCAGGACAGCGAAAACAAGCCCTACTCGATTTGGTGATGGACTATTAATCGCTGGTGCTTACGAGTTTCTGCCTAACCCGGATGTGGCAAACGAAAAGGAGTCTACTTCATCTGATAACCAACGTTATCTCATATATTTCAGCCCGCCTAGAAACGATCACTTAATTAGTGGTTGCTGCTTATTTCATGTTGCATGCCACGTTCATGGATGTTTTTGGAAATATTGACAACTTGATGGTGGAGAGAAGAATAAGTGTAAGTTAACTTAACTTAAAGTCAGAATAACAAATCAGTGCACCTTTCATCTTAAATGAAAAAAGATCAAATAATGCGCAATAACGGTTTTTGCGCAACTATATCTGTAGCTGCCGTCTCACCATCGTGGTCATGTTGTTTTACGATCAATTCGATTATAATGCGTCTTGTACTTTGATAAATGGCAATGCCTATGACACAAATCATGCAAGAGTTTTTCGTCCCGTGATATCTGCACATCATGACGAACCCTGACTAGATATATTGCATTCAGAACCAGCTACCTTGTCATAGCCTTATTATGAGGTGGAATTCGTGTGCTACGGAACTATAATTGCATCCCTTGGTGCACGCGACAACCGGAAAGAAGCACTTCAGTATTACCCAGCAAGCAATATCGGCCGAAAGTTTCCCAATTTCTGGTGCGCAAAGGCTTGGTTAACTGCCGGTAACGAAAACACAACTCACAATTTATAATAGTGGAATATATTAAGAAAATTATTTTCTGCGTAACATCTTTGATCGATAAGCAAAATAAATCTACGCTGCAAAAAAATAATAATACATAACAATAATTACCTATGCATACTAAAACACGAGAGTTGTCAGATCTTTGACGAATATATCGAAAAAGCCATTCATCTGGACTTTAACTGATAGCTGCAGAAGCCATGTAAAGTCCAGACACAATCATATTTGAAATGCAATCCTACAGGTGACTAAAATGGAGGTAAAATTTACTGCTCATTCACGCTACTCACAGTAGGTCCGGATGACCAATGCATCGAGCATTGTTCGGATGAATCTACGGAAGATGTGTCAGTGCCATTTCCTAATAATTGTACGGTACACTAGTAGAAATGTGTTTGTTAACCTTTGTCACAGGGTTTAAAAAAATATGACCAAATATCTGGTAATATACCCAAGCTAGCAGTTCATATGTAATACTTTTCTGACTTAATTTTATAATTCTTCTTACTTCTATTTTATGCCGTACTTCAATGCAATCAACTTATAATGAAACACAGCCCTAAAAACAATTATTAAGAGACCATAACCGAAGGTTTATATAAAAAACAGTTATGCTTATCCCTTTTAGTTAAGCGCATCTATCTATACATTCGAAACCCCAAAGCTCTCAAGTAATTGAACATTCAGGCGAATAATCAACTCACCAACGTAATTAACGGAGAAGCCTTAAGCATTGTAGTCAGTCGAATCATGTTCACGCTCATTTGGAACAATAAATGAAACAAACTAATCTGCGCCGGATTTAAAGTTGTTTTCGGCAAGAATTTATAACATGATAAATCGCACCAACGGAGTACTCAGTAATATCATACCACTCCGTTAAACAAGTATTGATAAGTGAGCATATTTCAGAATTTTCTCAGACAAAACAAAACAGTGTAATTTTGATGAAGCATGTAATTAAATTATAAGTGTGTCCCTTTTACAACCCAGTACGTTCGATATTACGACTCTGATGCAAACACATTGTTCATCTCGAAGTGCATAATTACAATGCACATCAGTTCCCTTTGTACGTAAATTAACTTGATCACGCACTAACGGTTATGCCTCGTTCTCTTGAGTAGCAATAGTGTTTTTGTAGTCAAAAAATATGTTGAATCTAGCCTCCTAGACAACGATTCGTACAATTTAAATTCTCCAGATAAGCGAATATATTGGCCTTAATTTGGCATGCATCGACAACCTTATGCCTACGGATAATAATAATTGAACTCGGCTTGATAAGAAAAATGTTTAAATAAAAGTAGTATATATATATACTTGTACTGAGCATCTGCTCTTTGTACTCGGTCTTAGCTGCATCATTGTTAATGCTCCGGCTGATTGGCATCCATAAACACCCCAGCTTGGTGAGGATGCCTGCGCATGTGTTGATTGGCTGAATGGCAATATAGCGCAAACAGACGTGGTTCGTTTTCCAAATGACTGCCCTGCCGGATGATTGGGCTGAATCTGGATTTTATCCCGCGCACGTCTCCAGGCTTCCAGTTATTTTCGTAAGGCAAATTAATCTATGCCGGTTTGGTAGAAGGTCCTTCGGGCACACCCGTTCTTATTAGTAACTGGTATGGTGTCGACACAGTCTCTACTCGGAAACGCATGCCTAGCCTTGTACCCATTAGCTGTTTTTGGCACTCATACCATTATTTTCTTTTCGTTTGTAGCGAACACAAAAGAAAACAACCTCTCTAGCCGAGAATATAGTTTATATGCAACGTGTACTTGACCTTGCAGAGCCCTACCAATCCTGTTCCACTGGAAGCTGGGCAGTTCGGATCAGATTATAAAATACCTACGAGGATATTCTATAGAGAATCCTGAAATTCGTGACAAGTAACGGCGAGTCTAATCATTGTATTTACGTCTGTAATGTGTCGAAAGTTTTAAAGCACGTTTGCGTGTATCCTCTTGAGTAGGTGAAAAGCCGTCACTCCATGTGCAGTAGGCGTCGATGAAGAGCACATATATGAACTAGAACATGCCGAGTAATTCAACTTGCGCATATCCATCGGTTTTGATTAAAGAGTTTCATGTGCTGAGTAGCCGAGAATGGCGCTTGTACGTGCGCTCGGACCGGCGTCTTACTCTCGGGTTTACCCCTCAAATCCTGTCAACACTTAGGATTGCGCAATTTCCTTTATCCCCAAGCTTCACGAATGCGTTTTGCTTAATAGTTTGATATCATCTTACGGCAACTGAGTATGCATGTTCGTTATGGTTCCACAGAAAACACGTCATTTTTAAATCCAGGTTAGGCGAGTAGGACAAATTGTGTTGTCAGTTCCGGATCACAATTATTAGTCTATCGCTAGAATGTTATGTGCTCATTAATGAAAATCAACCGCCCCAAAATTGCTGTATACGACACCAGTTTTCTTCTAATTGCTGGAGAATCGTATCCCAAAACATGTAATTTCCAGGTTTGTCCAACAAAACGCTTTCTGGGCCTTCCATACGAATTTCGTACCAATATGATTTCTAGCGTTAACGCTATGCCACGGTAAGTTCATCAGTATGTAAGAAAAGAAAACTCTAATGATTATTTACATTATCGAAACCACTGCCTATCACCAAGTTGCCAGAACTTATGTATGAACTGCTACACGGCAGCAAATTTAACGTCAGGCTCGAATAGGCAAGTAATCACAAGAAAACTTCGTTAATATTCAGTAAATATGTCGCAAGCTACGGGCTGAGCCGCTAAAATTACAGCTCAGGATGAGTTTTTTGTATAGAGAGCGTATGGAATGCAAGGCAATCAGTTAATGTTATCCTTCACGTAAAACGCATACGCACGCTGAAAATTGCAACTGATGGTGCAATGTGTTCGTCTACTTAGCAGTAAGGACTTCACTTGTGTGCTACACGGGAGTAGTCCCTTATCCTAAATTAAATGTCCTTCAGGTTTTCCGCTAAATATTACTTTATCGCTCATGGATACAGTCTTCTTGGCCTCATGGCCCGATTGACATTTTCAGATGAGGTGATTTCAGGCCTGCTTGGCTAGTCTGCTGGGTTACGAAATTGGTTAGTGAAAACACAGTCTGTATTTTTGCTGTTATGGACCTTTCTCCATTATCCCTGCATCCCTAGCCTTTCCAAATATTTGACAGGCAAAAAGGTGAATCCAAGTTATTCTCCGGGAGAAAGAGGGTAAGTAACTTCAAGTAAGAAAAGGTAATTAGAGGAGTGTTTCATCAAACCAACAGTTAATTTTGGTTAGTGTAGGTGCTGAATTAAGAGCTTCGAGGAGAACATTACTTGGTTGAGTTACATCCAATTAAAATTAGAATTACAACATGCCACGTAGCTGTATTGTACTGTTTATTTCTTGTGAACATCAAGAGAGGCGGATGTTTTTAAACTGCTGGAGTCGAACCACTCGAATATGCCACTTTTGCAGATGGGGTATTTGACGCATGAACGTAAACCTCTGACTTCTGTAGTTGCCGCGTCTAATTTCGCAAACTAATTTGATAATTGTTTATTTCGCCACGTCTTATCTTTAGTGTATCTTCTAGCGGTCAAGTCCCTTTAAAGACGCAAACAATGTAGCCTAATGTCATGCGCTTACGGAACATTATTAGGACTGAATTCAGCATGTGGTCAGTGCAGTTAGTCTGTGGCAGCATGCTGATGCTGACAAAACATATGATAGCACCAGCACGATCCAATTCCCTACACGACAACAATAATTATACTGGTCGGTTAGCTAACCACATGCGTGGGCTACATTTTCACGTTCCTTAACAACAGAAAGGGCCGACGTGCGTGCTTGCTCCACTGTCGACCGCAACATAATTATTACATCACGTTGGACTTTCGGAGTGCCATTGCAATTGCCGTTGCATGCTCAGTTCCTTGTGCCACTGTGAGCGAGCAAAACGCTTACTATTAGTTTCAGTTGCCGACTAGAGGTTGTTATCTTTGGTCGCTTTATGATCACGTTTCTAAACAATTCAATATCAATGTTTCCTCACAATGATTTGCAGTATATTAAAAGCAGCACTGAGACGTCTGGATTGAGCAACCGTCTGTCTTTTAGATCGGTCGCATTATTGAGAATGCGCAGATTTATATGACGTCATTAAATATCAGTCATGCGTATTCCTGCGATCAAACGTCATCCGGAATTTTGTAAATACCTACAATTATCTCACTTTTACAACGTAAATCTATTGCGGAATTTGCGATTTGCTTGATAATATACGCTGGACTATTATTCATGATATCGACAACAAGGTTATCGGGGACATCAACATGATTAATGTTGGTTGACAACTGTGAGATATAATCAAATTGACAAATTTCTCTAGAGGAGAAGCGGTTGTATGAACTACGGAAAAGTGAAACAATGTATCAGTGATAATGGTAAATGTATGAAGTTCAAGCCGGTGCCAAAAAGGTTTGTTAGACAGGTGGAATGCTAGAGGTCTTCGACCTAAGGCGTTTTTTACATGGGGTAATCCGCAATCGCTTGTGTTTTCTCGGGGAATGGATTAATACGGATGCTATCAATTTAGTGGTACAGTGTCAATAAAAATAGGAGAAAAGCATACTTTCAACATTGCTCGTAACGTTGTCCTGAGCAAAGCGTTTAAAATCGATCGGTATTGTGACAATTGCTCATCATGGATGGAACTGGCTACATGAACATCCTTTAGGTTGCCAAAGCAGAATTCGATTCCTCTAATAATTTGATCTGGGAAACCTGAGAATTCTAGTTTGGATTTCCTAGACGAAAAGACCGTCGAACAAATTTAAAAAGACCAAATATTGTACTTATAGCGGTCTTCGGAATATCGTCAGTTTGAACGGGAAATATGTGATAAAGACTGCAATACGTATATCATGGCGAAAATCGTTCTTCTACGTAGACCTCCAGAAAAGTCCTGAAAATGCATCTTTGAATATCTGTCGATCTGTGACGGTGGCGTTGATTAGTGCCCGGTAATCTCAACATGTTATCCAATCGTAAGTGGAATTTTTGGGAAAGATTTAAAGTGGGGGATATCACGGGAACTTAGAAGGATGAGAGATGCAGTAAAGAAGCATATGTTAGAACTGTGCTTTAGCAGTAGCGAGCTTGTATAACGAGAGTCGTTGATGTCACGAGGTTACTAGTTGTCTATAAGTGTCGACGTGCTGCGTTCTGTCGTGCTTATGCATAGGAAAAGAGTTAAGCGTAGATAAAGAGCAATAAACTGAAACAGTAGTTTTGCGAACAACTTGTATTTGTGCAACTTAAATAGAAGGCTAATCACATTGTTAGAACTAACTTTAACTGAATCGGACAAGAATGTAAAACCATCGCGCAGTTTATGGTCATACAGCGCAAAGAGACAGCCGTGTTTAGTAAAAATAAGCATACACATAGAAGGAGAAATTTTAAGTCATGGGTAAGGATAAACAAGTGGAAACTTCGACGGAGACGAAGGATGTGATTGACAGCTGTGCGAGAAAGCTGAGAGCCAACGCTCGCGTGTTTACCACCAATCGTGCTTAGGAAGGACGTTACGAGCGTGTAACTAGGGCCCAGCCGATATCTGATCTGACACCAGGCTTGTTGCCAAGGCCAGAACGGAAGTTGATGCAACCACGCGTCAGACACCACGTGCGTTGCCATGCGCCGGGTAGTAGAAAGAAGACTGTAAGGTACGTTTGATAAGAACCTTTCGATTTTGCTCAGTCTCCGTAGATCAGCCGCGTAGGACAGGGTGAGATTGGAGCGCACTAACTTGCCGACCCACCAATGGCATATAAGTCTACTGTATTTACTCACCTTCGCATGTCTGGGAGGGTGAATTCGACGTGAGGACGCATAGTGGTGCATGTGTCCTTGAAATATGTCATTTACCCTCGGCGATTTTGACAATAGTCAGTTCATATTGAGTCGCTGCCGACGTTTTTGGCTGGTGGTTTGCAACATCTCCAGGGCAGTGCATAATGCACTGGCTACTGTGTTCAAATGTTGGTGGCGCATCGACAGTTGCTTAATGTTATCCCAGCAAATGCTAAAAGGGTTAGTGACAACGCTGTTGTAGACTGCATGTTACCTTCACATAAACCACCTTAGCAAAATAAGAATTCGTAACAATTAGACGCAGAAAATATGAGACGCTACCTTTGCATAAATGAGTCCGTAAAAGCTGTCGTTGTCAGACTACCCCTGTCACAGTCTTGATATCAATTGCAGGAACCAAGTGGGGTGCACGCTGTCTAATTTGTTTAACAGTGAACGTGAAGGTGTAACATGAAAGGTTCACGGTGACGCTCAGTCTCTCAGGAAAACGTAGGTGTATATCAAACGAAATGATGGTTACATGCTGCCGTGCATGCCAATTAAGAGACTACACGCTGCACGTGTTTGTTGAGAATGACTGCCGAGGAAATCGGCTGCAGTCCTTGCAACCAATTTTTTAGACGCTTTTGGTTGTCCTATCTGCGAGAAGTGGGTCTTCCAAGCGCTCTACTGTAGAGCGGAGCCTTTGGCCTTAATGGAAACTAAGCTTATGTTTTTTTTATTTAGGACCCTCCGGATGGCCTCTGAAGGAATATCTACCGTCCCAATCCACTCGGTAATACAGCGTAGTTAAGGATTTTAAATCCGCTGCAACGGGTATCCGTTCGGGGTATCCACTACCAAGCAACTAGTTCATTGCTTCTTTCGCGCGGCCTTCCTAACTTCCTCCCCTGTGCACAGAGTCTGGGCTCTGTGAATCAATGATGAGACGATTCCAGAATACACATGCTTTTGGCGACCTGAACTATAATAGAATACACCATCTGTCTCCGTCGGCTCACGATATATCTTTATTTTTGGACTACTCACATTCCTGTAAACTAAGCAGTCAAGGAATTGCAATGTTTCACGGCCAGATTCCAGTTCCATAGCGAAATGTCTGGTCTCCGCAATAGTGCACAAACAGTTTAGAAACTCGTCTTTCTTATCCCGTTTTATGCAAACAAATGTGGCACCCACGTAACGGAGTGACGCTTCGAGTTAGCATGTGAGTTAAAGATAGAAGATAAACGCATAGCAAAGCATGTTGGAAAGAGCCAAGAATCGGGGGGTTGAAAACTGGGGGATAAAAGTTAAGTTGGAACGGGACCACAGGGGGAAGCGTAAGAGGAGAAAAAAGAAGGCGGATGGCGTCCTCCGGTCGGTTAATTTTGGCTGTGTTGACAAGATCACTTTGCGTTAAATTTCTGCGTTCATTAGAATTATTTCGGGGAAATTGAGCTAGGGTTCAGTTTCATTTCCGATTCTGAAATTTCCGACCAGAAATACTTGTATTTCATCGTTTTGTTTCGGCGACCTTGCTATCGCCACTTTCTTCGTCGATTGACCGCCATCTTGTTTTCGGATTATTCGCAATGCCGAAGCAGTCATCCTGTGGTACTTGCTCCAAACTAGTCGGATACCGTGCAAATGCCCTCACGTGTACATTATGCCAAGTTAAATACCATATTTCATGTGTTGGATTATCAGTTGAGCATTTTAATCGTTATCGAGAGATCCAACACGATTTAATCCAAACTATATGTGAAAATTGCCGAAATCAGATACAGCCAGAAAGAGTAAAGCCGACGTGTAGTCCTTAGCGTTTCGTTGCGAACAGCTCCAAGTGTTTGGCCCAACAACCTAGCGCAAGGAGCCTTCAGGTTTCGGCTCAGTCATCCTCCTCTACCCGTGCAAACGCACTGACACGAACTCCAACCGTTGTGAGAAGCCCAGTTGCACCTGGGATAAATTGTTTACCTTTGTTGTGTCCAACGGACACTGAAGTCTTAGCAGGTGAAAGTCTGAGTGCTGAAGACCAGTGGAAAGATCAGAGGACGAAATTACGTAGGAACGTTGGGCGTTTATGCTCTGTAAGTCAACAGTTAGCCAAACCACTTGAGGCTGGTAGTATACTTCGCCCTGCAAGGCCAACCTCCTCCGACCAGAGGCGTTATAATCTCGTGATCTTTCACGCACCGGAGTCCAATGATCCATCACCCCACGTGCGCTACGATCAAGATTTCGAGTTTTGCAGGGTCTAATTGATAGACTCTTCGACGATAGTGATGACTCGGTAAAAGTGAGGCAGATTACCCGTCTTGGAAAGCAAGGTGATCAACAAAATCGGCCTGTGAGAATCACTTTTGTGGACGAAGCCAGTCCAAGACTTATCATATCTCGCCTAACTAGGCTGAAAGGTTTGAAGATCCATGTTCGTCCCGACCTTGACCCAGTAGACTGGGAGCGGTTTAAGTCTGCCATCATTGAGTTGCAAAGACGCACTGGTGAGGGGGAAACAAATCTTCGTATCGTACATTTTCGGGTGGTTTCCAACAATCCGCTCACACTTCAAGCACGCCCGGTGGCTCCTGCTGCGGCCTGCGAGTAGCCTTCACAAACGTTTGCAGTATTATGAATAAGCGCGATGAGCTTTGTTGTTTTGTTGCGCCTGAGCGGCCAGACTTAGTGGGACTCGCAGAGACATGGCTGCGTGCAGAGCTATACACCCAAGAACTTGAACTCAACGGTTACTCGTGTTTCCGATGCGATAGACTAAAGAATGCCCACGGTGGTGTCTTACTTTACATCCGGTCTTCCCTGCGTTGGAGACTTGTGAGCACATACCGAAGTGACGATGGCTTGTGTGAGCTACTGTGGTGCTCCATCCGCCACAGGCGCGGAGAACTGCTTTTGGGCGCAGTTTATCGCAGTCCCCTGAGTCGTTGTTTGGATTGGCTGCCCCATCTTCGGACCCACATGAGTCGTCCACACTTTGTGCTTATGGGCGATTTTAACTGTCCTCGAATACGATGGCCTGATGTGCATTTGCTGCCTGGATATAGTGAGGTTCAAGCAAAGTTCATGAATTTGATACTTGAAACTGGTGCATCGCCACACATATGCCAAGCAACACGCAAATCAACACGTTAAACCTCGTCCTGTCTCGACCTGATGTTAACAAGCTACGAACAACGAGTGCGTGACGTTTGGATCCTGGAGCCCGTGGCTACGAGCGACCACTCAGTACTGACAGCTGATATGGAATTATCTTTGCCGTATTCACGTCCGCTGCAACCAGCTCTCAACTACTGGAAAACGGACTTCGATGGACTTGCTCGAGCCGCGAGCCAACTGGATTGGTCTCTGTCACAAACTGCATCTGTGGAAGATTGTTGGATATTTATAAAAGAGAGATTAACATCATTGTGTTCCAAATTTGTGCCATTGAAACGTCGAAAGGTTGGGCCGATTAAGCCTCATTGGTTTGATAAGGAGTATAGAAACCTGGCTCGCAGGCGGCGCAGACTGTGGGACAAATTCCTTGTCTCTGGCTCTGCCAATGATTACGAAGGGTACAAATGTCAGCGGAATCTCTGCGACAGTGCAAAAAAATAAACGCCGACACATTGAAGAGCAGCTCGCATTAGCCGCGAAGACCGCCTCCAATTGAATCTTTGCATGCGTGAAGCGACGCCTGGAGCCGGCGGGTGATGTGCCAGTGCTGGATGACACGGATGGACAGCCCCTAATCTCCAGCTCTGAGCGTGCGTCCGCGTTGGCGGCGCACTTCGCTTCTGTATTTGCAAATAACCAGGTGTCTGTTCCGAGTTCGACGTGTACCGCTTTTACCCAACTCGATAGTCTGCATTGTGGCGTCGAAGCGGTAGCTCAACTACTCGCCAACCTTGACGGCGCCAAACCTACCGGATCTGTTAGGCTTCACCCACTGGCTCTCAAGTCACTTTCAATCAACCTCTCTCCTATCGTGACTGGACTTTTTAACTGGTCGCTCTCCGAAGGTTTGTTGCCGGTTGACTGGAGATGTGCGGTGGTGAAGCCTATTCCGAAAGGCGGCGACCCTAGCCAAGTAGACAATTACAGGCCAATTTGTCTGACACCTATACTGGCAAAGGTTGCTGCGAAAATCGTGAATAATGGATTGCTGCAGTTGTTACAGTCAAACGAGGTAGTGCCGCCCTCACAGCACGGTTTTATGCAAGGTCGCTCATGCATTACGAACCCGCTTGTGAGGAGGCATGACTGGTTGAAGGCAATAAACAAGGGGAAGTCTGTCGACGTGATATTCATCGATTTCAGTAAAGCGTTCGACAAGGTCAGTCATGAGGTTCTCCTTCACAAACTCAGCATGTGTGGCGTCGGTGGTTCACTGCACCGGTGGATCCGCGACTTTCTTGTTGGACGAAAGTGGAGAGTACAGGTCGACGACCACCTAACTGACTGGTACCCCTCTACAAGTAGCGTGCCTCAAAACACTGTGCTGCGGCCCACTCTGTTCCTGATTCACATCAACGATCTACCGCAACTTCTCCGGTTGCCTTGTGCCTTGTTTGCGGACGAAATGAAGATTTGGAGAGAAATCGACGCTCCCGTTGACTGTGGCCTACTTCAGCAAGATCACAACCGCTTATTCACATGGTCGGCAGAAGTTCTTCTCCGGGTCAACCCAGCCAAGTCGGTATTTATGAGCCTGGGGTAGGGTGCTAACGGCCGAACCTACACCCTTGATGGCCAAACGCTATATCCCACACCTTCCGTGTAGGACCTAGGTGTACTCTCACGCTACGATTTGAAGTCCGTGGACAACACGAACAGGCTATATCGGAACGGAATGTGCATGCTATGGGCGCTCAAACGTAGCTTCGGCA
Organism: Dicrocoelium dendriticum; assembly: GCA_944474145.2. NCBI lineage: Eukaryota > Metazoa > Platyhelminthes > Trematoda > Plagiorchiida > Dicrocoeliidae > Dicrocoelium > Dicrocoelium dendriticum. Next base: position 88,258,425 of record OX104070.1, read on the forward strand.
CATTGTCTGAAGGGGTTGCCACTCGCCTGTTCTCTTCTATCATTAGTCCAATGCTAGAGTACGGTTCTCCCGCCTACTTTCCGACTACTCTAGGCGAGGCACAAAAGATCGAAAGAGTCTAAGACGTTGCTACCAGGCTCATCCCGAGTTTCCGTGGCTTTGGCTATGAAGACCGGTGCGAGAAACAAGGACTCTACACCTTGTCCTACCGTCGGGTGCGAGTCGACCTCATTATGACCTACCGAATTCTACATCTCGGTAAGTTCCCCATGCTAAGGCCAATGCTGCACTTACGAGGGCCATGCAGCGCACGCGGACACAGATACAAACTTGTTGTGCCGGATATGAAACGTGTTCCCCACCCACTGTGCTTCGAACGGAGAGTGGTAAACATCTAGAATAATTTGCCCGAACATGTGATTGAGGCAATATCTGTGCAACGGTTCAAAACATTGGTAGATTTGCATTTTGCCTCTATTCGATTCAGAGAACGACTGCACACTTACGATGACATCACATTTGTGAATCCTGAAATATCGTAGGTCGAATATTTTAAACATTACATGCGAACGGCAATGATATTCAAGGTTGACAACTTATGTAACGTTTTTCGCCATACCTCGAAAGAGTTGTACATAATCCATTTCTACTTGCTCTATAATACAGTATTCAGTATTCAGGCTTGAGCAGTAGCATCCATACCTCTATCCACCCTGCTCGATGAAGCAGATGGGGCACCGTTGCTTATCCTCTGCGGTGGCCAGAGCGTCAGGTATTTGTTTGAAGAATGATTCCTTGTTTTGCGTGGGCAGGATACTGTCAGGTTGCCCAGGCCTAGACAGTAGAATGCTTATGGTTCTCAACCAAAGCCTTTGGTTCAAAAACCTGACCGCAAGACAACTGGTTTGACGTTGAACTATAAGGTGTCCTTTGTAAGGAATAAGGTGCTACCATCATTCCAACCCCCAAGCTGGAGGACCAGGACGCTGAGTTTGTCTGGCCTCTAACCATTGACCAAGCTAGTATGAGTGACGCTGTAGATGCAAAAATGCACCACTCAGTATAGCTTAATGGATCACTGAGGCACACAAACCATCGCACCACAGTAAGATCCAGACTCATTGCGACATAGTCTCTCCTAGAATGAGGACAAATTTAGACGAGCCGTGTGTGATAGATCAATGGCACACAGCGGTGCTTCATGGTATGCGGTGGCCTCATGAGCTTAACATGAATGTAAAACTGCAGTGGGACAATGACAAACGTGGCCATAAAGCAAAGGGACACTGCAGGGCTGTTGGGGTTGATACACATGGGGATGGACACCAGGAAGGAGGGCAACTAAGGCTTGGGATTTGGAGTGCTCGAGGAAAGATAGTGCGTAACAGCAAATACGAGCTAAACCTGGGGAGGGGAATGGGGAAGTTGGGGTAGTAACTTTGGGTCAGCCAAAGACGGTTGTCATTGAACAAGTGTACGTTACACATACCACCCCGCAAATACTGTCCGGATGCAGAATAAGCGACAACACAGATCTGTCTCAGGAAGTAGAGTGGCTCAATGGTACAACGAAAGGGCGGTGTTACGGTAAAGGATGGATCATAACATTTGCTCGTATTCTTCCTCGTATCTGCAGATGTTGTGCCCATGCTTGGCATTGCTTCCATTGAGACTTTGGGTTTCGTCTCCTTTATTCGTGACCATTCTGTTCATCCGTGTGACAGTAACACAGATGTTAGACAATTATCTTAGTGTGTTTGCCGATGTCGTGGTGAAATTACAGGGGGAGCTCACCTGACGTAAACGAATAGGTGAGACCTGTAGCATTGCAAGGTAAGTAAGTACCTATGGTTTTGCGTGGGAAGTTCTTAGACGAGTTGCAGCGCTTGATCCGTTTGGGTGTTAGGCAAGGTTAATGAATTAATAGGTTAGTCAGTCAGGTTGCTGTAGTCACTAAGCAATCAAGTGGTTTATGCTTGTGCATCGATCCTAAGATGATAAACTCCACGCTAAGAAGAGAACATTTCACGATGCCGAAGCAAGATGACGTCCAATTGTTATTGCTCAAGGCCAAGTTATTCACAAAATTTGACCTCGCTTCTGCTTTTGGGCACATTAAGCTTGTCGAAGTGACCGGCTAGTTAATCACGAATGGAACAGCATTTGGACGCTGCCAATGGTTGCACCTACCATTAATTTAAAAGTATCCATGGAAATATTTTGCAAACGCATTATGCAAACACTAGACCACCTAACGAGGGCATTATTTGCATAACAGAAGACGTGCTAGTTTTCGGAGTTACTGGAGAAGAGCATGACTGCAATGTACACAGATTGCTACAGTGCTGTGCAATCAGGGAAAGTAAACTGAAGCGTGAGAAGCTTGAGTTGCTTAAAACGAAGTGGTTTTTACGGACACGTTTTAAGTTCAAAAATGGGACTGAAGACAGATACAAAGAAAGTCAGAGCCATAAAAGAGATGCCACCCCGACAGCTGAGTGAAGTCTATGAGCAGGCTGAACGGGAGGGTGAACTATCAGCCGTTATTACTCGGACTAGCTGAAGTAATGATTCCTAAGCGGAAACTGACACATACAGGCAAAGTTGACAGTGGACAGTAGAGCAAGAGAAAGCTTTCCAAAAGGTTAAACAACTGCTCACAAGCGTCCCCATCCTAGCGTAATACCATTCATTACTTTCCTTGATATCCAGTGTGGCAGTAGCCATATCGGCATCGGTCCCTTGCCAATTCAAAAAGGAAAGCCCATGGATTTCCGAAGCCAAACGCTAACGGAGTCCGAATGTCGTTATAGGCAAATCAAAAAGAAAAGTATCGTGCTGATGTACGCTGTAAAGCGTGTTACTGAATAGACATTCAAGAGCCGAACTCTCTACCGAATTTTCTGACCAAAAATTTTGGTATCCACAGCCAACAAAACACTCCACGCCGTTCCGAGTCGCCTGCGGCAGACGATCATTAGTCCCCAGAAGTACTACCCGGAAATCGTCTATCAACCATAAACAAAGGTTCCCATTAGAGCTACGCTATCAAGAGCATACCTCCTGGATGTGATGGTAACAAAATAATACCAAGACCTTGTTCATGCTACGCAGGTGGTTTCTGTCACAGAGGTGCATTTACAGCAACCACTAAGCCACACGGGAGCTGACAAACATCGACAGTCATTCTCCACAAACACGTGCAGCGTGTAGTCTCTTACTTGGCATACACGACAGCATGTAACCATCATTTCGTTTGATATACACCTACGTTTTCCTGAGAGACTGAGCGTCACCGTGAACCTTTCATGTTACACCTTCACGTTCACTGTTAAACAAATAAGACAGCGTGCACCCCACTTGGTTCCTGCAATTGATATCAAGACTGTGACAGGAGTAGTCTGACAACGACAGCTTTTACGGACTCATTTATGCAAAGGTAGCGTCTCATATTTTCTGCGTCTAATTGTTACGAATTCTTATTTTGCTAAGGTGGTTTATGTGAAGGTAACATGCAGTCTACAACAGCGTTGTCACTAACCCTTTTAGCATTTGCTGGGATAACATTAAGCAACTGTCGATGCGCCACCAACATTTGAACACAGTAGCCAGTGCATTATGCACTGCCCTGGAGATGTTGCAAACCACCAGCCAAACACGTCCGCATCGACTCAATATGAACTGACTCGTGTCAAAATCGCCGAAAGTAATTGACATATTTCAAGGACACATGCACCACTATGCGACCTCACGTCGAATTCACCCTCCCAGACATGCGAAGGTGAGCAGATACAGTAGACTTATATACCATTGGTGGGTCGGCAAATTAGTGCGCTCCAATCTCACCCTGTCCTACGCGGCTGATCTACGTAGACTGAGCAAAATCGAAAGACTTTATCAAACATACGGCAGTTCCAGAGCAACACGGTGAAGTAGACGGATGCTGCGGACAATAGGTGTGCAGCGTGGGCTTTGAGCCTAATCCGCCTGGTGATAGTGACATATAAATTTGAGCGTTTCTTACCTTGTAACAACTCTGGTCTGCTGAGTAGTCTTCTGTCTCCATTTCGGTCGGGTTGGCCAAGGAGTCAAACAGATTTCGCATGCGCGTGAATCCATCAGGCTAGAGCGGGTACAGCGTTACAACAGTGGCGACGCGAGTACAACCAAACACAGGGATGGCAATTAGTTTTGAACGATTGCAGATGCTGTTGCAGCAACAACAAATGCATTTTGAAGCATCCCAAACCAAGCTGAACGAGATGTTAACTCAGAAGATGACAGTGCATTTAAGCCCATGGTTAGCGACAAGTGAAGGTGACCGTCACCAGAAACCCTGACTCAGCAGATCAGTGAGTTCCATTATGACGCTGATGCAAGCATATCATTTGTTTCGTGGTTCCACAAGTATGAATATATGTTCCGAGTTGATTATGCGAACCTTTCAGCAGAAAAGACGGTTCGACTAATGCTGCGGATGATGGGTGCTGCCGAACACGAGGAGTTCACTAATTTTATCTTACCCAAAAGGAGTACCGATTTTTCTTTCGACGAGGTGGTTGCAGTTCTGTCGCAGATATTCGGAGAGCAGACATCTTTGTTCAACATCCGATACAAGTGTATGACAATAACAAAAAGAAGACGAATAAAGGGTCGACTATTCCGGCCGTGTGCATCGAGAGTGCAAGCGGTCACAAATACACAAGATGGAAAGTGATCTGTTTAAATGTCTCATATAGGTTTATGGCCTACAAGCTTCCAAAAACGCCGACATCCGAACACGAATACTGAAACAAATTGAGCAGAATCTTGATGTAATTTTGCAGCAAGTGACCGGTGAGTGCCAAAGCATGACGAAGCTAAAACACGATACTGCAATGATCCAGCAGTTGTCCAACCAGAACAAGCAAGATTTTCTCCGTTCACTAAGCCGTACTCTTCGAAAAGAAGATTCCCACGTGAGTTCAACGCATTCTAAACCTCCCAGTCCATGTTGTTTTTGTAGAGTGGCATTTTGCCCGCGAGTGCCCATTCAAAACTCATACTTGCAACCGTTGCGGCAGAAAGGGGCATAAGGAGTCGTGTTGTTTGGCGACCCGTCCAATTTGGACCAAGATGCGTAACAATGCCAGACCGTTCCTGCGTCTCAATTTAACCAGATCTATCACCGCAACATTCAAGGTTGACGGGGTCAGCAAGCGTAAATTCACAATTGTAAAATCAACGGCTTCCAAGCCAAGTTACAAATCGACACGGCTTCTGATATCACCCTGATATCTCGAGACACCTGGTGCATGCTGGGGCGATCAACAATAATACAAACGGACCACACGGCACGGAATGCTTCAGGAGGTACGTTGAAATTGCTTGATAAACTGAATTGTCAGGTAAAATTCCGCTATAAACAAATCCAGACGACATGTTTCGTGACAGACCAGCCGGAGTTATATTTGTTGGGGCTCGACTGGATGGATGAACTGAAACTGCTTGATCAATCAGTGAACAGTATATGTCAGCCACCGCAAGTCAATCCGCTGTCACAACCGTCACCTTCAGGCCCGATGTTTCAAAGTCAGATTGGCGAGATAAAACGGCATCACAATGTATTGTTTTAACCTGGTCTCGGATGCTACAACATAGCTACTGCCTTTTTGAACCTTAAACCAGACGCCAAGCTAGTCTTTAGACCAAGACGCCTGGTGCCCTACGCAACCCGGTCTTTAGTGGAAGCCGAGTTAAATCGACTACAATCTGAAGGGATAATCGAAGGAGTTCACTAATCCGAATGGGCAGCACATATCGTGGTGGTAAAGAACGGAAACGGTAAAGTCCTTATTTGTGCTGATTTCTCGACAGGTTTGAATTGTGTGTGGGAAGCTCATCAGTATTCCATGCCGGTACTAGTAGACTTGTTCAGCAAAATCAATGGGGGAAAATGTTTTGCAAAACTTGACCCAGCTGATGAGTATTTGCAAATCTCAGTTGCCCATCAATGCAGAACATTGTTGACAGCAAATACCCACCTCGGGCTTTTTCAGTACAACCGGTTGCGGTTCGGAGTGAATACCGCACCGGCCATTTTTCAACAAATAATGGATACCCTGCTGAGCGATATCCCAAATACAGCAGTATATCTGGACGATGCGTTGATTATGGGCTCAGATCCTCAAGACTTGATACAGACACTGGAGAGAGTGCTTTCGCGTCTTAAGGAAGCCGGATTCCGAGTACGGGCTGAAAATGTCAGTTCCTCTTAGAAAGTGTCAAATTTATTGGGTTTATCATCGACAAACATGGCCGACGCCCGGATCCCGCCAATATTGAAGCCATCAAAAAGATGAAACCACCAGAAGAGCTTGCAGAGCTCCGCTCGTTTCTTGGGCTCGTTAGCCATTACAGTGCTTTCCTACCAAGCCTTCATCACCTCGTAGGTCCGCTGAACTAGCAACTGACAAAAGACAAGGGTTGGAAATGGACGAAGGAGTGCCAGCAGTCTTTTGATGCGGTCAAAGCAGCTCTCACCTCTGATCTACTCTTGACTCATAACAATCCGAATTTCAAAATTGTCGTTGCTGCGGATGCTTCCAATTATGGTGTCGGTGCAGTAATTTCCCACGTTTTTCCGCATAAAGGAGAGAAGGCTATCGCGCACGCAGCACGATCACTAACGCCAGCTAAAAATTTATATAGCCAGATAGAGAAGGAAGCGCTGGCGATTATTTTCGCAATGAAGCGGTTCCATAAGATGCTGTATTGCAGACATTTCAAGCTCCTGACTGACCACAGGCCTCTTCTGTCGATATCCGGTTCAAAGAATGGAATTCCACTTTTTACGGCAAACAGATTGCAACAATGGGCGACCATACTACTGGCCTACGAGTTCATTATACAGTATAAACCGACGCAACTAATCGGTAAAGCGGATGCCCTGTCTCGTCTCATCAGTTCACACTCAAAGCGAATGATGATTGTGTGATTGCAGCTATCAGTTTCGAAGCAGAAGCCCAACAAATCCTGGCTGATAATGCGTGAAGACTACCGGTAACATCCGACACTTTTCGTTTAAAGACATCACTGGACAGAATCTTGGAGAAAGCGATGCAGTGTGTACGAACATGTTAGCCAAAAGGAGGCATACGTATGGAGTTGCGGTAGTTTTACCACCGACGTGCATCCCTGTCATTCGTGGACGATTGTCTGATGTTTGGAGATTGAGTGGTGATGCCAAGGAAATTGCAGAGGAAAATATTGCAGCATTTCCACGCGGGGCACCCTGGTAAAAGCCGCATGGAAGCCTTGGTACGCAGCTTTGTTTACTGGCCAGAAATGGATTCAAACATTGAAAAATTCTGCAAACAGTGTGAAGCTTGTCAACTTGCAGCGATGGCTCCACCCAAGCGTCAGTGGCAACTTTGGCCCAAGACGGAGAAACCGCGGCAACGAATACACGTAGACTATGCAAGACCAATCAATGGCCAATCCTATCTCGTTTTGGTTGACTCATTCACCAAGTGGCCTGACGTGACTCCGGTAAACAATCAGACTGCACAGCACACCACTAACGAGCTGGATAAGCTATTCCGATATTTCGGCCTGCCAGAGAAGTTAGTGACAGACAACGGAACACAATTTACCTCGACTTCTTTTCGCGAGTGGTGCAAGGAAAAGGGAATTCATCAGATGTTATCACCACCATATCATCCGCAATCAAAAGGACAGGCGGAAAGATTTGTGGATATGTTCAAACGTGCACTCTGTAAAGCAGGGCAAATACGGGCTTAACAGGATGCAATTCAATATTTTCTATGCATGTATCGGAACGCTCCGAATCCAAACTCCCCTGAAGGGAAAGCCCCACAGAAGTACTATTTGGAAGAAAGATCCGGACGACTTTTGATAATCTTTTACCAAGAAGAATAGAAAAGCACGGCAAAAGTCACCAGGAGGAAGATTGCAAGATCAAACTCCGTAACTTCAATGTTGGTGACATGGTTTACGCACGCGATTTTCGAAGACCGAAGGGGTGGTCGAGCGGAACGGTTATCGGCAGGAAAGGCAGAGTTATCTGCGAGGTGATGGTTGGACGAGAGAGATGGATTGGGCACAGCAAACAGCTGAGACCGAATCATGGCAAAACCTAGGTCCCCATGAACCAACAGATTTACATTGGGACATCCTACCAGACACGTTTGGGTTGGAAGCTGAAGGTCAGCAACCAGGTGAGACAAAACAAATGCTGCAGAAATCAGATGCACCAAGCATGCGGGCTCGGAAGCGGAGAAGGCCACAACGGCTGCAAATCGATCCCCGGGTCAAAAGCTACGAACACCATCCGGTTCAAAGGGTGTGCAGGCTGGCTCAATTCGGAAGGAGAGGTGACAGCTGAGCAAAAACGCTGAGAGCCAACGCTCGCGCGTTTACCACCATTGGTGCTTGGGAAGGACCTACGAATGTGTTACCACGGCCCAGCCGAATTCTGATCAGACACCAGGCGTGTTGCCAAGGCCAGACCGGAATCTGATGAAACCACGCGTCAGACACCAAGTGCGTTGCCATGCGCCGGGTAGGCAAACGAAGACTGTAGTTTCCGAGCAACACGGTGAATTGGACAGATGCTGCGGATAAGTAGGTTTGCAGCGTGGGCTTAGAGCCAAATCCGTCTTGTGATAGTGACATATAAATATGAACGTTCTTTACCTTAGTACAACTCTGGTCTGCGGAGTAGTCTTCTGTCTCCGTTTTGGTCGGGTTGGCCAAGGCGTCAAACAGATTTCGCACGGGTGTGAATCCATCAGGCGAGAGCGGGTACAGCGTTACAACAGAGAGTACCCGTTTGTTAGTTGCCTACAATATCAGCGCCTTTGAATTCGGTTGCATTTTCCTGCGGCACAAAAATAGCGGCAACCTTTGCATCATAGTTAACCAACAAATACATCTTAATCTAGAAGTAACGAATATAAGTATAACGAAAATAAGTATAACTTAGTTGAGGAATCGTAGACAAGAATTAGGTGAACAAAATGCTGGCCAGCTGCAGCCTTCGTCAACGCTGGTTGGCGTGGTTGTTTCCCTGCTGAATGTTTTCTGATACTTACAACCACGTTGAAATGTCTTGCATCATTTCCAAAACGGTGAAAGTACCAGCACAAATGTCGTGCTGAAATATTAGTGGAAATGCGACAACTTTAAGTGGCGTCTGTGATTTCTACCACGGAAGCATTTCATGCACTAGCTAGCAAGCCCCAGCTTTTATGACCGGGCGTAAATCGCTTCCATTTGTTCATTATTTTGATCGGCGTTAGCAGTGGACTTAATTGAGTAGCGTGATGTTGGTTTAAAATGTATGCCTTAACCTTATCGGCGCTCCTGGCCAGCTTGTTCAGAGAGAGATGATTGGTGAATATATTAGGAAGAGCTGAGGTGTTCGTTAGAATAAATTTTGTCTAGAGCGGTAGCAGAAAAGTGTCATCAATGTTACGGAATCGAAAAAGTACACACGTGCCTGAGGTGTTGAGGCGGAGTGTGGTTGCTTTGTGCAATACCGAAGAGTGGTTGTCGAAACTTAGCTCCTTCGGAAACCGTGGTGCACGTTATAACGGAGGCTTTCAGCATACCCTCAGGTGCTTCGGCTCGAGCAAATATATGACGTGAGTTGAGAGGTGCATTGGAACTTGGGCAGTGACATTCGCGTATATTAACAACCGCAAGGTAATTCGACGGAGGCGAAAACGGCTTCCAATTATAAACACAAGTATGTGTATTATGTTTAACGAAGGCAGGAAACGACAAGATGAAACATTTTTCATGAGACTGTGTAATGCAATGAAATATATAATGAAATATGGTAAGCTTTCAAAACAAGGAAACAGTGTCACTAACTGTGAGGTGAAAAAAGGAAACAAACGGAACATAACTGCTTAAAAGTAAGCTGAATCCGTGATGTAAGTTTTCGGACCTGACTGTCAGTAAAGCACAATCTTTGGTATGCTGTCCATTAGTCATCCATTCTGATTTGGTAACGAAACAAGTTAGTACGATAGTTAAATACGGTAGATCCAAATATCAAGGCAAGCAGACTGAAGATGGACATCAAGTAACGCATAGCCGCAACCAGCTTTCGACTTCAAACTAGAGTATGTTTACTGGCTATGTGTCAGTTTAAACAAAAAGGTAAAGCAAATAATGGAAACAATAAAATTAAGGTACACTTGGAATGATCGCCTTGTGCAATCGGCATAACATTTTAATTCACTTAATATACGCTTCACAATGGCACTTTTGCTGTTCATATTCAGAAGTGATTTTTCAATACTTCCTATCACATCATAGTTTACCATGTTCGCTCCTGTTGCTTTGAAATACCTGATGCATACCGCTTCCGACATCACAGATTAACTAGTCCTCATCCCACCCGACGCTCCTTTTGAGTAACTTACATCCGCCTTATGCAATGGCACTGCAAAGTTCAACGAAGCCATAGGTCAACAAATAATATCAGGTGTCAAACGTGGTGATCGCACGCGGTCGCTGCTTCTCCGAGACATACTTTCGCATCTCTTTCTTTGGGCAGCGCCTGTTTTATTCATTAGCAATCGTATTTCTCCTATTTCGTTTTACAACGTAATCTCTAGTGGTCACCGCTCATTACTATTCGACCGACGCTTTCTTTTTCCAGCAACAACAGCTTCGGACTTCTTGGTCCTCGCCTGTCTCCTTCACTCATTTTCTTGACCGTCTAATTGTGTATGCATTACTTTGGTCTCCTACATGATCCATCTCCCAACTTTCCAATAACCTAGTAAATCCCCTACTTCTTACAAGTAATCGTCTCATATATGTTGAAAACTTCAACCGCTATATCCCAGTCCTCGAACGGTTTACTTTCTTATAATAATTATCATTCGCAATACTTTTGGATCAATCGGGTCTCCGTGGCAACATTAGCGCAAGACACTCTAAACAATACCTCTATATTAGAATAAGCTCTCACTTTCCATTGTCCGCTTGTCTCAGATTTTCAAGGCTGACCTTATTCCACTCTGTTTAACAATCCCAAACGTTTGGAACAAAATTAGCTCCTGCAAGCTAATTGAATCTTGACATCCTAACCAACATCGCTGTTTTCATTTTCGGCGTGGCATTTAAATGTTGACATTTGGCTGACTCGTTACCTGTTATATATATATATATATATATATTTATACTTAAAATTTGTGCACACATATTGTGTCACCGGAACCATGGCATAATTGGATATAGGACGTAAAAGTAAAAAGTGCAAGAAAACACACCACCCTTGGTTCCATTTTTCCCGCTCACATTTTGTGTCTTTTGATGTCCTTTTATTGTGAGTGGGAAAGGCAATCAAAGCAAAATCCAGAGATGCACGCTTACAACTGAGTTTGGTTTTGGGCCACGACTTCCATTGTTCCAAACCAGCGGTACTGGTAAGAATTGAGACCCTATACAGGAAGTAAAGAAGAACCAACCGTGGCTACCTGTTTTGCCAGTTATTCATCCTGTTTATCCAAGTTGTAGACCATCCACCATACCGCCTTCTCCAGCCCTGTCCAGCGACCGCGAGGAGGATACGGAAGATGGAGAACGGGTAAACGCAGTACGTAACCAAGCCTAAGTAACTGGCGCAAGAACACGATAGCCTCTAGGTTGTGGTTAATGCAACCAAGTCCTGCAGCACAACATCAACGTTGTTTACGTGCTAAAGCCACCATACTAGGGCCATGGACCTAAACAAACGTTCCCGAAGACAAACGATAATTTCGAGTTATGCAACAGTGAAACAGTACAGGGTATATGGTAGCAACATAAATTCGCACTCTGAAGTAGTGGCAAATGATGTGGCGACACAATAAATGCCTCTGCCTGGAGAAAGTGAGACGAGCTATTAAGATGTGCATCAGAACCTCGTTTCCAACAACTCCAACAACTCCCGTGTAAACAAACGTTGCACTAATTGCAGCGTCTCACGATCAATAACAAGTACAGTTAAGGCTTTATGCCTGCCTTGAAAAGGTGGCTTGAACTTGCATGGATTAAATTGCATGCCATACTTAGACACTTCGTTCACCAGATGGTTATATGAAAGTTTGACGGACAGCCGGCTATCTAAAGACAAGACAACATCACCAGAGAAATCCAAATCCACCACCCGACTATTTGGTACGAGCTTGACTCCAGCGTTCAACAGTCTCCTAGTGGGTTTCTGCGAATATTAACAAAGACAAACCTGGAGAGAATTGGAGATAGGGTATATCGTTTGAACCCAACTGGTGATATCGAGGAAGGCAAACATTTGCCGCAAGCCATGGCACCACCTAATTTCAAGCTATAAGGAGCAAGCAATAGGAGTACAAATCTTCCGGGAAGCTTGTTCCTCCACGGACAATGTCACAATGCAGCCCGGTCGACAGAAATAGGGGCAACACTGATATCCATGAACACAACAATCTTTTGGCCTTTGATCAACATGACGGAGCTCCAGAATCTGGCAGTGTGAAATTCTGCTTGGTGAAGCCGCGACCAGGGCATGAAACAGACCGTTATATTCGCCGTTGTGATTCACGTGCTGAGAAGGGCCTGTGAATATTGAAGGACAGCAGAATCTTGCAAAACTTGGGAACCAAATGTTTGCTCCTGTAATTGGAACCCATTTTGCAGAGACCAATTTTGAAGGTTGGGACGAACGTGGAATCATATCATTAGCATAGATCTTCCTTAATTGCCAGAGTTCTGAGAAGAATGCAGTGATATCCCGAAAATGCTTGTAATGCAAAACGGGACCTTCTATCAGGGCCGCGTGTTTTGTAACGTTTTAGGCAACAGGGTCTGCCATATTACACAGCAAGAAACAAGATCAAGGGGTGAGTTCACTTAGAATCAATGCGCTCCTCAGGGGAAACAGAAGGATTTGGCGACCGTTTAACCTGCGAGCGGAATCTTTGGCTTATCTTTTAACCGTCTATAAAGAGTGTTGCTTAGGGTGCAATCCATTTTGTAGCTTTTTTTCTCTTCAGTTCGGAAGCCTTAGTTGATCCTCATGACAGATACCAGTTTTCTGGTATTAACGGGAAGCTTAGGAACATCCATATACCTAATACGTTTACAATTTCAGGATTTATGGTCTTTGTGTAATCTCCTGCTTAACGCTTGTTCTAGGGACCGCAGTTCATTACTACAGCTGGTGTCGACTGGGTTCAATCAGCGTCTGTCTCTTAACGAAGAAGAGGCTATGTAGTAGCTCTTCCTTTTGAATGCTGAAAACTGGTGCTCGAAAGAAATACGCGATGTTCGGACATAAGTTCATTGGCTTGTCTTAATTTGATGATCTACTCCTACCGAGGCCTAAACTACTTCCGAACTGGTTCTCGCTTATTGGCAGGCGGCCAACCCATGCATAAAAGTCACCGGCAAGTATGCCAATGTCAGCCGTTTTCGAGGAACGCAGAAACTAAGGTAGCTTTTGGTAAAACAATCATTGACTCCATCCGGGCTGCAGTCTGTATGATCGTAGTCGGCGTTGCCAAACAAGGCATTCGTAACAATTTGAAGCTAACTTGACCGCTATAAACCTCGTAGGCTGAGATTACACAAACTAATGTACACTGGGATACACTCAAGCAAATCAGCCTAAGATCTTTTATCACCCAATGCAACCCTAACGCCTGGCTTATTAGAATCGGCAGCCTCTGGGTCTCCGGAAATGCCAAAGTAGTGTTTTATGTCACGGTTGGTCGGAGACTTTGTTTTGATGATAGTGCTTGTGTATTGAAACTGATTATTGTAAGGCAACGTATGACAATCGAAAGTTTCTCAAGGGTGCGGGAAAGGCATGCTTGTCGTCCGATTTGCATTGGAGTGTGCACTTTGAACTTTGCTAGACCGAATCCGAATCAGGTCGGTGGCATAATAGCTTTGGTTGGAGTGTGAGAATACTGTGACCAACGGGCAACGCACACTAACATTTTGGCTAATAGCTCTGCCAGGTGCGACCAGTGAGTTAGAGTAGACAGTAACTGGGGAAGATCAAGCTTCCTTTATTAAAAGGAAGCGGGATGATTTGTGAGCGGATTTTAAGCAGCCGATAGAGTATGCTCAGCAACCATAGCAAGCGTGAAAGTATTATTTAATCCATCCATATTTCTTCAGCATGCATGTAAATTCTCGGTTGCTTAGGACGATTTAGAGAGTTGTCTTAGGGGTCCATTCACGAGCATTTGATTCAACACCTAACCTAAAAGGCAGTAGAGCGATATAAGGGAAGGGCGACCCGTTGGATGTCGTTGACCAAACAAGAGGCTCATAGGACTTTGGGACTGCGAATGTGCAGTGGACAAACAAATACTTGAATTAAAGTGTGGTTCAGCTAGCGACAAGGGACAGTTAATTTTTTTAGTAGATAGTCACATCCGCGAATTCGCAGAGTTGATAAACCCGCATATTTTGTTTTCCTACGAAGCCGGTCTGTGTGACGAAAACCTAACTCGACCTAGGACACTGCCACCCCAACGTTTCGCTGAAACGGGATAATCCCGTAAAAATGACTAGACAGCACGAAGAGGTTTTGGCAAGCCTGCCTGCTTCAGGCCATGTCGTTTACTCTATTAACAAGGTTATTTGAATTACTCTCATCTCTACACCTACCGAACTTTAGTCCCTCAAAAATGCTTCACAATCTTCTGTCAACTTCCAATTAGGATTCCCTTATACGTTGCATTAGATATCATGCGTGTCGAAATACTGATCACGACAGGCTTTTCTCTTGATACCTCGTGGGTCAGGAACTTTAACGCTTCTGTGTCGGAATGTGTACTTTTTAATAATTATCATCCCTTCCATAATGAATAGCACCTTTAAATCCTTCTTTCACAGCACAAACTGTTGTTCATACTGATCTCATTACTATTGTGCCAAATTACAACCTATTTACGAAACTGTCCCTGTGCCTTTGGAACATACTAGAATGCAGTCCCAACACTGGCTTTTGCATCACTCAATCTGTTCTAGTCATTAACTACCAGCATGACTTAACACGTTGTGCATCGCAGCGCCTTAACATCCTGAGGTACACTTATATTCGACCGACATATTATCTCGGTAACTTAAGTACCCAACTGCGCTCGACTCCATCACTTGCGCAAACATCACCTACTGAATTCTAGGTCTTACTTCCTAGCATCACTTAATGCTGTGGGCATCTGAACGCTCTAGTTTTGTATATCCCTATAATTAATTGCCATTCACTTGACACATTACTTTCGTGCTTTAGTTACCTAAACTTTTGGCTCCGTCACAAACGTTTCCATCACCCAGTGTGTTCTGACGCTTGCATCCTCGGATCCGCTGTGCGCCACAGCAAGTTACTTTGGGGATTTTGTACTTCCGCTGGTTTACCTATCACTTACTCGCAATCAAGTCATTTTACATGTAGAGCATGCCGGTTAATGGAACCGGCAATGGCTCGTCTATCACTCAGTATGTCCAACGCATTAACGCCTAGCATGCTAGTAGGATTCAGTACTCTAAAGGTCGCAGCGCTTTAGCTTCACATATTAAGATGATTAATGACACTTAACAAAACATAGCGTCTGTGCGTAATTTAAAAGAGGCATTCTCCCTTGTACATGCTTGCGCATTAGTTACTGGACTCTAGCCATCACAAGGAAAATTCACTTCTCTACGTACCGCTGCCTCTTACTTTCATATCTCCTGAGGCTTACGCGATTGAAAATGTCCATTTTTTACATACCGTCCACGCCGCACGAGCCAGACAGTAAAGAAGATTACGGAAATGGCAAATCTGCTGCTCAATGATTACTTACTGGTACTGATTACCTCCCCGACAAGCGTCCAGTTTGGATAACATACATGAAGTTGTTACATTCAAAGCTCTTACGTCAACAAAAAATGTACTGGCACCTCATTCACCATTGCCTCAAAATTCACTGAAATTATCGTGCATTATAATTGCGAGTACCATGCGTAAAATCCTTCTAAGTAATTTATTCGGTTACTTAAATATTTATATACGCAATTTTCATTATATACTGAATCACACGTTTACACAAAGTAGCTCCAAGGCTTACAAATTCGAGCATAATACTGACATTGCACCCGTGCAAAATAATCATTTCCAACTGCTTCTACGGATGCTGTACAAAAAGTTAACATTTTCAATAACTATGCAAGCAACGTAGTGGCTGAAATGTCATAATTACTGTAACCATATGATCATGCATAACGAGGCGTGTATTAAATCCGTAGATAATAAAAATAACTAGGTTTATTTATTTATTATGTAAGCATTTTCCAATGTGTGCAATATGTATTTATATGTAGATGCGCTGAATGACTTTAAATAAACTCAGGTTCATTTACAAAATAAGACTGGAATGCTGGATACTCCGTGCACTCCACGGAGGTATTCGGGGTACTTGTTTGCTTAGACACACACCAGTCAGCTGGACTTAATTTTGTGCATCCAGTTATTGCTAAAAATCTAACTGACATGCATAAATATCCACACATATATTTGATTAATTACTGGTCTGTAAGTCTAACTAGAGTTTCCGTCTTACTGGTCATTTATGTTTCTAAAAGGAAGTAACTATCTGGCCTAATTCTAGAATCGCACTTGAATTGTGTTAACTCGACATCGGAAAGGCCTTCCACTCGATTAACGACTGATTCTTACTTGCGAACCTGGAATTGTTTGGGATGCCAATTTGACTCTTGACTTCGATTGCAAAGTTTATTGCGGCAGTGCCATTAGCGTTAAGACCGGAGAAGCTATATCAGGCTGTGGCACTGCTCAAGCGGTGCTCCCCAAGTTTCCATATTAGGAGAATTATTGTTTATCATGATTATCAACCATTTGGTCTATTGAATGGAATCTGCCTTTAAACGCGAGCAACTGCCAGTTATTGGCATTTCGCAATAAAGGGATTACAGTGCAAATGTCTGTCGGCCTCTAGATCTGCCACATGAAGAAGCAGCACGAGTTATATGCAATAATGTGGCCAGCGACTTCAAACTACCAGCTCGAAGTTAGCATGCTTCCAACAAAGCGCGAGAGGAAGTGCTTCACCTGAAAAGTTCTGTATGCAGTAATAAAGCTGATGCATTTTTCCCTTATAATAAGCGGTGTTATGACCTCATCTGGAATACTGTAGACAGGATTAGGCACCGTACTACCGGAAATTTATAACCTGCATAGTAAACATACAAACCTGGCGACCATGAGCATTGAGAGTATTGGAAGGCCATGCGCGAAACCTCTAGGGAACTTAGGTCTGTATTTCCTGGAATGGCGTAGACTAAGAGGGAACTTAATGAAGACCGTTAAAATTATGAACGTGTTACGTACTTTCCAGTATACGGAACATTTGTTCTACCCGAGTCAGATCACCAGCAAAGACACCAACTGAATTTTACTCATAATGCACTCGCAGGTACCTGCGTCAAGCGCGTTGTAAAGCCAACAGCGTCGCCACGTTTTACCAGCGTAGAAAAGACGACGAGTCGCTGATAATCTCTGCACAATTAGCGCAGCGATTGGTTGGCGCGTTACGTCCGATTCTATTAGACTTACCAACCAAAGCCAAGGATACGGTTGATGTGATACGTATGTTGCCTTGCCGTCGCAATTGCTGTGTACGGGTGCCTGTGTCTAGATAGTATTTCATTTCCTTGATGTGGATGCGTTTGCTATAATTGTTGCCAAGGCTATTAATTAGATCATAGCCGTCACACATTCGTTGCTGCCTTCAAGAGACAGTCCTTCGTTGCTGGAGAGGACAGGGTGCACGATCATCTTGACAGAGCTAGATGCAAATAACCGGATCTCAAGCGGCTAGTGTGGAACAGGTTATAGCCCAACGAACAAATTATGTACGTCCGGTACGCATACTTTCCTAAATAGGCATGATTGTTTTATCACTACCTATTGAAAGATTATGCGGCGGCATTGTCAAACATACGTTGCTTTCAAAGTTTGGCTTGGAGGCTCCGTTGGTGGTTGGATTGCTACAAGCAACCTCCAAGTCCAACTTTGCATTCATTCTCGCTGGACCAAGCGTTGCTCGTGGATCTCCGTAGCATAGTGCTTATGGTGTCAACCATGAGCCACTAGGCTCTGAGTTCCGGCCCAACTCAGGCTATCTCGAACTGATGAGTCCCAACCAGTACGAAACCGTGGTCTTCGGGTGACAGTGTTGGGGTGAGCAACACTATACTGTTTCCATACATTGCTTTCATTCATTTGTCGGCGGCCTTGTTCTTTCGAATTTACACTGAATATGTAGTGTATGGCTGGAGCCGTAGGTATAAAGCGCGACGGTCAGACACTATGTACCATCATGATGATGAAGATCAGCAATTTCAATATCCGCGTAATACAATCCCATTTATGGGGAAATTTCTCATGTAGTTTCTAAATCCACTCATTGCACTGGCTTTACGCTACTGAACGCTTTCCATATTTTCCTGGAACAAACAGCATGTGTAACTACAACAGTTCTAAAGCGTCCCGGAATATAGATGCGCGCCAGCAATATTTACTTTTGGATTGCCTACATCTGTTGTAGCCATCTGAAATCATTTAGTGCACCATTTCTGCAATGAATACTTTGGAAGATCATTGGTGTTCTACGATCTTTATGTACAACTTGAATTGGAAAGCAGTCAGCTATATGAAACTAACAAGTCCTTGCTGCTTATTATTATATTAGCATATATTTTATTTTTGGTTCCCCATTAAAGGCTAATAATGGGGCACACAATTAAGGTGACATATTGAATGTTCTAAGCTACCCAGTATAAGCAGATATGACAAACTTTTACATACACACTGTTGAATGTAAAATTAGGAAGGCTTAAATCTGCCGAAATGTAGATTATGCATTGAGGCGCCATTGCCCCGCAAGCAACATCGTCCCCCGTCCTAAAACATGCGTTAAACTAATTTCAGATCGATTGCGGCCTTAAAAAACCGTTAATGATATCGCAGCCGAATGGCTGGTCACAACTGCACAAAAAGAATCAGAATGATGACGAACTGATTGCTTTAAACCAGACCGCCACATGGATTGATGGAACATGCTGTGTGTATTGGAATCTCGAGGTAATAACTCACATAAAACGGGTCTATATGTGTTGATTTCATTGATGGTCATATTATTTTACTTGAACTGCTGGATAGACCTATACTACCTTATACTTTCAAACCCTCAACCTACTAAATTTGTAATGCCAACATTACATTAGGACCATGGAAACTGTCACAACTACCACATGCAAACAGTATTTCTCTGTTGAGGGTATCTTCTTCGGTATTGGGTTCAAAAATAGCTTTGCTTTATCACTAGGTGCCGCCAAAAAGTAAACTTTTACTGCAATTTATAGATTTATATTTTGAAACAAATTTATAACGGAACCAGAGCAGAAACTGTAATGGTGGCTGTGTTACTGGTAGGCATAGTGAACAGAATACTTTGATTTTAGCTATATCTAAATGATATTATGAATTTAAATTGGCAATCCAAACAACCGGTAGAAATGCTAGTTGAAGAAGTGTAATGTGCCACTAGTCCTTGTGCAACAAGTATACGTACGCGTGTTATTACAAACCCATCCATTTATGTGTTAACCGCAAGAAGTTCAAGCGACCTGCATAACAAAATTCCTTGTGGGCATGGCCGGTAAATCTGATCACTACCTGTTGCAGGTTGTCTAAAGGCTCGAGGCTGTGGTAAGTACTGCATGCAGGCTGACGTTGTATGTACACGGTATAATTCAGAATTTAGAGAAAGTAAAGATTGGCAATGGGAATCACTTTGTCGGTCATATTGCCTTTACGCACTTCAATCCGGCACTTGTGATTTGTTTGGCCGAATATGTCATAATTCGTCCTGGCAGATGTTGAAGTATATTAAACGAAAGAAAACTGGCAGCAGGCAATATAACTAAGTTTTCCGCAAAACTGTGTGACACTCTCAGAATGCACAATACACTAAGCAGCCAGAAAAATTCCTTACTCTTTTTGAAAGTGTCTGCCATGTAGTCACATTTTATTTTGGCCCAAAAGTTGATACCAAATATAATGCATCAAATTCCACTGGAATGGATGCATGCTGCACATGTATTGCTTTTCAAGGACCTCTGATATCTGTTTGCAATGTAGTTCAATATGTGCAGACCAAACAAGGTCCACATTAGCCACACCGTATTGAACTTTCCTGTCTAAAGTATAGACATTGCTTCTCTAGATCGCACTTCAAATGGGCCTTCGGAATTGGGCGTAATTACATCGCAAACACATGTGTGAGAATGAGGTCAGCTATTTTGGTGTATAACCAGTGTTACGTTTTGCGTGCTATGAAGTAAAATAAAGTTTACATATTTAAGTAAGTTATCGGTAGACAAACATTGAATGATCTACAGTGTTTGCGTCGAATTGTTGAACAAGGTCAGCCGGAAGCTTTAACTTTATACCGTGTACTAACTCTGCGGCATGGAAACCTAAATCGTCTTTAAATATTGTTCGAAAACCCGATAAAACCGGCACTAAATATTCCGTTGGAAAAATTGTTACAGAACATGCCTCAATGGAATGTTGAATGTTACCAGGTAAATGTTCGACTGAGCCGTTTGTTATTGGACAGCACACCATGCTTTCTACGCAACAGCACAGTTATGTAACAATTGTTATAATTTAGGACGTATATGCTACTGACATGCTTGAGCAATCTCTTGTTATTTGCTACGGGTTAGTGCCCATTTTGCCCATTGTTTCCGTAATATATCAGCTAGCGGGCTTGCTTAAGTTTCAAATATATACCAGGAACTATAAATGGGTAGACTGGGGTCTGTTCGCCAAAATAATGAGATCTGATAAAGATGACCGTTTTGTCCTTACTGAGGACTAACAAGCTGCCACATCCACATGTATATACGAATTGACGCTATCGCTCCCACTGCGTTTCGTAAAACAAATTACTACTCCTTCTTGGCGCAGTAACAAAGCTTAACACTGCTCAAAACCTACAAATTATAACAAAAAGATCACCGGTGAAAAGAAGCCCCATGCAGTAAACATACAATTGGCGAGCTATTCAACATTTTAAAATTTAGGTATATTAGTCGGATGCAAGGCAAACTAATGTTGGTTACTGCTGATGACCACATAATAAATCAGTTCACTCAATTACATTAGTAAATATTTGGTTAGTACTTTGCACCCCTTCAACATAGCTAATAGCCATTCAAGATTAGATATAACGCCATAAACACATGATCGAATGGACTGTGTCAAGGTTCAGCCCCATGCCAGACAAAAGCACGTTAAATACACAAAACTGTCATACTTATGTGGACCATATAAGATAAATTCTGCACTTAGCCTCAATTAGTTTCAAAATGCTATGGATAAAGTGTCTAGTGAGAGGACGTAATCACCTCGCAGGATAACCACTGTCATTGACAGTGGAAAATAATTGGTGCTATAATAAAAGTATGTAGTCCGTAAGACGTCCCCCATGGCTTAAGCTGCTGGCTAGTTGGATTCTGTCTTTAGCTGTCATGGGTTCGAATCTACTTAGGGAACTGAGGGTATGCGCGCCATTGACGAACAGCAATAGGGCGAAACGCGCCTATTACTTTTGAGGATTAGTCTGTGCTATGTAGCTTATGAACTAGTGAGTTGATAGCCTAAACAAAGTTACAGCTAAAATCTTACTACTTACAAGTAATACCACAATTATTTGCTTATTTTTACTTTACCATAGAAGAAACTACCGGTAGATTCAGCATGAGATCCACGTCATCGGCTCGTTTTTCTCAAAGTGGGGAATGTTACATAGGACAGCTAGATTTGCTTTATTTGACAAATGCGACATAACATCTAGCACTTAACCCATTGTAAATAATCGAATTAATATATACCAATGTTTCCTTGATATGGGCATGCGATACATGTTATCACTCTACTTCCCCAAACAAGTAGTCTACGTCATTACAAATACCAGACAAATAAAATAATATACATACATATTGCGCATATCCATCATTTCACTTGCACTTTGGAATCCTTATCCCTAGCTTACGGTAATGGAAACAAATGAGAACGCATTATACAAGGAAACGTACAACAAACATTCGCAAAACGGAGCATCATCGAAAGTAGAATATTGGGAGCGATTTGATTACCTCAAACGTGATCCTATCTGGTTGAGGCGAATGAAGCAAAAATGAGCATATTCTATAACAAAATGCACAAAAAAAGTTCACGTTTTTAACTTTACTATAGGAATAATAAAATCACCATCGTAAAACAGCCGAAATAAGGAACATTCGGCAGTGTAATGCTGGTCGAGGACCACTACATCCATTAAATTCTTCCTTATTGGATATGCAAGGATCTGGAACAAATTGCCAACCGATATCCGTGCGAGCAAATCGAAGCAGGAATTTCAAAATAGAACCTGCAAATACTTTACCGCGAAAAATGTGATCCATCTATAGAGAACTTACGTGAAGAACAGTCAAGCAGGCGAACAAGTTCGAGAATGCATATGATCCCGAAACCAGTGTAATACTTGCAGCGTGTATTGCAGTGGTAAGGTCCGCATTATCTACGTCTTCATCGTTCTTCCTCCCTCTTACCTACGCCAAAAAATGTTGTCAGCAACCAAATTGTTATGCGGGATAAAGTCCTTCAACACACCTTGACATTCTCCGGCTTCTTTGTCGACGTAACTACTATACTTATATTCGTATACTCTTACATCATATCTGCTCCCGCTGATCCGTTTCCATGGGAGTGCCATTAACATAATTCGATGCAACTAAAGAGCCATGGACAAGACCATCATCAGATGTGTTAAACTGAAACTGACACCAAATATGTACATTTTTGTAACAGTGTCATAAACAGACCTACGAAACCTGACATAGACATTCGGTATAAATGCTGGTACGCAATTGAAAAAAACAGGCGACTTTGATACATTTATAAAATTGAAAACGGTTTAGTTTAATGTTGTTCATTTTTCTAACACTCGTTTTTGTTGAACTAGAAAATTCTTTATTTACTTGAACATGCATTCACAGGCGTGTTTCGTCGAAAACGATAGTATAACACTTATTTGTGAGCGAACATTGAAGCTTCTTTGTTTGGGTACTCTATCATTTCTCAATGTCTTCAAGGTCAAAGAAAATGTGGGAAACACTATTTAGGTCTTCGGGATGTAAATATTTATTCTGGAGTGCCCTGGGTTTACACTGGTAAGATAACACTCACTAACATTTGCTCGTTCGGGTTAGGTAGAGTCATGCAAAAATAATTTCGATTTGCAGGCGAATAAACTTAAAGGAAGTATTAGGCCTTGTCCACTGACCAGCTTAGCACTAGTTGTTATTATTTTGTTCTTGAATGCTGTGCCTCTTCATAACAGTAGCATAGATAAAACATCCGTCCAGTAAAGTGCTTCAACTGCATTACTAGACGTTTAAAACTGCCTGTGAATAATCCCGTCCATGCAAATCGAAGCATAATTTTTGAGCAATAGTATAAATGGCATGGTTGCTTTTCAATTTGAGCGCCTTAATATGGGTCAATTTCCGATCTCGTAGACTTTACTGAAACTTACGTTTCCAAGACAACTGTTAGCAGTTGCCCGCCAGACGCAAAGCTCGGGTGATATTTTTAACGGTGACGAAATGAATGAGAATAACTGAACGCATGGTCAGTATGTATTGGTTGTAATTTTTCAAGCACAGGCAGTTCAAACCCGAGGTTTCCTACTTCGTGTGATATGTAGTGATTTACCTGGAGAACTTGTTTTGCGTTTCTGCTGTTATGTGGTCCATGAAAAGCGTGAATATTCTGCCTGCCACATAAAATATAAGACAACATTTTGGTTACAATATACTGTGCATTTGAAGACCACAGTTTGCTAAAGTTGGCCAGGACAGCAAGCTTTATTAGCTCGTTCCGACCCATATATCTAGTTGGTTTGACAAAATTGTTCCGATCAAACTGATATAATCACCGGGCTGCCAATACATTTTAAACGAAATACACAATATTGTATATGACCTATTATTAATAAGCTGTCAAAACGTCTATTTGCTTTATGCGGTTGCCGATGGCAAAATGTCCAAGTACGTCCAAAGATGTCCAAATATGTCGACGTAGACAGGTGCGAAATGGGCTGAATTTTGCTCTAAAACAGATAATACAACAGCGTGTGTGGTGCCTAAATTTACGCAACTTGTCAGGCGAACATCGCGCTTTATCCAGTCTGAGAGTGATCCTTTTTGGCCATACGGTAAATGCTGCTATAAACGACTCGAGATAAAGATTCTAGAAATTCTGGACAATAACGTCCAATTAATGTGTCGACAGCGATTGTGCTAATTTAGTAGGCATGGGGCGCAGTGCCATTTTCCAAGGTGAATATATGTCAGCGGAATTTTGTGCCTCAGTGAGCTTGGTGGATAGTTTGACTGGCTGCCCTACAGTGTTAATATTGGAAATTCAGTAGCACCATTAACCTGACTTACGATGTGTTATAGATCAGTAAAATGAGGAACCAAAACAGCTAGTTAAAGACCGCATGCGGTGAGTGTATAGCTGATAAGCTCTGGAAGACATACTTAAGTGGCCTATGGTCCATTAATATAACGAGATGGTTATATAGGTAGAGGCGTGTAGATTACTTTGCGCAGTATATTAACGGGCCAGCAGTTCGCAGCTGATCGTGGTGTATTTCATGTCCGCAGCTTGTAAGCACCTTGATTGGTAAGTATACCGATTCTAAACTGCTTCGGTAAATGACTGTAGGACGGTGCCATTGTTAGGGATTAAGTCGTAAACATCAACGCTATGTAATGCGCCCGCATTAAAGTTATAAAACGTAACGGCTTCAGTCAGTAATAGTATACTAAATTGAATGCTTTGACAACAGCAGTTGCGGAGACCACCTTTCCGAATTTATAATTACGACCTACTTTCCTTAGTGCATTGAACATTTGGACACAATTAGATGAAGGCCTCAGTAGTACTAGCGCACAAGCTCGACATTTATTCCTTTTGTCTAGGCCAAAGGTCGTCTCAAATATTAGTTTACTGCACTTTACATTCAACCCATTGGAAAGTCTCAGGAATGATCTCATGTTGACCCGGAATATCTTCCTCATCAATGTCTAGGCTAACCAGCTTTTGGTTCGATACCTTCCTGTTTTTCCATGCTTCCCTTGGCCGTAACCGTCTATTCAGCTACGCCCCATATATACATCTACAGGACCGCGGGACGCGCGCGCCCTTGCATTATCCAAAATAGAGATTGTCTCGTGCATGCTTGCTTAAATGCTCAGTGAGCAAGTATGATTAGGTGTAGAGCTATTACCCAGTATCCCTCTTTGCTGCCAGTCATCCTTTAATCATTCTTTTATTCGTTTCCGTCAATCCAGTTGTCATGATATGGTACGGTAGGCTTTGTATATTTTTGATACCAGTTTCTCCAGGCATATCCGGAGCTCGTCATTTTTCAAGACTTTGCTGTGCTTTGTCAGCATGCTCTCTGGAATTCCGTGACCAACTACCACGTGCCTCATCACCACATGGGTAATCGTGCAAGACCGCTAATTCGGTTTTACATCAGCAGGTGAAGTGTTTCTGCGTCAAACCATGGTAACGGGAACTGCCCAACATAAACCTCAGACACTGGAATCGCGAGTATTGGTTGTAGTTATCCTAGATTGTCTCCCTTCAGTAGCCCGCACTCCTTACACGACAGTAGGTTTTACGGAATCCTTTATCATACATTGCCAGTAAGTTGGCTGACCAAACTAATCATTTGTTTTGGTGCATCCAGCATAGGTCATCTCCTGACAAGAGACCGCCAACATCTTTCTCAACTTCGGTGGGATTATCGGCACAGAAGTAGCGTCTCGGCATTGTGCTAACATTAAAACAATTCGGCTTCGTTGAATAACAGTTTTACTAGGTTCTGCGCCAACGGCCTGAATTGTTGGGTTTGGATTTCAGTTGTCACAATTTGAATCAAGCTTCCTCGTGTTATGAGCCAGTTCAGGAGCCTATCCTTTCGTTGCTTAGCTGTCAATCCCCGGGTGATTTTCTAGCTTTAAACCACTGAACCCGAAGGCAAAGTTCAGTGAATCATCGTCACGTATTAGGCGCAACAAACACTGTTTTCCATTCTCCCACCATAATTTTAGCTTATCGGGACGCCGTATTATTCTACCTTATAGTTAGAGGTTACATTGCCGCAAGCCTATTTCATCGTCCCCCGCATTTGTTTAAATACCGCACCGATTCCGTCCTTACATGCGGCTGTGCTCACGATAAACATTTCTCCGGCGACGGGCAGTTTCATCGAAAATGCTTGTTTTACCATTTTCATCGGAATCTAGTCCAACGATTTCTAAACATCTGGCGTCCATGTGAATTTATTCTCCTAATCGAAAATTTTAAAATCTCTGACGAACCTACTTTAGTAGCAGAGGCATCCCAATAATCTCCTGAGGCTGCGTTTCAGGTAGCAGCTTTGGGCCTCGAACTGTCAATATTTTCTACGGCAGCGGCTACAGCTCACTCTGACTCAGATTTAGCAAAATGTACCTTTATTCCAACCTTTGGAGCCTTTGCAGCATTGTTTTAAATTAATATAAGTATTCTGTTTCCCCATTCACTGTAAATTACGAGATCGTCTTTCTACACGGCTGCACTCTTATCCATCCAACAGGCTGAGTTACTTACGACGGAAAGCAAACGGGGCTCCAGATAACCTAAGCGGCATCAATTTTATTTACTGCATATCAAAAACTGCAAAAGCGGTGATCTTCCGGTCGTCCTGTTTGTTCGCCAACTGTCAGTAGCCGCATAGCATGCCACATACCGTTAATATCATTAAATTATGCAGTCAGTCAAAGACGTCGCTGATGGATGGCATCGAGAATAAACTACAGCACAATTTCGTTCATCCATCTCATGTGCACATAAAAGCCGCATTATCCGTTAGCCTTCTTCGCTAAAACTATTAGGGCGTTATCTGGGCCTTGAGGCTCCTCGGGTACTCATACATTCCACATACACTAAAGCGGTCTTTTGACTTTGGCATCCAGGTGGATTGCTATTCTTCTGGGTCCAAGCGACAGATACGGAGGGCGTGAAAACGGAATTGGGTGTTCGAGGCAATCACAAATCCCGTAGGGACTGTTGTCGTTTGTATGTGCGTACAAGCAATGATCGGTTGCGAAAAGTGGGTGAACTCTCAGCTACTCAGCACGCACATACGATTCTTTTTTACCAGTATGGATATAAACCCGCCTACCTAAATAAACTTTCCTTGCTACAGGTCGACTATTGCCACATTGTTTTGGAGAATGTCTGCTTTCAGAGTGGCCTGTGTGGCGACCAGCACATCTACGAATATATGTAACAATTATTAAGTAACAAGTTGCTATTTAAATTAACCTAGACATATCAGACACCCAAATTACCGCTACTAGCATCTACCTGTTTCTCCGTACTTGCAGTAACAATACGTTGGCCAAACTAGGCGAAACCTGCCAACAAATTTTCAGAGAATATTTCACGCAAACTCTTTGTCCAACGCTACCTGTCATTTCGATTTCCCGAACATGCATGTCTTCTCTACGTGTGAATATGCTCATGATTTTTTCAGAATAATCAACAAACTGAGAGTCGCACACCTGCTTCAGTTGACTAAAGATTCAGCAATTAGGCTGCTGAAACACAGTTTGTGCAAACCGACGGAGATTTTCGCGAGTCGCGCCCTGACTTGGTGAGGCTAACAGCCACCTCTTATAGGCGGATTGCCGGCTAGCAGCAGATGAACACTGACCGCATCCCCCTCCGAGTGACTCTCGGACGGGTCGTATGTTTCGATCATACAGCAAATCACCAATTCGTGTGGTAACAAGGATTTATGACATACGCCCAGGAACGTGTACAATGTTGCCTGTTATTTGGAGCGACGTGTGACATGCCTTCATAATTTCGGTAACTATCAATGTACTACATAACGACCGGTACGCAACACATAGTCTATCTCTGCAGCTAGAACATAATGTAATGGTATTTTACGCTAATTATTCCCATTCCCGATTGAACCCTCTTAGAACCAGGTGCAATTCCAACTAAAAGCCACGGCGCAAGTTAACAAGAAAAACATCAGTGACGTGGAACGGGTTATTGATGGATTAGGTACAAAGCACGTGTATAGTTATATCGTACATGCTGCTTCATTTGTTGACATGGCGCAGGGTCACGCAGGTATATGCTTTTGCAACAACCCGCTCTAAGACCTTCATCCTTCATTCATTGTTGCTCAGTACGACGTCCACATTATCTCGGAGCATTTCGATATATTGCCGCGTAATGGTTGGCTTGAGGTAGGCCTTAATCGTACTCCAAATGCCTCCAAGCAGCTTTAGTTGAGTAGAGTATGGTGACGTTTATGGAAGTCTTCTGAAGCTGTAAGGCTCCTCTTAGATTATACGCTCTAGAACAGTGTGACAGGATAAGTTATTACACTTATAAGAATACAGCCCTCAAAGATGCGAACCATTGATACAAAGCAGTAGCCCCAACTACCGCACACCCTTGTTTCTTTATTACAACTACATTATAAGACAGAATATTGGAGTTATCCATTCGCATCCATCACGCTGCTCAAGTCCATATTTTGTTTCCAAGTTTTTGGCACCACGCGTGACGTGATGAACTTCCCCTTTTGCAAGTGCAATATAAATTAAAGTTTTCTAATATATTTATGCCGCTTACTGCTATTCTGTATTTAACCTCATGTGCTGCAAAATGTACGCCAAACTTTGCCATTTGCTATCTGTCGTATTCATGAGTGCCGGTATTGCATGTAATTTCTTCTTTTTCATTAAGCGATATGCTACGTGACAAGCGATTGTGCTGAAGCTCATGTCCACCACGAGCTTCTTCCTCAGTCTTAACCGACGAGTTTCCAAGGGCATGGTAGGGTCAAATTCCATCCATTCCACCGAGCTAATCACATGGCTGTCTGACAGACATTTTCGAAGCGAAACGCTACGATCTGTTTGTCGACTCATTCCATTCCGTTCTAACCCAGCATCCACATGTATTCACATTTACCTGGAAAATGGATCCGATGCCATTACAGTAATTGCACTCTTTATATGTTTGCAGGTTACGCGCGATTACATCGCGTGATTTTATCTAACTGTTACAAGCTATATACATGAAATTAACTAAGCATAATAAGCGAACTATGAAGTCGATTTTTGCTCATTTGAAACAATTAGAAGAATATTTTATTTTCGCGTTGTCCGCTGCGTGCTGTTTCTGTGTAAGCAAATTGGGGGAGAGCAAAAGCGACAGTTCCGCTAACCATAGACTGATTATCGGAACCATATTGACGTTTTCACTTATAAAAAGGACGCGTGAATTTACCCTGGCTTTAAGAACAAATCGTATGCCACTGTAAGCCAAACGCGTGTGATGCCCGTCGTTTCGCTATAACTTTGTCTCGCTCGGGCCATTGGACGTAATGACTTTGAACATATGCATGGCTCTTACATTCCAAACATACTTCTGCGTAACTACAATCACTTAAGCGAGGTCCACGGCTGACCAGTCAGCGCGAAATGGGTCGAATTTAAAAAGGTATTAGAGTAATGTTTATGCATTGCGGACGAAGCTGAAAAGTAAAATACGAAATATATTACGTTGATGCTAAAATTAATGTTCTAACTTGTCACCATGCAAACATTTGCGCATATCACGCGGAGGTGAGCCTTCAGCTGTACGGACTTGGAATGTAAAAATATCTGTCTCCAGCGGGTATGCGAATTCCTCTGGACAACCTGAAAGTCCACAATATGAAGGTTGGTTTTTGCATTCGATCTGCGGCTACGCAATTCCTCGACTTATTTGTTTTGGTGAATCTGGACTTTGGCGAGATGTCGTTCCAAACGTAGAAATTTGCCACTCTCTGTCGAGCATTTTGACGTATTATGCGCATACATTTATCTTTACGTTGGCGCGCATGCTTTACAGGATAGAGTTTAGGTGGGTCACATAGCTTATAATCATGAACAAAATCAAAACATGGTTTAATCATTGTTTACCAGCGTCTTACATTAATATCTTCTCAGCCGCGATTGCCTTACTATATTATAGGAGCATTCAAAATAAATAAATAACGGTCGCTAGATGCAGACCCGGGTTTTTCAACAAGCTACGATTTCAAATTAAGTCGATTCTGACTGATGGCTTTCTCCAGCGGATTGACTCGGGCAAATACTAGTTTCAGCTTGGGATGTGACGAGTTTAGGCTCTTTGTAGCATGTTTGAATTGCTTTTGTTATTTCCGTGCTAGTACTCATAGACAGACGTGCTACGTGTATGGATTTCGCTGATATATATGCATAGGACGTCTGTTCCTAAACACATTTGCATTTTTCATGCTTCTTTGGATTGCAAAGGTTATAGCACATAACCCTTTATAAGGCTTCCTAGGATTTGCTGGACCATTTCCAAGCGGGAATGAAATAGACCTTGGTGAGATTTGAGTGTTTAGCGCGGTGTGCAGTAGCTGACAAATGTGCAGACGTTTTGACAGAAGTAAATCCCATAGAAATCTTAGACGGATACGGTTACACAACAGCCGTGAACAAAATTGATGGATGGGTCAATATTAGTTTGAAGGTGTTCGTAACGATCGACATAGATGTTAACAGATGCTGCTTGTAGCCAACCATCAAATTATGTGGCTTAAAAGGCCTTCGAACGGGTGTTGGCATTTTTGGCACAGTCCAGGCAATCTGATGACGTAGTTAGAAATACAAAGTTTAAATTTTCCTACAGTAGCTACCCGAAGAAAAGCGATCTCATAGCCGCCGTTCCATAGTAATACCAAAGAAAATAAAAACTTCGAAATACATCATCATCTGTAGCCAAGGTGCGATCAGTCATACGTAGTTTAGAAATACTTTTTACAGCTGTTAAAGCTTCCAGCACAGGTCTTATTTGCATAAGTCCAGACCCAAATAATAGTTAGATTAAGAAAGCACTTGATTAATTTTAAATATTCCCTGCACATTTTTTTATTTGTGGAAGTTTTCTTTGGTAGACGCTCTTGCTATTACGTTTTGCTTATAGAAGTTTTACCATCGCTTCTTGCCTAATTTCATACTGCCATTATTATTCATTCATCGCTGAATCCACTATGAAACAATACCTCTGAATTCGTTTCAAACGATTAATTAAGTTGAGTTGAGATTTAGTTGAACGGCTAGATTTTCTACTAAAGCCCCATTTGCGCTTTCTTGCTCAGTCTGCTTTGTGCATGATCGAAGGGTCATTACACAAAAAAGGAGCTAACCAAAGTGTATTCTTCTATAATTGTAGTTGAACTTTGCGCAGTTGAGAAACGGAAACCAACATAATCATTTGCATAATTCTATCCTGGAATTTTTATGTACATATGAAGAAAACCTCTATGCATAATAATCTTTACCTAGTTGAGAATAGTATCTTGTACTAAGGATAAATATATTTCCGTCATATATATATATATGTATTTTACTGTATATATTGACAAAAATATTTATCCTATTTGAACGCAACATCATTTGCCGATATACCTGATGGCTTTGGAGTGTTCATATGTGAAAAAGCCAGATGTATGTGGCAATGGGATTTTTGTTGCATAGATTAATTGACATAGCAAATACATCTCAATTTAAAGCGATGACGGCTAACAAGGGTACGTTACAACGCAAAACCACCAGGCTGACAGCCCAATCATCTACCCGGTAGCTAAATAAAAAATCATTATTTTGCAGCAATACCGTGTACAACTATATCAGGATTTGCAAGGCTAAAGCGCAGTTGAACTAAAATTAATTAACTCGCTTAGCTTGTCGGATTAAATAGCAAAGGATACCGAGTAAGTTACAGCCAGTGTTAGAGCTAGGCTTTAGTACACAGCGATGGAGTTTGCAATGCTTCAAATGTACATGACATCGGTCGATTAAAAAGTAAAATACAGCATCGCACCAAACACGTATGTAGTAATATCACTTTAAAGGAAGTGGCCCAATGCTCATAAATGATGGATGTACAGCCAAG
Organism: Dicrocoelium dendriticum; assembly: GCA_944474145.2. NCBI lineage: Eukaryota > Metazoa > Platyhelminthes > Trematoda > Plagiorchiida > Dicrocoeliidae > Dicrocoelium > Dicrocoelium dendriticum. The sequence goes on from OX104070.1 coordinate 88,290,613, forward strand.
GTGAAAACGTCCAGCATACAGTTGAGTTATTAAAAGGTGAAAACCTAACAGTGCTAACTACGGAAACAAATGCCAAGGCTTGACTTGGTTGGTGAAATCGTTTGTGGGCATGACGGAAATTCAAATAGTCGCACAAAAGTGATAATGCACATCTGATGATGTTAACGTAGTATCCGCGTCACCGCAATTTATATCCGTTTATTTCGATTTCAGTGGATGTTGAGCATAACTTTTTCTGTGTCATATCGTCATTGGCGCGGTCCTTACTAGTCAAGATCTACCTGACAGCCGGTTGCCGACATAATCAGCAAAAAGCGTAACATTTGACTTGATGACACACGCAAAGTTGACGATGACGAACACGTATAAGCGCGAACAGGACGCCGACACTTGTGGCAAACTGCAGTCCCCATTATATCTCCAGAATGAACCGTATACACGAACTTAAAGTCGATGCTAAAGTAGAAGATTCCGATCAATGCAATGACATACCATTAAAGTCCAAAAGCACGAAGCTTCTGGAGAAGTTTGCGGTGATCTTCGCGAGATAGAGCGTTCGCAATTCCAGGTAGAAGGCATCAATTCCCATCCAGCGTCTACTATCACTGTACAAATAAAAGGAAAATAGTCATTTTGCTAGTACACGACCGATTCTGAGGAAATACATGTTTCTTTGGTACTAGAAAGTTAGACCTTACGAAGTAGCTCATTACATCATAAGGTATAATCAATTCCATCATCTTCGAGAGCGTAATGAGAAAAAGCAATGGCCGATAGTTGGCAAACTCGAGACGGATACCAATGTTGAATCTCAGGATAGATTATTCTTGCTTTCGCATGTTAGGGACACACTGTTCTACTAGGCCTTTACAAATCTCGTCAACAGCGCAGGTATCTTCTTAGCTTTCATGTGCAGTGCTTCCAGAAGAATGTTATCAAATATGAGGGAACTATGCGTGCGCAACCATAGTAACGTTTTCAACATGATTGCTAAACGAAAGATAAAGCGTGTACTTACTGACTGCTAGTAAACTGTGACAATTATGTAACATATGGTGGTAGCAAGTTTCCGTAAAATGTTAGCTGCATACTCGGCAGTTTGAGTCTATCCATCGGCTAATATTAGTGAGAAAACACCACGTTTCACATTCCATCTTCTGTTCACATGTCTATCTAGAAGCATTTTGTGTGCAGGAATCCACTTTGTCAGGCACTGCTGGTGTAACATTATGTCCTCACTCAACAAGTGGGAAACAGGAAATACGAAAACAACATAGTTACTCCCATTGTCATGGCTTGGGTCCGCTCTATACACATGCCACCTTGTGACTCTTACTGCTATATGCTTTTGGGTTCTGCTCCGAATAAATGATTGTGCTCTTGCAAATTGAAGATACTGGTTGACAGATGCATATTTAACGAGATCACTGAGTTTGCCATTAAACTTTTCTTCATTCGATATCAGTGGAACATTTGACCGAAAACTCTATGGTAGCTACAACAATATCTACCAGCATGTCATACTGTGTGATTGTTTAAAAGATGTTACTATGGTTTGTTTATACTCCGCATAACACGCAGCCGTAAATAAATTTAGTTGGTGTCTATGCCCCAGAGAGCTTTTCGTCTTTGGTTTCGTGAACAAGAACTCTTCGTTGGTAAGAACTAAACCAAGCAGATATGGTTTAATTACGGCTTGCGTTATTTAGGCGAAATGGCATGGTTGAGGAGGAGAGGATTACAGTATACTCTTACAGATCGGCCTTAAATTACTATTTTAGCGATGCCAAAACTATCAAATCATGAAAAGTGAAGTATCCTTAGATAAAATTATGACTCTATCATTCTCGTAGGAACATTTCAAGGATGATATCAGGCGGATATCCATTTCTGGGGGATGTTGGTGGACGATGAGCACCAGCTAACTCGCAAACATAATTGCTTCTCAATCCTAGACTGCAAGTGAATAAGCTTATGAGCAGCATGTATACATTGACCACATTTTGAACTGTACGTGTCCGGATAGTGTAACATTACCGCGCCCTTGACAGGGTGTTGGTTTTTTAGAAGAAATCCACTACGTATCGAAAATTCGGCGGCAATAATCTCTGGGTACAACCAATTTTCCGTAACAAGTATGATGTCCCAGACCTGTGGCGCCTAACTTAGCCGCAGTTTATAAGTTGTTTAGCAAAGGTTTTGCTTGTTGAGCTTGTTGTACTTGCATAAATATTTCGCTGTACCTAGAAATGAATCTTGATATTTGTGTTTTGGGTTAACTCTTAAGCCGACCGGTAAAAGGTCGGTCGGCGGAGCGATGCTAAACTAATCTTTGACGGATCCATGGGTCCCACTATTATATGTTTCTTCTCACTTTGTATATAATGCAATTGGTTTAGGTTACCTGAACCGTTATCGGGAAGTTGTTTGACTAATTGGCTGATGTCTAGTGATGGCTTGTTAGACTGTTATTGGATTCAAAGCTAGGAAGGCTGGCTGTCGCATAAAGCATATCGATATTGCAGCGTCCTTGTAAATAATAAGCTAGTCTGAAGTACATACTAAGGATTCCTCGGCCACCATCCATCGCAGTTTGGTGATTGGCGAGGCCTCGAGCTCAGTTGCGCTATGACCGTTTCCAGGGAGATGGCCGCACCGAAATGGCACCATATAACTTGGTGGCAAGTGAACTTCGAGCTCAAAATGAATTCCAGACTCGGACCCGCCGTATACAAGGACGGTCTGGGCTCCGGATTCCTTCAGTTTTTCGTACAAGTATTACTTAAACTGTCCCCGCTCGCTTCGCGGAATATCCGGGAATAGGCGGATGAAAGCGGACCCATTCCCGAGGTAAGCTGTTAATAAAAGAACGCTCCTACTTCCACTAAGTAAGTCAAAAACCTATGCTGTGTCTTGGTTCACATTATTGCTGTGAGTAGACTTGGCAAATAACGCATGTCAAATTGCTGGCTTATTTACAAAACATTTAATATCGGGTATTAATTTTCACTGGCTCAGTTTCCTTTGTTTTTTCAACAAACATGCAGGCATTCACTCTTACACTACGAGCAACCGGTATGTATATAGCGGACGGAGGTTATGTGCTAACAGTTTCGTCCTCATTATGTTTACAGGTCATGTGTGAGATCTAAAATATCTAGGTTTTTGGTCCCATTGGCAGCAACCAATTGCTACCACCACTGGTCTCTGTGTCCTTCATTATTTTCGGAAACGTTTTGTGGTTGCGGTTTTCCTGTTCGGGATCATTCCAAACGGACTGGCAGCGGTTGTTTTGTGCGTAATTGCGCAATTGGTGGAATTGGGTATTAATACCACAGACGATGCGTTCTTAGTTCGCTACACAGTTCTACTCCTCACCGTGAATGCGGAGCTTGATGTCGATGACTAGAATTCACTCTCTTTCACGCGCACTTTAAAATATCGCTATTGTTGCTCTTTACATTTTCGTTTAGTACCACCAGCATTTCAGGCTACTACGATCGTTATGGTTCGAACTTTACCAGTGAGAGGACTATACGTACTGAACAGAACCACACCGCAACTGGTTTAGTATGGGTTAGCTTTAACTAGTTCCATATGAGCTTGAAACATGTGCAATGAAACTTACCAGAGCAATTGATTCATTGGATTTTATGACATAACCTAGTACCTCAACTACTGTCGATCTGGTTATGAGAAGAGAGATAAGTGGATAAGTGAAAACCATTAGCGGAGCGGAACGTCCAAACACGACAAAATGCCACATTGTTTGGCGAGTAAAACGTGTGAACTTACTAAGTTAGTGAAAAAAATAAGGAAACACACGGACACACCCAGCTAGCAGTTATGTATTTAGCGACATATGGAAGATCTCCTCAAAGCGAGGTTTACAGGAACAATATTGTTAGCTTTCTGCAAGCAATGATGTTTTAAGTAAAAAGTACAATATAAATAAATTTGGATTATGCCACCACATGTACTTGTGCAATCACTTGTTGATATCGGAAATCACACCGTCGCTTTCTGCTCCAAATTTGAACCACAATTTGGTCTCTATATTTTCCGAGTACCAAAACACTCACCACATTTTGCTTGTTATGAAATCGTTGAAAGCATATCGAATGCAATCATTTGTGTAATAGGCAAAAATGATTTATAATTTTTTTATGTATTTCACAAATGAGTGTGTATTTCCCAAGCTTTAACAAATGTGAGCATCATTTCATAACACATAGCGGACGAGTTGCTGAAACAAATTTCTGCTAAGTAGGGCGAGCAGAATCACAATCCATCTTGTGTAATAACTAATTCAGTCCCAACCATATTTTTGTGTATGTCTAACAAGGTGGCTTGAAACTCATCCAGGTTTCCGACAGGCTTTCCTGTTCGACCCATAGTACTGAACCAACAGGAACGTCCGCGTTTGCCAGAATCACATATAACCTAAACGGCTATTTTACGTGTATCTTATATCACGAACACATATGGCCAAAAATTGAAGATCAGTGCATGGAAAACGCGCCGGAATTACAGATGTATAACTGACAGAAGAACAAATGACCTTAACCGCTACAATTCAACAACATTCTAGCTCACGTGAAGTGCCAGGATTTCTTCTTTATATGAGGTCAAACGGCTGACCAGAGGCGTTTTAAGCTTCCGATCCTCCACGAGCCTGGTTCCAGGGATCTACCTCCGCTTCGATAGTTCGAAAGTTTTAATATCCATGTTTGCCCGGACCCGGCTCCGTTTCATCGAGAAATGCTCAATCTGATATTATGCAGCTAGCATGCAGAAATGATGATACCATTTATCCTTGTAGTAAATCTCAGGTATTGTATAATACGCCACGAAACCAGTTTAACTGGTTGCGCAGACATAAAGCAAGCAAGGTAGTTACTACTATGGCTTGCTTGAGGACACCAACAAAGTTCACATTTATGAAAACAAGCACCAAAAGCTCTGTAGTTTTTGGAACCTAATTAGCCAGACTTAGTTTAGTTGCATATACGTGGTTGAATCATTATTTTATTACCCAATAAATCGTAATCAGTGGTTATGCATGATTCCGCTGCAATAGATCATGAATTATATACCGTGGTGTCTGGCTCTTAATTAGGTATTCCGTGTGTGGGAGTGTTGGGGGCGTTCAAAAATTTGATGCTGATCAGTGTGAGTCACTGTGGCGCACCAGCTAGATCAGGTGCATAAATCAACTCGTTCATGCACAGTATTGCAGGCAGTTTAGCTGGTGTTGCCTGTATACTTTAATTCCGGTAACATTTACAAGGTTTCAGATATTGACGTGTACCGCGATTACCGAACTTGCCAGACTGATGAACGGTGTCTACGATGTTCGTGGAATACGCTCCATAATTGGTGGCATCAAACTGTTGACCAGGACAAACTCCTTTATTATACTTAAATTTCTCTTATCCATCATTTCAACTGTAGTAACTGAATATTTAACCAGCTCAATGTTCGACGTTTCATTTCTAAACGAATGCAATTGCTTCGTGATCATACCGATTTTGCTGGCATTGGTACACGCAAAATATACATCTACCGGCCAAATTGCAGTCACATATTTTGGCTAAGGTTAAAGCAAAGCTACTGAAGAATGGTCAATTTGCCTGTTTGAAACACAAAAGCGCATTAGTGTCAGCACAGAACGACTTTATACTAGGTAGCTCATGAAATACCAACTTGCTGGCGACGATGCACACTCGGTTACAGACAGGGAACCAAGGGAATGTCGGTCTATGAGAACCACCTAGACCAAATTATTCTTCGATAAGGTAAACAATGGTGTCCTCCTTAAAAAGCTGGGTGTGCATGTTTGTGAATCAAGGCTCCGGGATTTAGGATTTTCTTGCTGGATGAATTTGGTAGCAGTGCACGACGGCATTTCTGTAAGTAGATCTATATACGGTTGGCGCTTATCAAGTCCATGTTTTGGGGCCCAGCCCGTTTACGATGCATAGCAAAGACCTACCTCAATTATGTGCGACGAAATACAACGGCGAAAAATGAAATAGTTAAGCTTTCAAGGAGAAGCGAGTAGCACACAGGTTCTTTAAGATCACTTTCCTTCGTGATAATGGTCGCTCACATGTCAAATGGTATTCCAGATGGAAAAATTAACTTTGCTTCCTGTTGAATAAGTGAAGCGCTTTATTGTCGTGGGTCAGATGTGGATGAAAATGCAGTTTATCCTTTACAAGCAAATAACAATTAACCTCGTAGTGAAATCTAGGGACTTAACACTATTAACCCTGCATTTAATCTAGTAAACTATCCTTCCAAAATATCCTGTGAACCGCTAAACGCGTGGTGCCAAAAGTTGTGCCATTTTTTATTTGCCGAGCTGCTCCCATTTTGTTTGTCGATTCGGTTGCTTCGTTAGGATTAATCGCTTTCCAGATGATGATTTAACGATAGTGTTCTGTTCCTTGCTGCTTTATTGCCTGCATGAATTCTCCTTATATACAACCACATGTGTGTTTTAAAATAGTGCGACGTAACGGATGTGATTCGCAGAAAAACAAAGCCATTGTTGCTCGCTTCTCCGAATGAACTTCCCCTTTAGTTGAAACGTAAATCTCCAAACCAAAGACTTCCTCAGAAATCTGTACGAGACGACGGGCTAAGTAACGCTACCTCAGACGCTGCATCAAATGCATTTATATGAAGCTTGTTGTCAGAGTAGTCTCAAGAACAAATTTGACCATCACCTACCCCGGCGCTAAGTGCAATAATCAGTCAACTGGATTCTGTACAAGGAAGTACCGGTGGCACTCAGACGTAAAGAGAAGAAAATAAATGTTGTAATCATCCCGGCGGATAAAGGACGCATAACATTAAAGATGAATATATCGGAATAGGTTGCAATTGCCATAGAACTTCTGTCAGACACAAACACACATCTTGTGGACAATCAGGATCTCAGTACAAACCTGGTCAACGAGATAAACCAAACACTTAAGACGTTATGAGCAATATGGTGTTGGGTGATAATAGCCAACAATGCAGAATTTGCACCATTCCATGAACTACCGCACATTCATAAAGTTTTAGTCACCATACGACTAATGGCCTTAACAAGTGGAACCCCATGGATTATTCATGAGTAATGCGAATCTGTGTGATTCAGCTAATTCATCGCTATTCGATTACTATCTGCACCGACCAGCAAAACGCTAGATATTTTTCATACGGCCATCCATCTCCTTCTAGCTCGTCTTTTAAATCGCCTATTAAGTATTTTCGACCTTTTCGGTTCTATCAAAAACTATCGCATTGCAAAAGATTCGGCTCATGTCAGCTAGTATTGTATGAAGTTATCAATCATAGTCCAATTACTGATCATAAATATTGTTGTTCATTTTTCTGGTAGAAATACTGCCCTAAACAGCCGCCCCTGTGTTTATTCGCAACAAGGTCACACACTATCCTGAAATAAATGAAGAGGAGGGACTCAGAATGTTACGAAATTAAGAGACAACTTAATCCTACTAGCAGACAAGGGACGCAAGTCAGTGATAATGGATAAAACAGACCATGTTGTAAAGGACAAACAACTCCCTTCCGACGCGACCACCTAACGCCCCATATATCAGGACCCCAGTACGGAACTAATTACAGGAATCAACACAGCACTGCAGAAACTGCAAGCAATGAATGAGGTAACCAAACCGGTGCGATGGGTGAAAGGTAAGAAAACAAATATTGCAAGTTTCTGTTCACTGTCGTAAGTACACCAATAAGGAATCACATTATAGAATTGAAGACTGGTAGCTCAGGTTGTTCAGATGGCAGTTGAACTGTTCACTGAGCTTGGAAATTTGGTTGCAAAAGTTTCGTCCCCAATCGTGGTGACATCATCAGTGCGTAGTGTAGTGGCGTGCAGTAGCGTAGAATAGCGTAGAGGAGTCTCGGTAAGAGCGCCCTAGCAGATTAAATCTAACGGAACAGAACGCCAGACATCTGCGTCAATTACCGACAGCCGATGAGGCAAGCGCGTACGCTACGAGGCAAGATTCAGAGAGCGATTTCGATGGTCATGATTCTGTCGAACAATCCAAAATAATCACTACCAGATCGATCACTCACATTCAATAACACTTCGTACCGTGCTGTAATTCTAAATAAACGCACACCGACGATGTCACCTCGGAATTTGACGAAATGTTTGCGGTCAAACTGCCGAAATCAGAGAAAAATTAGAACACCAACTGACCAACTCTAATAAAGTTATTTGCTCTTATACTAGGTACAGTTATTTTTTCCCCGGCCTTCTCAATGTAGTTGTACTGCAGTCTTTTCTTCTCCCTTGATTAAGCATACAAGGCAGCTCATTTGTGGTTCGTGGTGCTTGTGTTTGTTGAATATCTGGCTCATTTGCGTTTCCTACAGATATACACATGTTTGCTGTGTTCCGTCTGTTTTCCTGTTAACATCTGGATCTAAAAATATTGAAACATTGTCATTCCCAAATGCAGTATTTCATTTATTATCTCCGGAATAGTCATTTTCTCTCTACTTCCTTTTATGATGACAGACTTGTCGTCCACTTATTAGGACCTAAGGCTTGGACTATTCGGTGGCAGTGCAAATCGCTCTGATTTCTGCAGTACGGCATCGTCAATAAGTCCAAATATAGCGGGCAGCATTGACGTCCGCTTCAGCTGCTGATTTTTCAAATAAGAAAACCATTGTCATGCAGACCTACAAGTTTGCACAAATAATAGGTTTGTATGGTTCTCGTTGTGCATTGTTGATGTGGAAGCATTAAAATCATGATTATTTGGCAAGTCGTGCAGCAGCCACGTATAGAATGCAAAGACGAATTACTAGAGCTTACTTTCGTCCACTTCCATGTGATCACCATGCATCATGTTAAAGTTTGTTCTGCATTGTTTATACTTTTCCTGGAAACGGCAAACATATATCTCAAAATAATTCACACATAATGTTTGCTAAAGTATTTGGTGAAGTTTTGTGGGCTGAGGCTATTGGTTGTATGGTGACTCCAACTCAATGAACATATGGTAGTTCAAAATATTGTGCACTGCTTAAATCGTTGGCATTTATCGCTCATTGCTGATGATTGGTGATCGGATATATTGGTGATAAATGCCTCAGCGTGGATGTGATCAAATTGACCAGGATTAAATTGAAATCCTGATTGACTGGAAGATATATATGTGTGTTTGACAGTAGTTCCTGGGCGATAGCAACACATACCGATTTATCAATCATTAATGCCATGCTTCATTTAGCTTCCAATAAACTTCAAATTGTTATTCTCCCTCACATCGTCTGATTGCTTTTGTTTGTTTTTTTTGTTCTACAAAATCCGGATGACTGTTTTCATAATAGCATTGGGACAGATGTTTGTGAAATTTTTTTTGTGACTCTTCTGAAAATAGTTTGATTGCAGTGGGTTTGATGCAGCCTTTAGGATTGTGCTTAACCACTTCGTTAATATGTAAATTGTCCGATGGAAATCTTCGGTTTGGAAAGTTGACGTTCATGTATTGAAGAAGGCCAATTGGGGATGCAAACGTCATTGTCTTTGTTTAGTGGAGATTCACATCTTCCATGTCGCAACTTTGTCATTCGGCAATCTAGCAAGTACCGATGTGGCCCGTTTAAGAAAGCATCTATTGTACACGTTTTAGTAACGCTAAGTTACTATGTTTACCGCGGGAACAATCCACTAGCTGAAGCCTGTCAAGCCAATACTAGCTTAAAAGTACGAAATGAGCTTGAACATGCTGAAAACTCAACATACACATGACCCGAATGAAAATATAATCGCTGGGAATTAAGCGAGAAATCATCGCAAGGTGCATGGAATTGTGGCAAGTAATCATGATCGGATGGAACTGCAGCCAGATCGAAGGTATTTTTAACATTCATTCATACTGTAAAACGGTACGCATTAGAATGCTGTGTGTATGGAAACAGTTCCAAGCACACTGTAAACAAGATGAGGGAGCATATTAGTAAAACAGATTTGCTGCGTTTCAAATTATTATGTATATTCATTCCACTTGCAAAGTTCCTACATGAACTATCGCAGAATTAGGATAATGTGGTTGGAATAGTCAAAAACTGTGAAGCACAAAAAACGCTCTTTTGAAAGGAAGCGTGACATAGAGTAAATCCCTAGCATTTATATCAAGTTTTTTTTGAATTCGGTAATAGGGCTAAGAAGCACGTAAGAATGCTTACCCGTGGCGCAAAACCAGAATTGGATGAAATACGCCTGAAACAACAACTTTTCAATCCAATTAGAATGAGCACGGTCAGGACCTTATTCGCCCACACAAACGATTCCAGAAAAGCTGTAGGACTTTGACACAAGTATTATTTGGAACATGATTGCTGCCAATGTGATCGGAAACATGTATGCAGCAACTCATATTTGAACCAGCTTCAACGATGAGGAAATAACTGTAACCACACAGTCTCTGTCTGCTCTATACAGACCAGTGTTCGTTTGAACTCAATCCGAGTTAAAATTTGTATACCGGCGATAATCTGCACTAAAGTTCCAGAATCGCCGTAAAATGGGTTTAAAGGTAAAAAGCCCAATGCTGTTAACCAGTGGAGCACAATGCGTAACAGTTTAGGTGTTGTTGCTAAGCCATCAATATGACACGTGTTAATAGTACCTTCCAGCACTCCGGTAAACCTACACTTCCCCTAATTGTGTGGATATCCGCCAAGGAAGCAGAAATTGTTCTGTTATTGACAGCTTGCCTCCGAAAGATTATTTGTTTCCTCCGTCTTTTGTCAGATATCTTCGGAGCAAGCGCCGATAGACAAGCATTTAGTGGATAAAAAGAGATTGGAAGTAGCATGCAGGACTTCTCTGTATGCGGCGTCTTCGGGTCAGGAAATCAAGATGAGCGCGCAGTGAGCACTCGGGACCATGAACAATGGGAAATCCTCAGTGATGCACTCTCAGTGGAATAAGTCAGGGGCAATCGAGCTGGAGGACGCGCCAATCACCAAACTGCAAAGGATGTTGGCGGAGGATTGTTAAATTGTTTCAATAACCTAGATCGATATCAACAATGGTGCTTTATTTCTAGCATGTGCGCCTCAGATGACTTCCTTCAGAGCTCCGGTTCAGGTAAGCAACCGTTACGCAAACACACATGATCTGGCAATTAGTGGACATATTTTAAGACAATGGTTTAAATAGCTTCAATTAACTAGTCAACGAGACGATGAAAACACCTAATACATTATTGCAAAGTGAGAAACAAAGTTTTCACGGTGCTATCCTTGGAGCTGACACAGATGTGTTCGTCATCGTCCTACCAGAAAATGATTATTGACCTATATTTTACCGGCAGACATAACATGTTATCAAAACAAGGATCATATGATTCAGGGCTTAATACATAGTAGTTTTTGGCAGGTATCAAAACGCATAAGGGCATCTGCACAAACTGGCATAACTGCGCTTTCGTCAGGCATTAAACAACTTGGACCTCATAATAGTAAAGGAAACTTGGTTGAATGAAAATGGATAGTCTAAGAAATAATGACATGTAACCGTCGTTTGTTAAAGTATTTGATTTAAATATTTCATAAATAGTAGCCCAGTGAGAAAACATCATTGATTCAACCGCTAAAATAAAGCATAAAAAAGCATAGTAACTGTTGACAGTGAATTACTTTGAAGTGAATAGCAGACAATGGTAATGTGATCGTTGACGCGTGTGTGATTTGAACGTATGGCACTATGCAAATGACGCTGCAAACCAGTGGGTCAGATGAAAACATTAAAAGTAATCATGACTTAATCCGATTCGTAAGCTAAATACAATCAGCGTGGCAATGCAAGCAATGTTAACAATTTTTTTCCCGAATAAAGGCTTAAACCTTCAGATCATGTGTGTGCGGAAAATTTTCGTAGCTGCTTTTTTATGGCTTTATGCTTATGTAGTCACGTTTCCTTACTTGTTTTTAAAAGTGGTACGACGATTTTAAATGCTATGATAATGAAAAGTAATGCTGAATAGTAACTTAAAACCATCACAAGCGTGCGTGGTTACAATTAGTCCCACCGCTGGGTGAGCACATGGCAACCAGTTAAAATGCTTGGATTTTTCAAATAAGAAGCAGTATTAAGCAATAACAATCTATTACACCTATACAATCATCTTGGCTAACTTGATGTAGATATTTCAAAAGAAGTTGATTAACATTAAGTATATAATGGGTTTGGTAGGCGTTTTTAATGAGGCTTCAGTGAAAACGGTTCAAATTGGCTTTCGTCGTAACAATATGCTAATAAAGTCACGTTTTTCACTCGTCGATCAAAGTGGTACGATATGTTGATGTGCTATGATATCACCATTTGTCAGGATGTAAATATTGGTGAAAACAACTTAAGAGCATAAGCAACCGTGGTTGTTTTAACGCGCAATTCTGCTCGAATATTCACCAACATACTGCCATGCTGTGTGCTTTTCATTTATTTGCGTTGGTAAGTTGAGTATTTACATGTAATAGCTACGCTTTACACCAGTCATCAAATACTAGTCGGAAATTTGCGGTTGTTCTTGTCTCATTTACTTTTGATATAAAAAACAAATCTGACAAACGTTAGTCCTCAGTGACCTTGTTATATAAATGTAATAGTAGTTTGTGGAGTTGTGATACATGTTAAGATTATTGGAGCATATTGTCTCGTGCTAAGCATCAGTATAATTTTGTCGAATGCAGATGATATCCAGTTTTTGGTTCTATGCCGTGCGTTTTGCTATAGGTACAACGTAATTATTGTATCTAAGAGACAATATGGTATTATTTCTCTTAGGTAACGTTAAATGTGTCGTGATATTCTAGGGTCGTTAATATTTGCATCTTGAGAGTTCTCTGGGATACTGACGTGGATTTTTGAGCTGGTCAACATGGCATAACGAACATACGCTTTGACGTTGATGTGGATATTCATATAAAATGTTGTATCCGGAAGTTTTGCTAAAGGCCAAATTAGTCTCAATATTTTGATTATTATTCAGCGATATACTGCACGATTACAAAATACTCGCCAAACCGTTCGAGCTTCTGCCGTGAAATGTATTAAAACGCCACGCGATAATCCTATTAAACTAATCCATAGATTCTGCGCATGTAGTCAATTAATTCCGTCCCGTTGCCGTGACTGGGTGTGGCAAAGGCGTAACCTGAGAATGGCAGGGTGTGTAAAGCTCGGGAACAGCTCAATCTGGTCACATTTTCGGCCCATGTACGTTCCGTATCATTATGTGCTAAGGATATCACGTTTAACCGTCAAGCTGCTTAACGCTTAACTAGTCCCCTCATACATAATATCAAAATGATATAGGAAGCCCTAAAAGTTTCATTTTCATCCCCTGCATCCATCGACTGCTTTGTTTGCCAAACAAATTTCAATCAAAATTACACCGAGCCTGTATTCCAAACACCTGGCATGTTTAAAAGCGCTTGTTACAGCCAGTATTTCCTTGAGAAAATAGAAACAATCTTTGATAGGCGCACGTCTACCAGTAAATTGTTGTGCAGTGCCCACAAAACGATACACTTTAGCGTTGGAATTTTGGCCGTTTTCTTACTTTCTGTAATAAATGCATTAGGATACCCTCCACAAAGAAAGACTATGGCAGAAGTAACATGATATTTGCCCCTAAATATTGTACCACATATAGGAAAACTGTTGCCTTTCTAAAGTTAGGGGAACAAATGCAACTCGGTAAGCAAGCTGTAAGTACTAACTTAATCTCAGGACGCCATCAAATAATATTGGGAAACTTCAACCGATTTACACAAATTGGAAGTAAAAAGGTAACTGTTATATAATCAAGGCATGCTTGGTTGCCACAAGTTTAGTCTTTATCTGGATACGCGGTGCATCGTACATGTGAAACAATTTTAAATGGCTACCTAACCAAAGATTGTCCACCAAATACTTCGTGACCACTTTCAAACTTGGAAACCCAACAATCTCAGGCGATCAATATAACTGAAGTTTCTGCGCACTAGATTGCTTGTGGTAAACAATGGCTGGATGCTTTGAATAGAAAATATCCTAGACGTGTAAATAAAAATCCAACATACAGAAAATGTTTGTTATTGGTAGAACTAAGTAGGCACATACAACCAAGCTAATGTAATTGCATTAAGCAAAAACAAACAGGCGAGGGAAACATTTCTGGTCTAGTGTATCTGAATGGTAAGCAAAGGGATTGGTTCCGAAGCGAACAAAGACTTTTCCTTGACATGTATTTTAGCTTAGATCCCAGTGAATTGGGGTCACATTATTGAGTTAATCAGGACTTATGGTTTTTGCGCCCACAAATCTGTTATAAACGAGGATGGAAATATCTTTATATTTAACTGGTTAGCGTTATATTTCCGCACTTGTCTAGCGTCAAGTTGTTCAGTAAAGTGGTTAGAAATGTGGTTAGATTTGTATTGAACCGTGGGTAGGGTGCATTAAATTTCGCATTTTAGATTCTTAATCCTTCTTGTAATTAGCAACATATATTTTTAGAGGACCCATACTTCTTTTCAATAGTGATGCCTAGAGCAAATGGATGTTTTAATCCACATGTTAAAGAGTTATGACAAACGATTGAAATGAAACGTGTGAGATTATATTGGATGCAGTAGCCAAGCAAGAAATGTGCAACTAACTTATCCTGGTCATAATTTGGATTACATACAATCCAATGACATGTAAACAGTTAGTTCAATATTTGTACTTGCTGACAATCCTTCACCAGCAATAGTTAAAAGAGCGTGGTTGCCATCAACGACTGGCATCGCTGTTAGGTTTCAAAGATGTAAATAGAGCCACTATCGCCACGAATATAACAGCCGATTTTAGACTTGCATGTTGACAATGTTCACGAAATACGTTAACGTGCGCGCACATTTGCTGGACACTACTTTGAACGTAAATGCAAGTAAAACGTAAGATATCGAAGGGAAAAAATTGAAAAAGGTTTTAAAGTAGTTTCACTCGAGTCTCCGTGCGCAGATTTGGGATTTTGGCTATCATGTACACAGATTAGTTACGTTATTTGGCATGACTTTATTGTCACATTGCTAAAATATTTATGTCAAATTAGTAAACTGTATTGATTAATAGATACAAATAATTAAGAGACCGAAATAGCTTATTCTCCCCCTGCTGAAATCGGAGACGGCTGCAACCTAAGAACTAATGTGCTTCAGTTCTTTGTAAAATGGTTGAAAAAGTTTAACAACTAGCGCGTGTTAATTAGCCATATTATTCGTGTGTTGTTTGACTAAGTACACAAGTATCTATACATTTCTTCAGTTAGATTCCCAGCGGTTTCAGCCAACGCTTCTTTTATTTGTGATAAATCTATTCAGTTTTAAGAATAATGCCATTACGTTATACCAAGATATTTGTGCTTGCAAATGACAGAAAAGTTGAACAGCCAAAGTAATAACAATTACGTGAACATACATTGAGATATTTTGCAAATTATGCGTTATATAGTCAGCTCAGTAAAGTATGTGCGATACTTATTAGTTCTTGCATCCAGCTTAATATTTAATTACCAAGGTAGCTAGTAATATTCTTCTTTATATTAATGAACAATAGATAAGAAACGCTTTTACAAATCCAAAGCAATACTATATTGCATATAGTTTATAAGCTACTATCGCTGGTAATACTGATACTGTTACTTTGCGACTCACGCGCATGAGAAATTAAATCTTGTACATTGGTTATCTTAGTTGTGCTTAAGTTGATCCTTTTGCTGACAATTATGACTGTCGCAAAGGTAAATCACTGTAGATATAATAGTTAAAGCTTATTCCTAGGCAATAGTACATTTAAATAGTTAACTAAATGAACTTCATCAGTCCGCCAAAAGGGGATTTCTAACTTACACTGTAATGTTGCATAAAATAAGGTTCTTTTGTCAGTGAGGATTATTTGCTCCACAAAGCACATATAATGCTCGTCGTTTTGTGAAAGTACCTCGAATTTCTATGTGAACTAATAGCATAATAATCAAATGTGTTCAAAATTAACTTTAAACTTGTGCTTATGGACACTCGCTGCCTCATAATTATAAAACCTATAATTACATTTTCTTTTTACGTTCCACAGACCGTCGCTGCCTTGATGACAGAATCCTGTTTTCGAATGGATAATCATGAATTTGGCGAACTTGTTTGCATATGCAGAGAAGGTCCTAAAGCGATCGTTACGATGTACTTACCTACATCTGAAAAATACTGCAAAAATGCCAATGCTGCAAGTCGCCCTAAGTGTAAAGAAGGTTGCCGCTTGTCTACGCGCTTTTAGCCTTAATCAAAGCATCAACTAGAGTGAAGAATTAAAGCTGCGTACGGCTTTATTTGCCAATATGCGTCCATACATAGTGAACTGCACTGAAAACAAAAATTTATTATGCAAGGCTTTTTACCTTAAAACGAGGATATTTTGTTTTCTTTTTATAACTTGTTTATGTAAATATCTATATGCGAATTTGTAACTATGTCTGAGTATTCTTAAATGCATACGGCCAAACGATATTTGTATCTGAAATGGAAACCAACGTTTGAAACAAGGATTGCTTGATTATCCACAATTTTGGACATTTAATATATTTCTACTAATTTGCTTAGCTTGCATACATTGTTTCACAAATCCGTGAACAGTTGTTATGTTACTAAAATGCAAAATCAATGTACACGTTACGTACATACTGCATTTGACGATTTGCTCACTCAGGTTGCTCATTAAATATTTCTTATCATTGGACAGAATTGTTCAGTTGAATTTTATCAAAGAATACTGATAAATGCTTTAATTATTTCAGACCTGACTGGTATCGTACTCATAGCTAAACGGTTGCATGTGTAAATGTACGATAGTTTGATTTTGAGGAAAATGTAGTATACTACGATATAGAATATGACCTATTTCATTAATGACGGATGAGCCTGCATGTTAAACGCAACAAATAAAAAACGCAGCGAAATCTTATATATTAAAAATTTTGACCTTAAATAATCAGTTTAGATACCACAAGAGATATATACGAATTGGTCATTCTGGGTTTTTCTACTGCATCTCAATCAGATTCACGATGGTTAACAAGGGTTTCTTAGTGCACGCAAGATTCACATATACCAGTTTAGGAGCCCACATCATATTAGTACCTGTAAGACTCCCAATGTGCGTTAAGCAACGCATGGCTTGACACGACCAACATTTGGAATTAATAACAATATGTTTTTCAACAATTAAGTTCTTAGTATTTTTATAATTCCGATCTATTTTAGCCACTATTGCGTTCATATGTTGCAAACCGCGAGGCATCAGTTCGATGACATAATCAAAATTCAAAATAAAACGGATGAGTGTTGGCATTTGCAATCAGTTTTCGCATGTCTTTTACACAGTGTTCTAGACATGTAACAAATATGCACCCCTTAAAATTCCTTTTGCATTTTACGGCCCTTGTGCCGTCTCCAACTTTAATAAACCTGACTTAATCAGAAGTGTCATTTAATTCGGAAATTAACATTCGTCATCCGGATTTTGACATGACGCTTGGAAAATGGGATTCATAACCATAATTTGAGAAGTTATTTAATGTTTATTTAAAAACCGCTCTTAATGCATTTCGAACTAACGGAACATTGTTTGCTAACAAAAATACAGTGAAGAATTTCGTGGTAATCTACGCAAACACCCTGAATCATTATGGCCAAAAGAAACATATCTAAAAATATTTTGCTTATTTACTTTATAGTTGCTAAGCTGTTTACTTGTTTTTGCAGGACCCTGTTGTTGACTTCCACATAGAAGCTGGTATAAAACTTGTACAAGCATATTGATGTTTGATAACGTATTAACTTGCCTTGTAAATTCATAATTCTTTCACTAAGCGCCTCCTGCTCCGTTCGGTGCTTAGTTCCTCTAACCCTTGCAACTTATACATTTCGTCCATGCGTATTTGCGTTGATAAAATACACGCCACACCTTTATACTGAAAACCAATTATAACATGAAAAGAATATTGCTAATGAAAGGAGCAAAAGCGCCAGAATATGTGGTGAGCGAATCATGCGTATAATATTTGGCTGCAAAAGTACATAGTCATCGTTAAATACATTTTGGAATTCTTCTTGGTGTAGGTTTTTCATCTGGAGACGTTAAAATCGAGAATACTGTTTGACGATGTTTGTAAATCGTAACTTGATCAAATGTTAACCTGTAGAACTATCGACGCCGGAATACGTTGTCGGTGGGTAGGGCCTGTTTTGCGATTTATATTTGATTAGTTAACTAAGCAAATATTCTGTTGTATTACGGCAAGCTGTGTTAACGAGATTATTCTACTCATAAGAACATGTTGACATCTGAATAAATTCCGTTAAAAGGTCTGCCATCGCTGCTTATAAACCGGCCCCACACATGTGAACAAATACTGCACCGCCTACTGTGATGAAGAATATAAAACAAATTTTTACAATTAGAGTTCTTTGGAGCTATACCATATTGTGCTCTTAACCGTGGCACTCGACTTGACGTATGAGCAACGCTGCTCCAGATGTCACCGTGCAGCAAAAAGATATTCGTTTTCCATAAAATAATATCAATGTCCATGGCTTAAATTATACCCTGCACCTATCGTAGAAATCTACTCTGATGTTACCTAGCACGTCAGGTTACATTCGTATAAGCGAGTGATTAACTTCAACAAAGTCAATCTACGCTGAACAAATTATACGTAAATATACTGAATCACTAAAAATACAAAATGTATCTATTTTGCAAACTAGTTTAAAACATCAATGCAACACTTGGCGCTAACAAATGACTGCAGACTGGCGCTGGTATATGAACACCGCAAAAATCGGCTATTGTATGACACAGCGCTAATTAGCTTCAGAAACCAACAAACTTCACTTGTCATAGAAGGCATGCATATACAATATATATCTGCTCCAAAATTTAAGTGCCATGTTGAAAGCGCTCACTGTGATCATCATTAGCAGATTCTACGGCTCTTCATACGCAGCTCCGTAACCACGGTGTACGCATTTTTCAAAATACATTATAAGCTGTACTAATATCGTTTTCTTACGGGCCAAGTGTAATGGGAGTTTCCGGCAGGTTCAACTTCGTTACTTTCCTTGAGGCTGCAATTGGCCGGGCAGGCTTAATCTGATGATCGTCCCTGTTGTAAGGAGAGCAACTGTACGATGTTGTCTCATGATATCCGATAGCTACTTTGAGAAAACGGCAGAATCTGTGTTTATTAATAGTGGTATAACAAGCGGAGTTGGTTTTAGATAAATACAAAATTATTTGAGGAATGATTCCTCATACGGAAAATTCTACTACGTTTTTCTGATGAAATTTGGCTAAGGAATGAATGATGAGATGAAAAGCGCTGTACACAAGCTAGATGCAAAATGGGGTGCAGCAATTAGTGCTGGGAAATCTGTTCCATTGTGTAAACAAAAGTAAATGTGGGAAGTACAGCTAAAACAGTGAGATAATGTTTCACGGAGGAGCTATCAGCACTCTGGTTCTTTAAGTTCACGTCCCTGGGCAATAATTGTCACATTCATGTCAAACCATTTTTCCGCATGAAACATTATCATTGTTTCATGTCTAACATGAAAAGCACGTGATGCACAGCGGTTAATACCATACAGACAAAATTAGTTTTTTTCCTTTCCAAGCAAATAACAATTTGCCTTATTGTGAAATATAGGGACATACCACTAAATAGATTCAAATACAAACAGCAAGCTGCTTTCGATTTTCCGGCGCTTTCAGATTGAACACCTAATTGTGTACTGTCTTGACTCTACTAAACTAAGCTTCCTTTAAACGCATGTGAAACGGAAACAACCGGTGTCAAAACGTTGCGCCTCTCTTAATTTAGCGAGCTTGTCCCTTTTGCTTAGTTGATTTGGTTGCTCCTGTTAGGGTTAATCCCATTCCGGAGGATGGTTTAACGGTATTGTGCTGTTCCATGTTGCGGTAATGCATGCAAATCTTTCTCCATATATAAAACCACGTGTGCTTGCCTAAAAACTGCAACGTAACAGATGTGACAAGCAAAAATACAAGGTCACTGAAGTTGGCTTTTCCGAATAATCCTCGCGACTACATGCAAATCCGTTTTCAAAACCGAAGATATCCCTTTACCCCTTTATACGTCTAAGTGCAGAATAACAACAGCTCAAAAACTGCACCAAAAGCATTCAAATCAAACTTGTTGTCAGAGGAGTCTCGAAAAGGAGTTGCAAAAAATTCTGTCCCGTTGCTAATAAGAAAATTTAGTCACTCGGATTTTGTAGCAGAAAGAACAGAAAACACGCAGAAGAAAATAGGAGTAAAGAAAAGTGTGTAATATTTCTAGCGGAAGAAGCACGCATGGCCTTACAGGTTGGAAAGTATGATTGCGTTGATATGGTCAAATAACTGCTGCTAAACACAAGAGCATAACTGAATAAAGACGTAAGCAGACGAACAATTGCAAGTGCAAATATTTCGTATCGTCGGTTGAGTGCCAACACGGAACCACAAAATTTATACGACCACATTTATGATGACAATTTAACATGTTATTTTGTTGGTACGGAAGTAAAAATACAAAATGTTGACATCTGCCTGCGTTTGTTTTCATCCTGATTTATTACTAAGAGTTACTAAGAGTATCTAATTGTTACAACTTCATATCGTCTAGTCAATTAGGATCAGAGTTCAAACCTGGTCAACCAGAACAACTAATTCTATGAACTAAAATAAGTTCATGGAGATGGAGCCTCCATACGAGCAAAAGCCTCATTACACGTTAACCCCATCGTATATTTATGGGTAAAACGCATTTGCGTGATGCAATTAATTCATCCGCTTTGGGGTTTCCATCTGCACCGACCAATAAAAATCCGGAAAATTTTCAAACGGTCATCTTGTCGCCTTGTAACTCCTCACAGAAGTTTAGTCCAATAAGTTGGATCCAACGGTTGACTTATAATGGCTTGAAGCACAATCTAGCAACGTACTCATATGAAAGCACACATGAACAAGATCAAACAAATGTAACTGTGATTCAGCTCTAACCATATCAGTCGTACATCAAGCGGTTATTTTAATCGTCTGCTGCACACTTGCGTCCCAAATACTAGGCGTGAAATTACTAATCAGGTTATTGCTGGCCGCACTCAGCGCGTACACAACATCTACACCAGCGACAGTGCGTTCTAAGCTAAGCTTCTTTGCATTTCCTACAACATAACTTATGTCACCGTCTCTGCATTTTATCCGGTAGATACTAATGTTGTCGCAATTTGGATTGGCATTTTCCTTAAGCTTGAAAATCAGTCTCTTTAAAGTACCATTTGGTTTGTGTTACACTGAAATGCCATGTGAATGTAGTAATTTAATTTTGGTTAAAAATCATCTTAAACTACAAGAGCACAATTAGTTTGTTTGCCTGCTCTCGTGGCTGTTCCTCTTACTGAAGCGTTTTTTGAGTTGGCTTGTTTAAATGTGTTTTTGGATAATAGTTGTTTTGAAATACTCGACATAGTTCATTCTGTTCTGGCCTTCTAAATACAGCTTTACTGCAGTGTTTTGTGGTGGCTATGAATAGGCTTAGAAAGCCGCTCGTTTTATGGTTCAAGTTGTGGTGGCAGTTGTAGTTGAAGATCTGATCAGGATGCTTTTTCTTTCGATATACACAGGATTGCAGTGTCACGTCAATGTTTCATTGGATAAGTAGCTTTTATAGAAATGAGAGTTTATTAGAGTCAAGTCAGTGCAAATTCAGGTTTTGCGCCTCAACATTCTGACCCAAAGATATGCATAGTGCTGCTGAGTGTTATCTCAATTGATTTCATTAATCAGGCAAGTTGTTGTTCGCTTGATAAAGAAAAAAATGCATTTTCGTCTACATCTAACCGACGGCTATGAAGTCATCCTTATTCTGCACAATAAAGAACAGGATGCACTCAGAAGATGACAGAACAAAATCAGGTAGTTCTCCCAGTACATAATGAACGCATGACAGTACTGATGGATACAGCGGCGTCTGTTTACATAATCGAGGAACTGTTGCCAGAGAAAATATATATCGTCCAGTCCACAAGTATATCAATACCAACCTGATCATCTATATCAACACAGTTTTGAAGAACTTATAGGCAATTGATAAGATCACAAACCTAGAGTGAAATTCAATGGGTGATGACGATACAAACATTGTACAATACTTTGTACTGCTTATCCTTATAGAGATGGAGTCTTCATAAGACCAACCACCTTAATAGGCAGAACCCTAACGATTAAGTAAGCAAACTGTACGTAAAGGAATTTAACACACATGGATGCCGTCTCCAGGCATAGAATAATCAATGCAGAATAAATCTTCAGCAGGCTGCATGGAGTCCTCATATAAGACAAAAATATGATCTAGTAATTAGTCTTCGCACAACATATGATCTGATTCTACTGCTCCTTCCATTAACAAATTTTGGTCGAATTTTTCATTACAAAAGTGAAGTGCATTTTTGTTCATGCAATTCCGTGTGGTCGAAATGCATTAGTTTGCAATGGTAAAATAAAGAAAGCACGGAACGCAGCATGAGGCATAGGGAAAATTTTAATTTCCAAGGAAGGTTATGCTTCATCAAACAGCAATATATTTGTACCAGTTTTATACAAGCTTCTGTGTTGGGGTCAACAACAAAGTCCTGCAACAACAATAAACAGATCTGCAAATATAAAGTAGATAAGCAATCAATTGTTACCTATGTTTCGTTTGGCCATAATGATTCATAATTTGGGTTGATTACCATGAAAATTATCATGGTATTTTTGTTAGCAAACATTGTTCTGTTATTTCGAAAGACATTCAGCGCGATTTGTGAATAAATATGAAATGTATTTGAAAATAATTGTTATGAATCTCATTTTCCAAGGATCATGTCGAAATCCTGATGAAGAGTGTGGATTTCTGAATTTAACGACACTTCTATTTTAGTCAGGTTTATGGAAGTTGGAGACGGCACTAGGTCCATCGTCAAAAATGAATTTTGCAGCGTTGCATATTGGTTACATGGCTATAACATTGTGTATAAGAAAGGCGAAACTGATTGCAAATGGCACTACTCGTCCGTGTTTATTTTGAATTTTGCTTATGTCATCGAACTGATGCCTCTCGGTTTACAAGATAAGAACGCATTTGCGGATTTAATAGATCTGAATTATAAAAATAATAAGAACGTAATATTTGAAAATATTGTGTTATTAATTCCAAATGTTGGTCGTGTCAAGCCATGCGTTGCTTTATGTACATTGGGAGCCTTTCAATACTTATATGATGTGGGCTTCTAAACTTGTATATGTGAATCATGTGTGCACTGTAAACCCTTGTTAACCATCATGAATCTATTTGAGATTCAGTAGAAAAACCCGCATGACAAATTCGTATATTTCTCTTGTGGCAACTGAACTGAGGATTTAAGAAAACATTTGATATTATTTAAGAGTTTGCTGTGTTTCTTATTTGTTGCGTTTAACATGCAGGCTCATCCGACAATAATGAAATGGGTCACATAAATTATGTAGTACTAAAAGATTTGTCCTCAAAATCAAACTATCGTACTTTCAGACATGCAATGGTTTATCATAAGTACGATATCCGTCAGGTCTCTAATGATTGAAGCTTTCTTTCAGTATTCTTTAAAAAACATTTAGCTGAACGGCTTTGCCCTATACGATAAATATGTAGTGAGCAACCTGAGTCAGCAAATCGTTAAATGCAGTATTGCATAACAGATACATGAATTTTGCACTCTTGTATATTGACGGCTGTTCACGTATTTTGTGAAAATGTATATTAACTGGAGTATGCAAGCTTAGCAAATTAGTGGAAATATATTACAATATCACAAGTTGTGGATATTCAAACATCCCTTTTTAAGCCTTTGTTTCTATTTCAGATGTAAATGTGGTTCGGCAGTATGCAATTAAGAATACTCTGATATAGTTTCAAATTCGCATATAGACAATTACATAAACAAATTATAAAAAGAAAACAGAATGTCCTTATTTTAGGGTAAAAAGCCCTGCATAAAAAATTTTTGTTTTCAGTGCAGTTCATTATGTATGGACGCATACTGGCAAATAAAACCGTACGCAGCTTGAATTTTTCACAGTATTTGATGCTTTGAGTGACGTTATAAACGCGTGGACAAGCGGCAACCTTCTTTACACATAGGGCGACTGGCAGCAATGGCATCTTTCAGTAGTTTTCAGATGTAGGTAAGTACATCGTAACGATCGCTTCAGGACCTTCTCTGCATATGCAAACTAGTTCGCCAAATTCATGCTTATCCTTTCGAAAACAAGATTCTGTCAGCAAGGCATCGACGGTCTATGGAACGTTGAAAGCAAATGTGGGTAGAGTTTGCTTGATAATGATGCAGCGTCTGTCCATGAGCACACTATTAATTTACTTTTGATCACAGTTGATCAGTATGCTATTAGTGCACATAGAAATTCGAGGTAATTTCACAAAACAACGAGCATTTTATTCGCCGTGTGGCGCGAGTTATTCTCATTGTTAAATTATCTTATTTCAGTCTACATTACAGTGTAAGTTAGAAAATCCCGTTATGTGGTCCGATGAATTGCCTATATTTATCTACGTAGTATTGACTAGGAATAAGCTCTAGCTAGTTTGTTTGCCATTAATTGCCTTTGCGACAACATTGTAAGCAATAAGATCAACTTAAACACAAGTAAGCTTACCAATGTACAGGATTTAATTTATCCTGCACGTGAGTCGCAAAGTACCAGTGTCATTATTATTAACGCTATCAGATTAAAAATAATATGCAATTAAGTATTGCTTTAGATTTTGTTAAAGCGTTTCTTACCTCATGTTCACAAATAACGAGAAAAATATTACTATTCACCGTGGTAATTACATAATAAACTTGAGTCAGGTATTAATACATACCGCGTATACTATACTGAGCTGAATTTATAATGCACAATTTCACAATATCTCTATTTTTATTCACGTAAGGATTATTATTTCCGCCTTAAACTTTGCTGTCATTTGCAAACTCTAATCTATTGGTATAAAGTGATGGCATTAGTCTTAAAACTGAATTGATTTTGAATACATATAAGTAGCATTGGCTCAAATCTCTTTGGATCCAAGAAATAAATAAATATATATATATATATCATTATGTAAGGAGCCACACAAAACACAAATATTATGGTGAATAAACGCGAGATTGTTGTGAAGATTTCTTAACCATGTTACGAAGAACTGACGCAAATTATTTCTTAGATTACAGCCGACTCAGAAGTCTGCAGACGGAGAATAAGCCATTTCAAGCACTTAATTTCTTTTATCTTTTAATCCACACAAGTTAATATTATCAGTTTTGACAATAAATTCACGCCAAATCACGTAACTAATTTGTGCATATGTAGCCCAAACCCAATTCTGCGCAAAGAGAAACGAGTGCAACATTTTCAAAAATTTTCAATCTTTTATTTGCATTTTATAGTAAATTAGTTCAATAATATGTCCAGCAAATGTGCGCGCACTTTAAAATATTTCATGGGCATCATAAATATACATGTGCAAATTCGGCTGTGTTACATTCGTGGCGATAGTGGCTCCAAATTCCATTATTTATTTCTAACAGCGATGCTAAATCGTTGACGACAACAACGCTTCAATTTAAATATTGCTAGTGAAGGGATTGCCAGCAAGCACAACTATTGAGCTAACATTTTACATGTCTCTGGATTGTATATAATCTAAATTATGACCAAGATACATTCGTTGTCCTTTTCTTGCTTGGCTGCTGCATCTAAGTATTCCTCACAGGTTCAATTTCCTTTGATTATCATAACTCATTAAAATATGGATTATTACATATATTTGCTCTCGGCATTGCTATTGAAAAGAATCCTGGGACCTCTAAAAATTTACGTTTCCAATTACCAAGGGGATTACCATTCCAAAATGCGAAATTTAATGCACGCATCGCGCGGTTCAATACAAACCTAACAACATTTCTAACCACTTTACGGAACAACCTGATGCCAGACAAGTCGGAAAGATATCGCTAACCAGTTAAACAAAATGATATTATCACCCGCATCTATAACAGATTTGTGGACGCAAAAACAATAAGTCCCAAATAACTCAATAATGTGACCCCAATCCACATAGACCTAAACTAAAATACATATCAAGGAAACGTCTTTGATCGCTTTTTAAACAATCATTATGCTACCATTCAGATACACTTGACCAGGAATGTTTACATTGTCTGTCGTTTTCGCTTAATGCTTTTCTATTACTTTGGTTGCATGTGCCTACTTAGCGTAACCAATGAACAACATTCTCATTACGTTGGATTTCTTTTTACGCCTCTAGGGTATTTCATATCCAAAGCATGCAGCATTTGTCTACCACAAACATTCTAGAGCGCAAAAACTTCAGTTATATTGATCACCTGAGATCGTTAGGTTTTCAGATTTTAAAGTGCTTACGAATGATGTTTCTCGCGAGTATATAGTAGACAATCCTTGGTAAGGTAGCCATTTAAAATTGTTTCCGCATGTACGATGCACCGCATATCCAGATAAAGACTAAACATGTGGCAAACAATCATGCCTTGATTATATAAGCATTATTCTTATTTCTTCCAATTCATATTACTCGGTTGAAATTTCCGATGCATTATTGGATTGCGTGCCGAGATTAATTTAGTAGCTACAGCATGATTATTGAGTTGCGTTTGTTCCTTTAAATTTAGAAAGGCAACTGTGTTTTTATTTGTGGTATAATAGTTAGTGGCGAAGATTATGCATCTTCTGCCATCATCTGTATTTGTAGATAATTTCCTAATTAATTTGCTAAAAGTAACGAAAAAATGGCCCACTTTCCAACAATAAAGTGTATCGTTATATAGGCACTGGACAACAACTTACTTGTGGTCGTGCGCCTAATGGAGATTGTTTCTGTTTTTTCAAGGAAATACTTGATGTGGTATGCGTTGTTAAACAAGCCAGGTGTATGGAATACTGACCCGTTCTAAATGTGATTGAAGTTTTGTTGGAAAACAAAATAGTCAGTAGATGCAGTGGTTGAAAATGGAACTCCAACGTTATTGATATTATGTATAAGGGGACTAGATGAGCGTTAAGCAGATTGATGGTTAAATATGATAACCTTAGCACATGATGAAACGGAACGTACATGGGCCGAAAATTTGACCAGATTGAGCTGTTCCCGAGCTTTACACGCCCTGCCATTCTCAGATTACGCATTTGCCACATCCAGTCACGGCAACGGGACGGAATTAATTAACTACGTGCGCAGAATGTAGGGATGAGTTTAATGGGGTTATCGTGTGGCGTTGTAATACATTTCACCGCAGAAGCTCGAATGGTTGACGAGTATTTTGTCGTCGTGTAGTATATGGCCGAATTATTATTAAAATCAGGAGGCTAATTTAGCATATACTTCAGCATGTACTTCCGGATGCATAATTTTGTATGAATATACACATCACCGTCAAAGCGTACGTTCGTTAAGCCATGTTGACCAGCTCTAAAATCTACGTCAGTTTCCCAGAGAAATCTCAAGATGCAAATATTAACGACTCTAGTAATTCACGACTCATTTAAGTTTTCATACTTAACAGAAGACTAAATTTTATTTTGTTTACGTAAATACAAATAATTACGTTGTACCTATAGCACAACACAGTGGAAGTAATCTGCATTTGACAAAATTATACAGATGCTTAGCACGAGTCAATGTGATCCGGTCAACATATAATCTATCATAACTCCACAAGCTAATATTATATTAATATAACAAGGTCACTGGGAATTAATGTTTGTCAGATTTGCTTTTATATCTAAAGTAAATGAGACAAATACAACCGCAAAGTTCCGACTAATATGGATGAACGTTGTAAAGCGTAGCTTAAACAATTCTATACTCAACTCACCAAAGCAAATAAATGAAAAGCACATAGCTTGACACACGATTGTTGAAGATTCCATCAGAATTGCACGTTATTAAAACCTCGGTTGCTCACGACTTTAAGTTGCCTTCACTTTATTATCCATCCTGACAACATCCCGTTGGCAAAGATAAAAATGTAGAGGCAGAAGACTATCATTGTTTTGTAATGGCTATTAGATGAAAACTCAAGTCTTTATATTCCGTTGCCCATTGCTCACCCCGATTAGCGCCAATTGGAAATACGCACGATCGTCGCGGTTTAAATTTGTTTACAGCATGTGTTAATAGCATCATAGTACTTAATATTATTGTAACACATTTCACCACAAGTAAGGAAACGTGACTACATTTGCATACAGCAATAAATAAGCAGCTATGCAAAATTCACGCACACATGATTTGAATGTGCAAGCCTTTACTCCGAAACAAAATTTGTTAAAATATCTTGCATTGCCTGTATGCATTTAGCCACTCTAATTTTTTTAGCTTAGGAATCGGATAAATGCATGATTATTTTTAATGATGTCATCTGACCAACCGAATTGTAACGTCTTTTGCATTGTGATAAACGTACAAATCACACATGTGAAAACCAGCACATTACCACTTGGTGACATTCAATTCAATGGAAATCACTGTCAAAGTTTACCGTGATTTTTTCACTCGTTATTTCAGCTATTGAATCCATTTTGGTTTCTCACTGGTATAGCATTCCATGAAAGAGTTCAATCAGATATTTTAGCGAAAGACGGCTAAATATCACTATTTCTTAGATTATCCATTTACATTCAACCAAGTTTTATTTACAAATATGAGGTTCCAGGCATGTGATGCTTGACGAAAGCGCAGTATACAAGTTTTGCAGGAGATCTTGTGCCGCGGGGTACATGCCAAAAGGAGTCACTGTAATTTGCCCCGAATCATGATACCTGTGTTTTGATAAAATATTATGCCGACCGGTAAATATAGGTCAGTAATGCGTTTTATGGGTAGGACGATGACGAACATATCTGTGTCAGATCCAAGGATCCCAAATGGAAATTTTTTCTCTCTTTGCATGTAATGTATCAGGTGTGCAAAACCGTTTCGTTGACTATTTAATTGAAGTTATTTGAACTGTTGTCTAGAAGTAGGTCTGCTCATTGTCAGATCTTTTGTGTTGGCCTAACAGCTGCTTACTGAACCGAAACTCAGAAGGAAGGAATCTTCAGCACACATGGTAGAACTAAAGCACCATTGATGATATAGATTTAGGTTGTTGAAACACTTTCACAATCCCAGACCACATCCTTTGCCGTTTGGTGATTAGTGCAACCTCCAGCTCCATTGCCCCAAACTTATTCCAGTTAGAGTAAAACACTAAGGTTTTCTCATTGTTCATGTTCCCATGTGGTCCATTCGCCTTCACCTTGATTTCCTGACCCGAAAAAGATGTTCCTGCATGCTACATCCAATATCTTTTTATCCAATTAATACTTGTCTATCGGCGCTCGCTCTTTAATAGTTGGCAAAAAAGCGGGTGAAGCTTGTACCCTTTCGGAGGCAAGCTGTCAATAGCAGAACAATGTATGCTTCATTGACGGAAATCCACACAATTCGGAGAAGTGTAGGTTTACCGTATTGCTGGAAGGTACTATTTACGCGTGTCATATTGACGGCTAAGCAAAAACACCTGTAATGTTACGTATTGGGCTCCACTGGTTAAGAGCATTGGGCTTCTCCTTTTTAACCCATTTAAGGAAGATTCTGCATGTTTGATGCAAATTACCGCCGGTATACTTAATGTAACTTAGGTCGAGTTCACAAGAACACTGGTCTGTATACAGCCGACGGAGACTGTGTGGTTTCATTTATTTCCTAATCGTTGAAGCAGGTTCAAATGTGAGTTGCTGCATACTTGTTTTCGCTCGCATTGGCAGCAATCATGTTCCAATTAAGACTGGTGTCATAGTCCTACAGCATTTCCGGAACAGTTTGTTGGGCGGATAGGGTCCCAACCAGGCTCATTCTAATCTGATTGTCAGTAGTTGTTTCAGGCTTATTTCATAGTATTCAGATTTAGTGCCACAGGTAAGCATTCTTTGCGTGCATCTTTGAATTCCTATGAATTCCTAAAAAGAGCTTGATAGAAATGCTAGGAATTTACTCTCTGTCACGCATTACTTTAAACGATCGTTTTTGGTGCTTGACATTTGTTTGACAATTCCAACCAAAATATCCTAATTCTGCGATAGTTCATGTAGGAACTTTACAAGTGGAATGAATAAACATATTTTTATGAAACAACTTAAATACCTAGTTAAAATATTTCAGATAATGCTATACCATTTAGAAACCAGAATGGATGCATTAGCTGCAATAACGAGTGAAAAAATCATAGTAAACTTTGGCAGTGATTTCCATTGAATTGAATGTCACAAAGTGTTAATGTGCTCGTTTTCACGTGTGTGATTTTTACGTTTATCACAATGCAAAAGACGTAAGAATTCGGGTGGTCAGATGACATCATTAAAAATAATCATGCAATTATCCGATTCCAAAGCTAAAAACAATTAGAGTGGCTAAATGCCTACAGTCAATGTAGGAAATTTTAACAAATTTCTTTTCGGAGTAAATGCTTACACATTCAAATCGTGTTGCCCATTGCTCACCGTATATAAAGATTTGTGTTTTCATCTAAAAACCATTACAAAACAATAATCGTCTTTTACCTCTACATTTTCATCCTGGCCAACGGTATGTAGATATTTAAGCGTATTCGCGTAACCTCAATTAATGTAACGGGCTTTGTAGTCGTTTTTTAAAAGCTTTACGGAAAGCGGTTCAAGTTGGCTTTCGTTTGACAAAGCTAATAAAGCACGTTTTAATCGCAACAAAAGTGGTACGATATGTTGATGTTCTATGATAGCACCAATTGTCAGGTGGCAAAAGACAGCGAAAACAACTTAAAATCATAAGTTCCCGAGTTTCCAATAACGTGCAATTCTGATGGAATCTTCAACAACCGCGTGCCAAGCTATGTGCCTTTCATTTATTTGCTTTGGTGAGTTGAGTATAGAAATGTTTAAGCTACGCTTTACAACGTTCATCCATATTCGTCGGAAATTTGCGGTTGTATTTGTCTCATTTACTTTAGATATAAAAGCAAATCTGACAAACATTAGTTCCCAGTGACCTTGTTATATTAATATAATATTAGCTTGTGGAGTTATGATAGATTATATGTTGACCGGATCACATTGACTCGTGCTAAGCATCTGTATAATTTTGTAAATGCAGATTACTTCCACTGTGTTTTGCTGTATGTACAACGTAATTATTTGCATTTACGTAAAAAAGTTAAATTGAATAAAATTTATAGCGTTACATGAATACATTTAACTACATATTTAAGTTGTTTCATAAAATTATGTCTATTCATTCCACTTGTAAATTTC
>OX104070.1:88322244-88600701 GCA_944474145.2 Dicrocoelium dendriticum
AGATTGTAGTTATGAAAAAGTACGTTGGGAATGTATGAGCGATGCATAAGTTCTAGGTAATTACTCCCAATGGCCTGAGCGAGACAACGTGATGGCCAAACGCAGGGCATCACACGCGTTTGGCTTACAGAGGCATACAATTTGTTCCTTAACGTCAGGGTAATTTCACGCGTCCATGCGGTTCCGATAGTCTGTGGTTAGCGGAATTGTCGCTTTCGCCCTCCGTCAATTTGCTTACACTGGAACCGCACGCAGCGGACAAGGCGAAAATAAAATAAACATCTGATTGATTAAACTGAACCAAAATGGTCTTTATAGTTGACTTACTATGTTTATTGCATTTCATTTATATTGTTTTAAAACCGTTAGATGATATTACGCGATATAATCGTACGCAACCTGCAACCGTATGAATAGTGCAATGACTGTAATGACATCGGATACTTTTCCATGTAAATGTGAAGGCATGTGGAAGCTGGGTTAGAACTGATTTGAATGAGTCGACAAAGGATGGTAGTGTTTTGCCTTGAAAATATCTGTCAGACAGCCATGTTGTTAGCTCGGTGGAATGGATGGATTTTGACCCTACGATCACCTTGGAAAGTCGTCGGTTACGAAAGAGAAAGAAGTTCATAGTGGACGTGAGCGTCAGCATAATCGCTTGCCACCTAGTCTATCGCTTCATGACAAAGAAACAATTACATGGAATATCAGCACTCAAGAATACGATGGATGGCAAAGGGCTATGGATGGCGTAGGTTTTGAAGTAGATGAGCATAGAGTCAGAAGGACAGCAAGTGGCATAGATATATTAGATAAC
This sequence comes from Dicrocoelium dendriticum, assembly GCA_944474145.2. Lineage (NCBI taxonomy): Eukaryota > Metazoa > Platyhelminthes > Trematoda > Plagiorchiida > Dicrocoeliidae > Dicrocoelium > Dicrocoelium dendriticum. The sequence continues at coordinate 88,323,065 of OX104070.1, forward strand.
TTTAATCTATATGCACTTGCACAAAAGTTCGTTCAACACGTGGGGCCTGTGCGTAACGCATGGTACCGAACACTTGGGGAGAAAAGCTGAGCCTGATCAGTGCGAAAAATGCGAATGGATAACTAGGATACTCTGTCCTAAAATGCAATTATAATAAAGAAACCAGGGAGCCCGGTATTTGAGGCTACTGCTTGATACCAACGGTATCCACTTTGTCGAGGGTTGTTATCTTATATGTGTAATAACTTATCCTGTCACACTGATCTAGAGCGTATCATCCAACAGAAGCAGTACAGGCTCAGATGAATGCCGTAAATTTTACCATGATCCAGGCAACTAAAGTTGCTTGCAGGCATTTGGAGTAGGATTAAGGCCTACCTTAAGCACACCTTTAGGCGGCGGTAAATCGAAATGTTCTGAGAGAATCTGGACGTCGTATTGAGACACAATGCATGATGGATGCAGGTCTTATAGCGGATTCTTGCAAAAACACGTGCCTGCGTGTCCCTACAGCATGTCAACAAATGGTACAGCATGTACAATATAAGTATACACGTGCTTTGCACCCAGTCGATCAGTAACCAGTGCCACACCGCTGATATATTTTTGTACACTGTAGCCATTGATTTTAGTTGGAATTGCCTCTGGCTCTGAGATGGTTCATTTGGAAATGGGAATAGTTACGTAACCTACGATTACATTGGGTTCTAGGTGCAGTGATAGACCAAGTGTTGCTAACCGGTCGTTATGTCGTACATTGATAGCTACCGAAATTGCGAAGGCATGTCACATGCCGCTCCAAATAACTTAGGCAAAATTGTGCACGTTCCTGAGTGTATGCCATAAATACTGGTTACCAACGGAATTTGTGATTTGCTGTATGGTCAATACATACGACCTGGCCGAGAGTCCGTCAAAGGTGGCTGCGGTCACAATTCAACTGATGCTGGCCAGCAATCCGCCATTAAGAACGTGGCCATCAGAGTGACCGCCTGAGGGCGATACTTGCGCAAAATCTGTCGGTTTACGCAAGTTGTGTTTCAGCAGCCAAATTTCTGAGGCTTTAGTAAACAAAAGCAGGCGTCAACAACAACTCACTGGTCGCAGCTGACAGAGCTCTTAGCCAAAATGTTGGTGTTCGTTGCCCGGTGTTCACAGTATTTTCATACTCCACCTAAAGCTATGCATGCCGGCGACCTGATTCAGATTCGGTCTAGAAAAGTTCAAGGTGCGCACTCTGATGCAAATCGGATGACAAACATGCCTTTCTCGCACCCTTGAGAAGTTTTCCGTTGTCATATTTTGCCTTACAGAAACCAGTTTCAAGACATAAGTACAGTCATCAAAAAGACTTCACCGAATACTTTGACATCAACTTTCACTTTAGACTTTGCAAAGATCACTTCTGGCCAGCCAGGTTTTGGGGTTGCATTAAGTGATAAAATGTCAGGCGGATTAGCTTGAGTAGGTTCCAATGTATACTCGGCTATGTAAACTCAGACTTCGCGGTTTATAGCGGTTAAGTAAGCTTCAACATGTTACGCGTGCTTCGTTTGGCAAAGCCGAATAAGTTCATACAGAATCCAGCCGGATGAAGTCAAGTATTGATTTTACCAAAAGCCATCTAATGTCCTGCGTTCCTCGAAATAGGCTGATAATTTCATACTTGCCGGTGATTTTGATGCATGGGTTGGGCGCCTGCCAACAAGCAAGAAACATATCGCTGGTAGTTTTGGTTTCGGTACTAGTCGATCAGAAAATTAAGACAGGCCAGTGATTTTTTTGACCGACCATCGCTTATTTCTTTTGAGCACTAGTTTTCAGCATTCGAAAAGATAGACTACTACATATTCTCCTCGTCGCTAAGAAGCACACGCCGATTGAACCCAGCCGACACGAGTTGTAGTAATTAGCTTCGGTCCCTAGAACGAGCGTTGATCAGGAGATTACACAAAGACCGCAAATCCTGAAGTTTTGAAGGCATTAGGTACATGGATGTTCCTAAGCTTTCTGGTTATAACAGAATACTGGTACATTTCATGAGGATTAAGAAAGGTTTCAGAACTGAGGCAAAAAAAGTAGCCTATAAATGGACTGCACCCTAAGCAACACTCTTTAAAGATGGTTAAAAGGATGAGCCAAACGTTTCGCTCGCAGTTTACCTGGTCGCCAAATCTATATTTTTCCATTGGGGAACGCACTGGTTCTAAGTGAACTATCCCCCTTGATCCTGTTTCTTGCCAAGTAATATGGCAGTCGCTGTTGCATAAAACGTTACAAAACACCGGCCATGGTGGAAGCCCCCGTGCTACATTACAAGAATTTTCAAGAGATCACTACACTGTTCTCAGATGTCTGGCAACGAGGGGGATCTATTTTAAATTTATTATTCCACGTTCGTCCCCACCTTCAAAATGGGTCCCTGCAGAATGGTTTCCAATTACAGGGGCAAACATTTGGTTCCCATTGTTTGCAAGATTCTGTTGTCTCTCAGTCTTCAAAGGCCCTTCTCAACTCGTGAATCACAACGGCCAGAAGAGCAGTCTGTGCTAAATTCTTGTCGTGGCTTCACCAAGCAGAATTTCACACTCTGCCAGATTCTAGAACTCCGTCATGTTAATCAAATGCCAAAAGATCATTGTGTTCATGGATATCAGTGTTGTCCCTAATTCTGTCAACAGGGCAGCATTGTGACACTGTTCGTAGAGGAACAAGCCTTCCGGAAATTGTGCATTCCTACTACTTGCTCCTTATAGCTTGAAATTAGATGGTGACATGGCTTGCGGCAAATGTTCGCCTTCCTCGATTTCACCAGTTGGGTTCAAACGACATACCCTATCTCCAATCCTCTCCAGCTTTGTCTTTAATCATATTCGCCAAAACCCTCTAGGAGATCGTTGAAAGCTGGAGTGGAGCTCGTACCAAATAGTCGGGTGGTTGATTTGGATTTCGCTGATGATGCTGTCTTTAGACGGTCGGCAGTCCGTCAAACTTTCATATAACCACCTGGTGAACGAAGTGTCTAAGTATGGCATTCACTTTAATCCATGCATGTTCAAGCCACTTTTTTAAGACAAACGTAAACCCTTACCTGTACTTGTCATTTATGTTGAGACGCTGGAATTGGTGCAACGTTTCTTTACATGGGAATTTGCATCGTTGCTGGTGGAGCTGTTGGAAACGAGATTTCGATGCATATTTTAACAGCTCATCTCGCTTTCTCCAGGCAGAGGCATTTATTGTGTCACCACATCATCCGTCACTACTTCAAAGTGCGGGTTTATATTGCTACCGTATAATATGTACTGCTTCACTGTTACGCAACTTGAAATTCTCGTACTGATGAGCGCCGACTGTCTGTCTTCGGGAACGTTTGATTAGGTCCATCGCCCGGGTGTGGTGGCTTTAGCACGTAAGCAACATTGATGTCAGACAGCATGCCTTGGTTGCATACAGCCACACCCGCCAGGCCATCGTGTTCTTGCGCCAACTACCTAGGTTCCGTCAAGTACTGCCAATACCCGTTCTCCATCTTCCGCATCCTCTTCGCGGTCGCTGGACAGGGCTGGAGGAGGCGGTGCGGTGGACGGTCTACAACTTGGATAAGCAGGATGAATAACTGACAAAAGAGCAGGTAACGGTTGGTTCTTCTTGACTTCCTGGATAGGGTCCCAATACTTCTCAGTACCGCTGGTTAGAAACAATGGAAGTCATGGCACAAAACCGAATTCTGTGGTAAGCATGCATCTCTGGATTTTGCTTAGATTGCCCTTCCCACTCACAATAAAATGACATCAAAAGACACAAAACATGTGAGCGGGAAAAATGGAACCAAGCGTTGTTTGTTTTATTGAACTATTTAATCTAATGTCCCCTATCCAATTATGCCATGTTTCCGGTGACAATATGTGTGCACATAATTAAGCACATATATATATATATATAAATAAGAGAGGTAACAGGTCAGTCAAATGCCAACATTTACGTGTCACGCCGAAAATGAAAACAGCGATGTTGTTTGGAATGTCAAGGTTCAATTAACTTGTAGGAGCTATTTTTGTCCCAAACGATTGGGATTGTTAAACAGAGTGGAATAAGACAGTCTTGAAAAACTGAGTCAAGCGGACAATGGAAAGTGAGAGCTTATTCCAATACAGAGATCTTGTTTTGAGTGGATCGCGCTCGTGTGGCCACGGAGACCCGATTGGTCCAAAAGTATTGCGAATCATACTTATTATAAGAAAGTGAACCAATCGAGGACTAGAATATAGAGGTTGAAGTTTTGAAAATATAGAATACGATTATTTGTAAGTAGTAGGGGGATTTCTAAGGTTATTGGAAAGTTAACAGACGGATCATGTAGGAGACCAAGTTAATGCATACATTGTTAGAGGGTTAAGCAAAAGAGTGAAGGATGCAGGCGAGGACCATGAAGTCCGAAGCTGGTGCTGCTGAAATTAGGAAAGCTGTGACCACTAGAGATTACCGTGTAAAGGAGGATATGAAGAAAAACGCTTGCTAATGAATAAAACAGGCGTAGACTGGAAATGGAGATGCGGACGTATGTATCGGAGAAGCAACGACCGTGTGCGATCGCCACGTTTGACAGCTAGTATTATTTGTTGACCTATGACTTAGTGGAAGTTTGCAGTGCCATTCAATAAGGCGAATGTAAGTTAATCAGAGAGCGCGTCGTGTGGGTTGATGACTAGTAAATATGCGATATCGGAAGCGGTAGCCGTCAGGTGTTTCAATGCAACAGGAGCAAACATGGTAAACTATAATTTGATACGAATGACTGAAAAATCAATTCTGAATATGAAAAGCAAAATGCGATTGTGAAGCGTCTACTAAATGAATTAAAAAGCTGTGTCGGTTTTACAAGCATATCCTTCCAGGTGTAACTTAAGTTATTTTTCCATTATTTATTATGCAGTTTTGTTTAAACTGACCTATAGCCGGTAAACATGCTATAATTTGAAGTCGAATTCTTTTGCGGCTACGCGTTATGTGCTGTCCATCTTTGGTCTGCTTGCCTTAATATCTGGATCTACCGTATTTACTGAATACTGAATACTTTATTATAGAGCAAGCAGAAATGGATTATGTGCAACTCTTTCGAAATATGGTGAAAATGTTATAAAAGTTGTCAACCGTGAGTATTATTGTCGTTCTCAAGTAATATTCAAAATATTCGACTTACGATATTTCAGGACCCACAATTCTTTTATGTCATCGTAAGTGTGCAGTCGTTCTTTGAATCGAATGGTGACAAAATAGAAATCTAACAACGTTTTGAACTGTTGCACAGATGATGCCCCAATTACATGTTCGGTCAAACTGTTCCAAATGTTTCCACTCTTACTTAGCGTACTGACTTGTTTCGTTTCCTAATCGGAATGGGTAAATAATCAACAAAATACAAAAGCTCGTGTTTTACCGACAGTCAGGTCAGAAAACCTTACCTCACGGATTCAGCGTCGTTTTAAGTACTTGTGCTTCGTTTGTTTGGTCTTTTCACTGCGTGTTTAGTGACATCGGTTTCATTGTTTTGTAAGCTTAAACTATTTTATTACATATTACATTACATCACATTTTCCCATAAAAAGGTGTTATATTGTCGTTTCCTGCCTACGTTAACCATAATCCACCTACTTGTTTTTACAACTGAAAGCGGTTTTTCCCATCCGTCAAATTACCTCGCATTCATAAATGTAGGCGAATATCACTGCACTGGTTCCAATGCACCTCGCAACTAACGTCATATATTTGCTCGACCCGAAGCACCTGATGGTATGCTGAAAGCCTCCGTTATAACGCGCACCACGGCTTCCGAAGGAGCTAGATTTCGACAGCTACTCTTCGGTATTGCGCCAAGCGATCGCACCCCGCCTCAACACCTCATGCAAGTGTGTACTTTTTCGGTTGTAGTAACATTGATGATGATTTGCTGCTACAGATCTGGACGAAATATCTTCCAAAGGACACCTTAGCTCTTTCTAGTATATTCACCAATCATCTCTCTCTGGACAAGCTGGCCGGGAGCGCCGATAAGTTTAAGGAGTAAATTTTAAACCGGCATCATGTAACTCAGTTGAGTTTACTGCTAATGCCGATCAAAAGAATGAACAGATGGAAGCGACTTACCCTCAGTCATAGAAGCAGGGGCTTGCTAGCGCGTGCATTAATTGCTTCCGTGGTAGAACTTACAGACGCCCCTTCAGAGTTGTCGCGTTTCCAACAATATTTCAATATCTGTGCTGGTACTATCACCGTTTTGCGACATGGTTGTAAGTATCAGAAAGCATCCTGCATTTGCGCAGCATGGAAACACCCACGCCAGCCAGTGTTGACGAAGGCTGCAGCTAGCCAGAATGGTATTCGCCTAATTCTTGTCTACGATTCCTCAACTAAGTTCTGCTTAAAGGTAAACAATTGTCACTTCTAGACTGATATGTATTTGTTGGTTAGCCATGGTGCCAAGGTTACGGTCTTCTTTGTGCTGCAAAAAATGCAACCAAATTCCAACGGCGCTGATATTGCAGGCAACTAACAATACGAAGATCCATACCTATGGCCAGAGAATGGGTACTCTCAATCTTAGTCTTCGTCGAAGTTTCCGCTTTGTTATACTCCCCCATGACTTAAAAATTATCCTTATAATTGTATATTGTTTATACCAAACTCGGCCTCCTCGTTGTGTTGTGTAACCGGAAACTGCGCGATAGTTTTACATTCTTGTCCGTTTCAGGTAAAGTCAGTTCTAACAATGCGATCTGATTTCTCTTGATATCGCACATATACAAGGTGTTCGCCAAAGTACTACTGCAATTAATTGCTCTTTATCGTTCGCTTAACTACTTTCCTGAGCATAAGCACGACAAAACGCAGAACGTCGACACATATAGACAACCAGTATACACGCAACATCAATGACTCTCTTATACAAGCTCGCTACTGCTAAAGCAGAATTTTAACGTATACTTCTCTGCATCGCTCGTCCATCTAGTCTCACGTGATATCCCCCACTTCAAATTATTCCCATAAAGTCCTCCCTTGGGATACGATTCTCCAGCAATTAGAAGAAAACTGGTGTTGTATCCAGCCATTATGGGGCGGTTGATTTCATTGATGAATGCATAACATTCTAGCGATAGACTAATAATTGTGATCTGGTACCGATAACATACTTTGTCCTACTCTCCTAACCTGGGGTTATAGATGGATGTGTTTTTTATGTGAATCCATAGCGAACATACATACGCAGTTGCGTTAAGATTATCTAAAACTGTTAAGCAAAACTCGTTTGGGATGGTTAAGGATGAGGAAAATTCGGCCATCCTAAGATTGACGAAAGATGCCCGTCTCGGTGCACGGACAAACGTCATTCTCGGCTACTCAGCACATGAAACTCGTTACTCCAACTCGATGGGTATTTGCAATTCTAATTACTCGGCAAGCTCTAGTTCACCTATATGCTCTTCATCGACGCCTACTGCACTTGGAGTGAGGGCTGTTCACTTACACCAAAGGATACACGCAAACTTGCTTTAAATCTTTCGGCACACTACAAACGTTTATATGATTATTGGACACGCAGTTTATTGTCAAGAACTTCGGGACTTTCTGTAGAATAGCTTTATAGGTATTTTATAATTAGAGTCATACAACCAAGCTTCCAGCGGAACAGGAGAGGAATGGCTCCGCAAGGTCAAGTACACGTTGCATATAAACTAACTTCTCAGCTGGACAGGTTCTTTTCATTGGGTTCGCTACAAACGAAAAGAAAATAATGGTATGAGTGCCGACGAACAGCGAATAAGTACAAGGCAAGGCATGCGTTTCCGAGTAGAGACTGTGTCGACACCATAAGCGTTACTACTAAGTCCGGGTGTGCCCGCAGGACCTGCCGATCAAACCGGCATATATTAATTTGCCTAACGGAGCTAACTGGAAGTCTGGAGACGTGCGATAGATAAAAACCGGATTTAGCCCAATCATCCGACAGGGCAGTCATTTGGAAAACAAACCACTTATGTCTGCGTTCTATTGCGATTCCGCCGATCAACATATACATACGCATGGTCACCAGGTTAGAGGGTTTATAGTTGCCAATCCACCGGAGAATCATCAGTGATGCAGCTCAGACCGAGTATAACGACCACCCGCTCGGGATAAGTGTTTATATAAACTACTTCTATCTTAAGAACCCTCTTATCGAGTCCAGTTTAATTATTATTTTCCGTAGACATACCTTCATCGGTACCTGCCAAATTAAGGCCAATATACTAGTCTATCTGACGAATTTAAATTGTACGAATCGTTATCTATGAGGCTAGATTTAGCATTTTTTAATAACTACAAAACCTGTTTTTAATCGATTGAACGAAGCACACCAGTAAAGGCGTTACAGTTAATTTACGCACAACAGGAACTGATGTGCATTGTAATTATGCACTTCAAGATGAACGCTGTGTTTTCTTGAGAGTTGTAATATCGAACGTACCGGGTTGTAAAATGGACATGCTAATAATTTAATCTCATGCTTCATTAAAATTACATTGATGTGTTTTGTTTGAGAAAACTCTGTAAATATGGTCGTCTTTCGATAATGGTTTTGAAGGAGTGGTATGATATTATTGAATACTCCGCTGGTGCGATTTATCATATTCTAAATTCTTGCCAAACACAACTTCAAATCCGGCGCAGATTAGTGTGTTTCATTTATGTTTTTAAATGAAAGTGAATATGATTCAACTGACTACAATGCTTAAGGCTTCTTCATTATTTACTTTGGTGAGTCAAATATTCACCTGAATGTTCATTTAATTGATAACTATTACGGTTTCGATTGCATAGGTAGCTGCCCTAATTTAAACATGATAAGCATGGCTGGTTTTATTACCTAAACCTTCGCTTATAATATCGTACTAGTTGTTTTTATGGCTGTGATTAATTATAAGTTGATAGCATTGAAGCAAGGCATAAAATAGAAGTACTACTAATTACGAACTTGTCAAAGTCGGAAAATTATTACATATAAGCTGCTAGCTTGGGCTTTTTACCAGACGTTTAGTCTTATTTTATAAAACTTGTGACGACAGAAAACAGACACATGTTTGCTAATGTACCGCTCAATTATTTTGAAATGACACTGACACATCTTCTGTTGATTAAGGCGAACAATGTCCTATTCGTTGGTCGTCCGGATCTACTGGGAATATCGTGAATGAGCAGTAAATGCTAGCTCCTCTTAACTCACCTGTAGATTTGATTTACAAATATGATTGTGCCTGGACTTTACAAGGTTTCTGCAGCTATCAGCTAAAGTTCAGATGAATGGCTTTTCTAATATATTTGTCAAATATCTGACAAACCACGAGTTTTAGGATTCATAGGTAATTATTATTATGCTTTATTTTTGCTTTAAAACGTATATTGATTTTACTTATCGAACAACGATGTTACAAAGAAATAAGTTTCCCAATGTCTTGCACCCTTACACATTGTGAGTTGTGTTTTCGTTACTAGCAGTTAACCAAGTATTTGCGCACCAGAAATGAGGAACTTTTGGCCTATACTGCTTGCTGGATAATAATGAAGCGCTTCCTTCCGGTTGTTGCATGCACCAAAGGAGGCAATTATAGTTTCGTAGCACACAGATTCCGTCTCGTCATAAGTTTATGACAAGGTACCTGGTTCTAATAGCACTATATTAAATCTGCGTTCCTCATGATGTACAGATATCAGCGGACGACAAACTCTTGAATGGTTTGGGTAATTGGCTTTGTCATTTAGCAAAGTACACAACGAGTTATGGTCGAGTTGATCGTAAAACAACATGAACGCGATAGTGGGATGGTAGCTACAGATATAGTTGCGCAAAAGCCGTCATTGCGCTGTTTTGGTTTCTTTTCGTCTAAGCTGAACGGTCCATTAATCGGTAGTTCTGACTTCAAGTTAGCTTACACTTCTTTTACTCTCCACCTTGAATTTAGCACTGTTTGCAAAAAAATCCATGAAAGTGGCATCCACCATGAACTAATCTGCAAACACAAATTAAGTGCTCGTATCTAGTTGGACTGAAATTGACGAGATACCGTTAATAAACACATGAAGAAGACTCCTGTACGTTTGAAACATCGGTGTTAGAGAGAAATTCGTAAGCACCAGCGATATTCAATCCATCAAACAACTCGGATAGAGCTTGATTTCTCTGTCCTGAATACCGCTGTTCAGTCTGCTTTTGCCTGTCCATTTTTAATGTTGGTTAATATGACGGACATAAAATTCACAACCTGATCGCAATCGTGGTAGCGCAAATTGTGAACTACTCCAACCTTGGAGGCCACTTTACTTTCCTGTTGCGCACTCGTTTCTACTGATATCATATAAGCGGTTTTACGCTGCTCTACTTATGCAGCTACCCGGCTTCAGTTTGTTTATCTGAAAGACAAAAATTGACTGCTGCATTGGCCGACTACGTTGAACTAACCAAAAACCGTCTTTGGAATTTTTTGGTTCCTCACCTCATGCACTGAAGGATTTGTGAAACAAAGCTGGATTTTCCGTTACCTAAAATAGGGAGCTCGTGGTTGTCGTGTAACGTACTGATCACTTTGGTCAAATGTCATGTAGGGACAGACTAGCAGGCGAATTGGTTGCGCTGGCCGGCGTATACTAATTTGGAAACGCATTACTTGTCAAGGTCGCAATAACTGTTCATTGGCTCAAGGATGTAAAACAAATTTGTAATAAATTGTCCACATAAAGCAAGACCAAGTCCGATTGTTCATACCTGAAACGATAGCACAAAATAAGTTTCCTTCTTTGCGCCTGCGCAAATCCACCACATATATATATATCACCAGATCGTTAGGAAGTCGGCCCACATTACAAAAGAACGGTCATAATACGGCTTGGTTTGTCGAGTACCACGGAAGTTATTTTTTCCTCAGCCACAATGCACAAAATTTCCAGCGTTTCGTAAGTGAACTATATCGCAGACATGGTTGATGTCCCAGTGTAGAAGACATACACTCTGCTATCTGCTTATAGGACGTATCTAATCCTCAACCTGACATAGTTCCATTTTCTTGGTATTCGGAATCACCTACACCCTAGTTATCTTGCTAAATGCCAAAGCGATTCATTTATATGTATGACGTTTAGTTTTGCATATGTAGCAAATGAACATAGGAAAATTAAATCGATACAAATTCGCAGTCAAGTAATTAATTACAAAATCAAAATCAAATATATTATAATGTATCCCGGCGTGCATTCATGAAATTTGATTACCCGGTACAGGTTTATAAGCCAATGAAATTAGTAAATCGATGACTTATGGAAACAACATGTTTTATCCTATGGACTAAAAACAAGAGTGAAAACAACGGTCCGTCTGCTTCAATTCAGAGAGCATATGTAACATCCAGACTTTATGTAGAGAAGACAACATGTGCATGTGAAAAACTGCGAACACTGGTACATACGCATTGCTTTCAGCAGTGCGAATATCTAGGCATGATTTATGAAGTAAACTCCCATTTAATCAACGCCTAATTTTCCATTACGAATATATTTTAATAAGAATGAAGCAAGAGAGGTAGAATCTGAGTAAAGAAATCCTTTCGGTAATTCTCATAAGACTCAAAATTTATATTACGACGAGGAAATGCTAAATATGTAGGAATAGGCTGCGTATTGAACATAAAGTTTAATTTCAACAGGAAGAAATCAATAAACCTTAGGGTCCTTGAAAGTGGCATTATGTACCGGGGGAATTAATTCGAAGTTGCAGGTCACGGTAGAAGTGAAGGATGTGCAAAATGATTATGTACGCACAATTCTCACTTAAGGTGGCGGATGTAGATGGCTTCCGCAATAGACAGAAGATGCTTCCGGAATCCGCGTGTGAAACGTTCAGGAACAGTATAGATGACTCTAAAATCATTTTCCGTCCCTTCGTAACTGCACTCTAGAAGATGAGATAATATGGAACCGTTACCGGACCTGGCTTCGCCATTGCAAAACTACTTTGGGTTGTGTTCGCGGATCCTATGAGATAGGTGCCTCGTGGTACGACCCACGTACCGTGCACCACAGGAGTATACATAAAGATAAACAATCATTGATCGAGTCACCGAAGGCAGTCTGTCTTTCAAAGGTTTTGCGAATAAAGGCTTGCTATAAAATAGTATGCGTAATGCGAGCCTCGAACTAGGTATTTTCAGCAGCGTCTTTCAGGCTTCTGGAGAGTCAACAGTCGCACTGTCGCCATTAGAAGGAATATGCACAATTAGTTATTTCTTGGGTACTTTCATCTTTGGTGGTTTTATCTTGCATTCTTTCAGATGTTTGAAGATGAATGCATCTGTATACCCATCCGCTCTTAGCGCGCCGTGACCCTCTGCAATGCTTTGGTGATTGTGTCTGGTGTGTAAATTCTATGTGCCCTTAACTCAAGATTGCGGACTAGATTTCGTTTGTACTGTATGGGTACCGCACTATAGAAGTTGATGTACTCTGCAGTCAAAGTTAGTTTTCTATACACCGCCTTGCTGCACGATCCATCAACGTTTCCGTTTATATCAACGTCGTCGGTTTCTGAATTTGTGCTCACCTGTGAATTGTACATTCTGATGCGCATCACTAAAAGCTTCCAAGTTTCACAGTCTGCGTTTTCGATTTGCAGAGTATAAATGTGTCATCTACATAACGTATACACATCTCGACTTCGTTGCTGTGCCTTCTTAAAACTTTATGCTCCTGTTTCGCCATAAAGAAATCTGCTATTAATATTCCCAATGGTGAGCCCATGGCAACTAGGACAATTTGACGATAAATTTCCCCGTTTCAGGTGAACTGCACGTTAAAGGCGCATACGAGTAACAATTCCTTAAGGAGGTTTTTCTGGATATGCTATATTTGTCTATGTAAAACGAGTTTCTTAAGGCATAACTGCATGCAAAATCGCACCAAACGTAATGGGACAGAAAAGTGGTCAAGCATTAATTAGGAAATTTTGAATGGTGTCCGCAACTGATCGCTTATTAGTCAGAACCTCTGTTTGATTACTGGTTGGATAGAATGCAAAGTTGGCATTTGCTTAACACCACAATGGTTTCTTATTAGTTCGTGATACTAAAACTTTTACACGTGTGTTTCCACGAGAAAAACAATAGCATTGTTACGAAAATAAATGGTATTCCACTGCATAGTAAATAAGTGTTTGAATGTAGGACTCATATTCATAATAACAACTGCTCTTGGACAAATGTTACTATTGGTTCCAGCATTTTGCAATTTGAGAGTTAACAAGTTGCTACGTTCAAACGTATTACTAGTTCATTAGGCTGCTCATTTGATCGTTCGAAATTATTTATTTGATCCCTAGGCAGCTCATCAGGTGTATTTTTCTTAATTTGTGAATAATAATAGTTAGGCTTACCTTTATGTTCCAAATCGAATAAAAAAGTGTGACGATCGACATACCCGTATCTTCAGACACATTCAATACTTAGCATTGCAACTTGCTCCACGGAATAAAAATAAGACTATTGTTTGGTCAAGTAGCCTTACAATGCACAATAATTTTAGAATAGAACAAATAGTTTGTGGCAAAGATCGTTGCAATATCCTCTGTGGGCTGGCGTTGGGTTTTCGTTGTCATATGCTTAATCACTTATGTGATTTGGTAGAAATCTATTGATAGTTTGCTAAAAGGTTTAAGTCAAATTAGTACAATTATAGCTTAATAAATAGACATATCTAAGTAACTAAAATAAGTTATACTTTACATACAGAAGTTGGAATCCGTTGTAATCTAAGAACTAAATTTCTTTCGAACATTTTGAAATGGTAGCGAAAGTTTAACAAATAACTTGTGTTCAATGGGCTTAATAACCGTGCGTTTTGTGGCCCAACACAAACTTATCTACCTGTACTCTGGTTGTATTCCCAGAAATGTGAGCTAAAGCTTCTATATTGATCCCAAATCTATTCCGTTTTAGGCATAATGTCATTACTGTATACCAATATATTAGTATTTGCTGATGACAGCAAATTTGTACAGCGAAAATAATAATTTTTATTTAAATAACAATGTATATTTTGTGCAAATTATGCATTAAAAAGTGACAGCAGCAAATTATTTGCGATATTTATTAGTACCATTCTCCTGCTTATTACGTAATTACCATAGACGATAATAAAATATTTCCTGATATAATAACATAGGACACGACACGTTAAATAAAATCCAAAGAAATTCCAAATGAATACCTTTTTATTAGCCAATATCCTTGTTATTAATCATATTGATAATTAGCGACCAATGCGCATAACAAATTAAATGGTGTATGCGTTCAATTTAGCTGTGCAGTAAACTGAGCTTATTGCTAACAAGGATAACTGTCGAAAAGGCAAATCACTGCAGATATGCTAACTAGTGCACTTATCTAGAGAATATTTCATTAAAACAGTTAAATATATTATTTTCATCTGAGAAGCAAAGGGAATTTTTTAGTCATACAGTAATCTTGACTAAAATATATTGGTTTTGTCAATGTTGACAATGTGCACCACACAGCTAACATTATTTTTGCTAATTTTTGTGTAAGTAACTCGACATGGTATGTGCACTAAATAGCATACTGATAAGTTGAATAATGAAAGTAAATTTAAACGCTGTCTCATTATAAAGAAATCCGATTTCTATTTCCTTTTTACGCACCACAGATCTTCGCCGCCTTGCTGACAGAATCCTGCTTCCGAATCGATAGCCATGAATTTGACGATTTTGTTTGCAAATGCCGAGAAGGTCCTAAGGCAATCGTTACGATGTACTTACCTACCTTTGTGGACTACGGTAACTGCGACAATGTTGTTAGCATTCCGAAGTGCAAAAAAGGATGCCGCTTGTCCACGCGTTCTTAACGTCACTCAAGGCATGAACTCCACAAAAAAACACAAAATGCGTGCAGCCTTATTTGCCATATGTATTAATACACAGTGGATTGCACTGAGAATATATATGTACTATGCACGGCATTCTGCTCTTAAAAGTAAATCGATTTGTTTCCTTTTTATAAATTGTTTACGAAGGCGTTCAAACGCAAAAATTTGAGTTATATCTGCATAATCCCAATTGGTCACAGCCAAACCATATTTATACAAAATAATATCCAGTGGTTATAAGAAAGAATAGTTAGTATCCACACTTTGAAAATTGTAATATATTTCTACAGATTCATTTAGTTTGCATACTCTATTGCAAGTACATCATGCTGCGTACAATACGTGTACGTTTAATTATTTACCAAGATGTTGATTTAATGTACGCTTTTCTTGAGTGATGTATTTTCTATTTAGCTTAGTCAGGTTGCTCATTAAAGACTTTTTATCATTAGACGCAACTGTTACGCCGAATGTTTACATATGATACCTAGAAGAAAGATTTAATATTTCCAACATAGTTTGGTATCCTACTGATGGCTCGCAATTTGCCCCAAGCAAAGCATTGCTTGACACGACCAATATTTATAAATAATATCACACTCCGAGTATACCATTAAATGCTCAAAAGTTTTCAGATATAATTTCGCCATTATCGTACTCATGACTTGGAAACAGCATTGAATCTTTTCCATGAAGTTAACAAAACTCAAAATGAACACCAATAAGTGTAGCATTTGCAGCTATTATCTGCATTTTACTTACACTGTGTTTTATATATGTAACAAATATGCAGCTATGTGAATGAAGTTATTTTCAAATATGGTCTTCTTAGAATATCCACCGTTGATTAATATGACTTAAATGATGTGTCATAAAGGTCAGAATCCAATATTCGACATCAAGATATTGATTTCATGCAAGGAAATTAGGATTGATAAAAACTATTTGTGAAGTCATTTGTTATTTGTTTACAACAGCCCCTAATACATGGCAAGATAACGGAGCATTGTTTGCTAACACAGATAAAGTGAAGCATTTCGAGGTAACTTAATCAAAGTTCCTGAACCACTATGGCCAAACGAAATATATGCTTAACAATATTATAGTTTATCTGCTTTCATGTTGCTAATTTGTTTTGCTTGTTGGTGCATGACGCTCTTTTTTCATTAACAATCAGACGATAGTAAAATAATGGCAAACTATATATAAGTTTGATAAAGGAATATCATAATTACTCCAATAAGCGCTTCATGCTTAGTTCTTCTGGTACATGAAAAATAATGCATTTCGATCATCGTTGTTTGCGCTGTGTATAAACACACTTTATATTTTGATTGAAAACCTACTATAACTCCGACTGAATATTGTTAATATGGGGAGCAGTAGAGCCAATATTATAGTGTGCAAAACATGCGTATAACAATGACCTGGGAAATTTATATTCATCGTTTGATGCTCTTCACTACCATCCATGAGGTAGGCTGGGAAGCGAAAGACTTTAAAACGGAGAATGCTGTTAGGCAAGGTTCATAAATCGCAATTTGATCTTATCATAGCCAATGAAACTGCAAATGCCCATATGCATTGCAGGTGGTTATCGCCTGTTGTGCGATCGATATTTTGTTATTTAGCTACATGTATAATCGGTTGTATCACATTAATGTCCTAAAAGCATCTCCTAATCATAAGCAAATCAAGGCAGCAGAGTAAAACCCTTAACACTTTACATTCGCTGAGGGTAAGTCATGCCCTCAAATGTGACAGATTTCTCCACTGCTTTCTGCCTCGAGCAGGACCAACATTATCATTTAAATGATATACAGGCAAATGTTTTAAATCATATTTTTTAGAGCCATAGCATGATATGCTGCTAATGGGGGCACCCTACTGGGCATTTGCGCCTCGCTGGTCAAATAATACTGTGGAACAACAACATATTTATTTTCCATTTTAAAATGTCAATGTAACCTTATTACTCAAAAAAATGTAC
Organism: Dicrocoelium dendriticum; assembly: GCA_944474145.2. Lineage (NCBI taxonomy): Eukaryota > Metazoa > Platyhelminthes > Trematoda > Plagiorchiida > Dicrocoeliidae > Dicrocoelium > Dicrocoelium dendriticum. The sequence continues at coordinate 88,340,016 of OX104070.1, forward strand.
CTTAATGTCATTTAACAATTTAGGTTACATTTGAATATTCAAAAGATTATTTCAATAATGTCAAGTCTGCATTGTACAAATACAAACAAGTTAAATACAACATTTCAAAATTTACCGCTGAAAACGGACTACAACCTGGCACTGGCCAATGAGAACTTCACAAAATCTCAATTATATGTTACAGCGCCTCTATGATGTAGAAACCCTCAAAAGTTTCCCATCATAAATGGCATGTGGTTGTTACCACAGCACTGCGCAATGCTTCAAATGTCATGGTAAAACGCTCATAATGGTTATCGATAGCAGATCTTACGTACGGAGTCGTGTATTCCGCAATGACTTATTTGGGAAGTCCTTATAGTACTATGAATTGGGTTTGCCCATAAATCCTGAAAACACTGCCTTTTGTGATCGCCACTCTTCTAACACATATAACGTCAAATGACATTATAAATAATGTCGTGCAATTATGTGCCCAGTAAACAGCAAAATAACTATCCTTGTTTTGTTCTTTGCATCCTCAACTCGCTTGCGAGCTTTCATCGGGCAATTAATCAAAATAAGTTTGATGTGCAGTTGTAGTAGATGGGTTTGCCTAACTTGTGCAATTGATGTATGATTTACCCGTAGTTTCCCTGTAGCAGAATCCGTCCCCTCTGGCCATTTTGCGGTTGTGTTGTGATATTGAGTTGCTCTACTATCCTATACGCACAACAAAATGGCATATTTTAAGAAGCCTTCTTGGATTCGCATTATGTGTCCAATGACTTTAATGACACATATAGGTTCCAAAGGCAAATTTAATGAGTTGGTGTAGCTTGTACTCATAACACACCTTCGTAAGACTCTTTCAAATTGGTTGCATGGAATATAGGCATATTATGTACACATTTTAAATGCGGAGCTGTTCGGCTTTAAGACAACTCTTGGAAGAGTTAAGTAACGAACGTTATTCAATACAGCTTTGCCACACACCAAGCATTTTCATCGGTTCATCCAAGTGGAAACAATTACAAATATTCTCTCTCGTTTCATACAACCCGAACAGGTTAACAGCTTGCTTTCTGTATAGAGTACATATAGGGACTGCAGAAAATAGTTGCCACTCCTACCACGATCATGATAACAATTACGGAAACACAGATCACGAATGACTTTCATTATCAAGTAGATACCATGGCCAACAGGAATACTTCCCAAGAGTATACGAAGCAAATGGACCAATTAAAACTGTGCATTCAATGCACTGAACGCACTTCCTAGCTAAAATAAAAAAGTAGAATGAACAACTAGGCGTGTTGGAAGCATTTTGTTCGCACGTCCTTAATCAGCTCACTTGTTACTACTTGAAACATCCTACCTCATTTCCGTTATAGAAATGCTGTCGCACAGTGCCATTTAAAAAGTCAACGCAACGCATTGCATTGTAGACCATCAGAGCAGTAAAAGGGTTAGGGAATCGCTTGAACCCGATATATACTTGCGGAAATACAACTGTCTATTACTGGAGCACGATGTGTGCATTGTTGTACCATATTTAGTGCAATAGATACCTAATTCTTGAACGCTGCGCGATTCCAACTGGGAACGGTTATTTCTAACATTGCACTAATATGACGATTATGTGAGTGCCACCGATCGAACCTTTTATCACTTTGGAGGTTGAGTAAATGTTATTGAGAAAACTGAAAATTTGATAATCTCTAAAAAGTGCACAGTTGAGCAAACTCCTGGTTGATTCTATCTGTACTAGAGGATCCGTTGGAATTAACTCACCCATATAGTAGCCCGACTATGGAAACGATGTTAGTCATTTTAGTGAAGACTGCAAACTTAGCTCAGGCAAAATGCAGATGTTGATATAGTCGTCCGACATAGAGCGAATCGAGTGCAGGCAAACATTTTGAAAACTCAATCTAAAATTTTAATTGACAGCGCCTGTGGATGGAAGGCGTCTCTTCATGTGCAACCCAGTAAGCACGGTGTACACATTTTGAAAATAATATCGCAGGTTCTGATAACGTTGCCAACGAACCCATTTCACAGCAAACAACCTTTAATACTGTTAAGAAGCGGGTTTCGAATTGCAGTGATCAGTGTAGAGAAAAGAGATGTTATCCTGATTGTAGACCACTACTAATATTCTCCTCAGAGAATTCGCCTTGCTTTATTTACGCCATAAAACAGAGTCAAGCGATATCCTCTCCACATCCCAGACTTGGTTGCATGTATAATTAATATATTCCAATTACCAATTAAGGGATCGTCACTGTTCCGGCCGAATCATCCCAGCATATGGGGTATTGTAATTCTATGCTATGGTAACAACCTACATTGCGTAACACTGGATGATTCAGGGACGAGCTCACCGATTTGCTCTGTTACAATTAACATAATAAATACAAGAACAACTGCTTCTTGGCTGTCGTTTGCCGTCTCCGTTATCCACTCTTACCTAATACCGGGCATGACCAATGGATAATATCCAACATTCAACCACCCTCTTTTCTTTTACAACAACTTAATCGCAACGCATTTTACGAGATACTAGCCCACATTAGTAGAGCTATAAATTTAAATATAATGCTGTCGTAAATTGTAACAGTTTCACGTCTGCCATTTACAGCTTGCCCTGCCAACTTACCTTATTTCCGCGCCTAAGTAACGTTGGGATATGTAACGAAACGATCTTGCTATAATTCAACTATATTAGGCATACGTCCTATACACAACGATAGGTGATATAATGTGACGAAGCATGCACCGCCAACACTAAGCAACTCATCTGCTTTCGGCTCTGTTTTTGTACCTCTGTGTGTTAACTGTAGTCAGTCACCCCATCGCAACGAGACGGGACCTTAACGTGGTGCGACGGTTTGCGTACCTAATTGACCCATTGAGCTAAACTGCGTGGTGCCTCCAAGCATCCTGAGAGCTACTCCTACCAGGTTGGTCAATGGTGAGAGATCAGACAAACTCAGTCCTTTGGTCCTCCAGGTTGAAGGTTTGAAATGGGATGGCGTCCATGTCTGTAAAACTAAATCACTGCCACCCCGCTGCCTTGCGGACAGGCTTTTGAGCCAAAGGCTTTGGATGAGGACCCTAATCGTCCTCCTGTCTAGGTCTGGGCGCCCTGTCAGTATCTTAACCCACATACAACCATGATATTTTCTTCAAACCTAAACTTCATCCTGCATCGGCCGTGGAGCAGATTATCAAGGGTAGCCTTATCTGCTGCATACAGCATGGCGGATAAGCGAAAACATGCTACTGCTGGGGCCTCATTTGTTTTTCACTTTTTTCGCTTTCTCTCATCCCGCCCCCCTTTCTAACGGTCCTTCTATAATTCCCAGCTTAATTGACGGTAACCGAATTGCTACTGGGGTAGAACCATCTGCAGCCACCATCCCACCGCACCTATCGGACGCCTATTGGCAAAAGTCCATTATAATTCCACGTTATCCCGTTTCCATGGCGACACTCCACGTCCGTACTCTAAGACAAACAGGTCAGCAGACTGCACTCGCACACACCTTGGACACACTGGGTGTTGATGTGTGTTGTGTGTCCGAAACTAGGATTAATGACCCTAACGGGGTTTTTGAGTTGACTGCACCTGGCTTATCCTTTCATTATTGGTTGCACTCAACCGGAGATGCCGATGCAGAACGCAGGGGTCAAGTTGCTGTAGGTATCATTCTCAGCTCCAAGGCTGAGCCATTGTTGGTTGATTGGATTCCGGTGAACAGCCTTTTATGTGCAGTCCGTTTGACGACATCAGCTAAGGTGAATTCACAAAGTAAAACAAAACGCTGTTTGTTTGTGGTTTCCGAATGCAGTTCCCTTGCAGGGAAGGACACTTTCTATCACGAAGTGAAGGCCCAAATAAGCAGTGCTACTAGTTCTGATAGTATAGTGCTTGCAGGGGATACGAACGCACGAGTAGGGCGTCTGAGCTATTCAGAAGCTCAGCCGGGTGGTAATTACTGAGTTAAATCCGAACGGACTGACAACAGTGAGCGTCTGCTGCAACTGTGTGCGGAGTACAAAATGTTTCTTGCTAGCACTGCTTTTAGACCCAGTGGGCGCCGAAGTGCCACTTGGAGTGCACCTGTAGCTGGCCAGCGATAGACCCAAATTGACCACATAGCCATAAGTTACAGATGGCGTGGTTCCATCCTGGATTGTCGCTCATACTGGAGTACCTGTGCCGGCTCTGATCATGCCTTGGTACGCTGTCGTTTCTCCATGAACTTTACCGAGAAGCCCACCAAGTGTCCCCTACGATTGGCAAAGGACAATTTGTCCAGCCCTCGGTCAGGCAAGCCTATCAAGAAGCACTGCATACCGAACTCTCGCTGTCTTGTACTAAAGACACTGAACTTCAGCGGAATATTATATCGGTTGCCATGCACGGCACAGGTGCACCTGCTTGTGGCACCGTCCATCGTCACCGCAATAGCCCCTGTATATCTGAGAGGTCCGTGAACCTGTTGGAAGCTAGAAAACGCCTCCCGGCTGGTTCTGAACACGATGCGACCAGACAGGCCATTATGCGTGAACTGATGTGGAGCCTACGTGCTGACATGTATGCCTGGTGGACCAGTCGGGCTAAAGAAATGGATGAGGCTGGAGCAGTAGGCAATTACCGGAAGCTCTTCCAGCCAATCCGCACAACTGGTCCCAGAAAACCAGGAGTCAGTGAAAACATCAGAGAGAGCGCGGGTGCGCTGATACAAAATAAGGAGCGCTGTATGGCGGTTTGTGCTGAACTCTTTGAAGGACATTTCAGCTGGCCCCTGCCCCCAGACCTCTTCCTACTCAGGTGATGCAGGACGTGCCATGAACGGTGAGTTTAGAGCCTTCATTAGTGGCCGAGGTCCGAAACGCGATCACAACCCTCAATCGATTTTGTGCCGCTGGCCCGGATTCCCTCCTACCTGCACTATTTAAGGATGGAGGTGAGGTCTTCTGCAGGGCACTGACATGCCTATTCGAACGTATCTGGAACGAAGAGATTGTCCCGGCTAATTGGAGCGACACAATTATTGTGCCAATCTAAAAGAAAAGCAGTCGCACAGACTGTGCGAACCACAGCGGTGTTAGACTAACGTCAGTTGTGACAAAGTTACTGCCCTAGATGATGGTTCGTCGCCTCACTGCAGCACGAGAATCTCGGATCAGGGAAGAGCTGGCCGGTTTTTGCCCAGGACGTGGTTGTATAGACCATATTTACTTTGCGGCACGTGCCAGAGCAGGGCCACGCCTACCGCAGTCCGACAATAGCTGTGCTCCTCGATTTCATGAAGCGTTGGATTCAGTCGATCGATCGATTCTGTTCGAAATACTTGCACGGAAAGATGTTTCACGAAATATGTGAACATCCTTCGTGCTCTATACTCGAAAACTAGATGCCGCGTCAGGGTCTATGGTGCCTTATCGGATAGCTTTTTGACTACAAGTGGCGTTCGTCAGGGTTGCTCGATTTCCCCGTGTTTGTACAAGTTCGTCGTGAATTATATCATGGAGTGTTCTCTGACGGAATCCAACGATAAAGCGTTGAACTGCTGCCTGGTGAAAAGTTAGTTGACCTAGATTATACGGACGATATCGTATTGCTTTTCGACGATTTTGCGGCGGCACTATCCACTCGGAATAGTGGAGTAGAGTGGTCTGTTATTTGGTATGCAAATCGCCCCTTCAAAGTGCAATGTGTCGCTGCAATACCACCAGCCACTTGATGACCCCTTGACGCTTACTAAGGAGGATTTCGATGTGGTTCATAATTTCACTTATCTTGGCAGCTGTCTCAGCAAGAATGGGCATTGAAAATGACGTGAGCTCACGCATCGCAAAGGCCAGAGCTGCCTTTTTAAACATGCGGCATCTTTGGCGACAGAAGGGAGTTTCCCTCTGTCTGAAAGGCCGTGTATACAAGGCCACAGTGAGGGCCGTTCTGCTGAATCGTAGTGAAACTTGGCCCCTTCGGTTTGAGGATCTGAGGCTCCGTCAAGTCTTTGGTCATCGTTGTCTGCGTATTATTGCTGGTGTCGGATGACACCAGCGTATCCGTAACGATGATGTGCGTAGGCGCGTACTAGGTAGTGATAATCAAGCTAACACGCTAGAACAACAGACAACACTGAATAAGTTGGGTTGGCTTGGGCACGTGCTACGCATGCTTGTTCACTGCTTACCTAAGAGGGCCTTGCTCAGTCTACCAGGTGTAATATGGCGCAAGGCTCGAGGTGGACAGAAGTTGACTAGGCAGCAATAATGAAGTCACTGACAACCAATCTGGGTGCCGTTGGTCCGTCTCGCCTTCAGGGTTAGAATCTACGTGACTCATTTTTTGCTGGGCTCGAAACTTGGCAGGACATGGCTCGCAACCTACACCAGTGGCGCGTCTGCTGCCGTCTTCTAATCGGATGGCCTGATTAAAGTGTGTTTGGTGTTGAGTTATCTGCAGAGTAATGGCTGATTTTGACGTACGGCAGTGAAAGCCGAAAGGAAGCTGTCTCGTCGATGCCGCCTTATCTTTGCACAATATCCAGATGTTTGTGACGGTATGATGTCTACACAAGGTGTAGGCGCCTTCACCCTGTATGTTTGCTTAGGGCATTCAGGTCTTCAGATAAGTCCTCCTTATCTCCCTCTTTTTATTCTTTATTTCATTGATCGTCATGCATGTATGGCAGCGAAGCATCAGTTCAAATGCCTGATGTACTACTGTTGATGGTGATGCTGATGAGTCAGTCACCACAAGTATTGTCATTTTATCAATTGGTTTGGTTCCCATCACAGCCATCCTGTGCGAATTGATTGGCAACTGCTTTTCATACGTAATTTTTAATTCCACCATTGTTATTTGAGCACCGCTGCGCTTTGCTTCACACACGAATACAGTGAGCTAGAGCTTATTGCTCGGACCTATTCAAACATATTACTGTGTGCTTTCGTTCTGCTTTGTGCATACCTCATTTATTTCGACTACCTTATCTGTCGTCAGTTAGCGAACTAATGGGAATTACTTGATATTCGCCTTGATTCAATTAGGCCTCGCATGCCTTGATTTCTACTTACAATTTATTCCTTGAAGAAACTGGCACCTTTCTTAATAACGTTGTGTAGATTCACCACGGAATATCTATTAAGCATAATTCCTGACATATGTATAGCATGCAACTACCCCCTATCCACTTTGCGATTTCTGGGTTTAACCTTCGCAGTTGAATAAAATCTGCTTTGCCTGCATCCTGCTAGATTATCCAAGTTTCATTCGGAAAAAATAGCATGCTTTGCACAAAGCTGTTCCGCAATGGTTTGATTGCAGCGAGGTGGTACGATTGTATGGTGCACCACGACGCTCTTTTCAAAACACATGATGATTCAACAAGACAATTAGCGAATTTAAATTTGTAGTCCAATCGACCTCATAAAGATTCATGGCGGAACAATAGCGTAGGTAAGTATGTCCACAGCTGTTCAGATAAATGAAGATAATTTCACACGCAAACTCACCATCTAACCTCAGTGGTTCGCGGGATGCACTTTGGGCGATCATATTTGATTGTCTCAATGAAGGTTTGCCAAGTCTCATGCATTACGGATAAGATATGATAGTAAATTCAGAAGCCGTACCTAGTTGCAAGGACACATGGGAACCTCGTTAATTCTTACGGTAAGGTACTTTCGTAAGCCAAAAATTCCCTTGAGAAAGTCGCGAGAAGTACCTGTGTGTGCTCCCAGAAACGATGTCACTAGTTATAGTCCGTGTAAAGTTTGTGGTAGACATAGTTATTCAATCCTACATTGCGAAACAGTGTGATTCTTTTTGACCGAGGCGGTTGCACATCTGACATAGGTGCCATTTTAAGTAAAATATCATACGAAGTGCCAACCAATACAATTTCAGCATGCGGTCGGAAGATTCTGGTTGGATACTACATGGCATTTAATTTTAACACGAACAGCCGCGCAGTAAATTGACGGTTGAATCCTGGGGTCCACATTTACAAACACTTTGGATTCATGTTTCAATTAATCGGTCTCTGAAATTCAGCAGCAGTGTCTGTAATAGCAATTGGGTTTCCTTCTCTTAACTGCGTAGCATGCTTGTAAGAACATTAGCATCGTCATGAGACTAAAGACTGCAAAGAAAAATGTGACCCTTTTACTTATCAGGTGTCATAGTATCTGTTTTGAAACATTCGCACTCTCGGTCCACGATTCCAGCATGTGTCATAAAATCATGGCTACTACGTTTGAGCAGTTTAAACAATAATAACATATACTGGATAGAAAAGCTTTCCCATCGAAACTGGACTTCGGAGTTTAGAAATTCCATGGAAGCAAAAAACACTTAGATTATTTGGAAGCACAAAATTGGTGTAGCGTCCATGGCCGGCTGCACAGCGATTGCGCAGCAACATCCGACCATGCCATGCTTCAGCTTGCGTCGCCAAGTTAACACGGAACATTTAATCATATTCCTTGAAACAGGAAAAATGTTACTCCACTATGTGTTTAAAGTTGTTACTGCGTCTACTGATGTTCCGGTGTCAACACATTGGTGCACAGGTTGAACGTTCAGATTATGTGCAAAAATTCATACCATTGCGTTTGGGACTTCTCCAGCTGGAGCGGCTGTTGACTGAATAGCTGCAACACTTAATTAATTGAAATAACGGTTATCGTCAATCATTTTAATCGCCAGAACTTACTAGGTCCTAAATGTTACGACTCTGCAACGTCCTAGTTTGCGCCTCGCGAGCGAAAGTCAACTCTCCGGACGAATATTATGGTTGGCGGCATCCGGTTTCGGATTTGCCTGTCACTGTGGCCAGCCACAAGACGCCTGCGCCTACAGAGGGACCATAGGTGGCTAGCGCTACACCACCCACAGCTCCAACCACACACCCCCTATCCAGTGTAAACCCGACGGAATAAGACCGGGAAATATGTGGATGGGATCCACGTTTCATCAACAAAGCCGGCCCACACTCCTTCACAGGAAAACACAATCACGCTGTATTTGGGAAAACAAGCGCACACAATGCAGTGGCTGGACCGTAGTCCGCTCCACACTGAATGCATGGAACTGCATTTTGAGCCTAGCACCGCCACAAGGGCCGTGCACCCCGTCCTCTCTAGCAACGACCAACTGTCTCCTGGAGCCAGTACGAACGAGGTAGTGGATAATAGACAGGTAGGCACCTTGTCAACATGCACATCAAGCGCAGCCACACCGGGGATATCAAGCAACAGCCATTCACTTTAAACGGCAAGCTGAAATAAAATAAATCCAATAATGCATAGCCGTATCTCTATGCTCTTCGCTAAATTACCATATGAAGTAAGTTGGTTAGCGACGAATCCACGGTAAGTAAGAAATGTCCACAATTTACTTAAAATGCTACAAACACAACAAAATTGTCGAATAGTATACTGGCAAACATAAAACACGCCGAGGTGGAAAGAAATTACATTATAAAATTCAAATTAGAGTTGTGTGCTCAGTTAAATTTATTGGTCTCAAGGAATGTATGGACGTCTGACGAGCGTGAATCGAGCGACAGTAACAAACGTTCTGCGACACCTAAAAACACATACAATAATCGTAGTTGCGGCTTTTTTGATACAAAACTCACAGCTTCTGTAGACAACTTTTGCACTTACCTTCCTGAATAAGTCAGTTGGTTTCCTTTCTAGGGGCATTCGCATTTCATCTGTGTGGAATTCCGTTTCACCACGCCAGTTAAAATATTTGGTCTAAATCAGTGACGCCAAATTGACTTCCTTCTAATATAGAGATAATTTCCTCATATTATGTCGTACGTGATCTATCACAGAAGCGGTCAAACACAAATCGTCGACAGGATTGCGAAATGAATGGTCAAGGCGTTTTCACTGATTATATCATATTAAATTCGGGAGTTCCAGTGGAGCATCGACGTATTCTAACTTGATTGCTTGGCACGAACTTTAAGAATAAAATAGTGTATAATAATTTGACTACAACACTGTGAGCTGCATCAAAGTTTTGAATATCAATGGCAAACTATGATATGTAATCTAACTGACGAATGTCTCGTGATGAAATTCGATTCACCGAAACCAAAAACACTTAGTGGGCTTTCAAAATCTAAGGATGGTAAATGCACAGATTCTAATGATTCATTAAATCGGATTTGTACACAGGACCATAAGGATCATCAAGATATCAGGATCATTGGATTTTACTGCATATATGCCGCGTATGCCTGCATTGGAACGCCGTTTCTAATTATGTCCTCTCTGCTCCTAATCTGGCGATATTAAAAAAAACGTGTTGACCATGCAATTTCTCACTTTTATTTCTTTTCATGACTGGTTTGCCGGAGGCTACAAAACGCAAACATACATTTTCGTGCCAAACGCCTAAGCAATGAATTTATGGATTTATACATTAAATAGGCGAACACTTTAGCATGTAATTGCTTTTAGAAATAATTTCTATCCCACAGGACTGGTTAGGCAACGCTTTTTACCCGTAATAAACCATTGTTCCATGTTCAATAATGCAACAGAAACAGTGTTTCTAAGACTGCCAGTGTAACGGACGTCCGCACAATTGGCTCTGAATCTGACGTAGCAGTTTACTATGCCGGTGATTCGGCTTAGGCCTCTGACAGATGGTGGCATGTGGTAGACTAGGATCGCTTGATTCTCATCCGGAAAAGTTTTGATGCTATCATTATCGATTCTGTGACCCAAAACTAAAAAAAATAGGCGCATTAAATGTGTATTTGTCCGGGTTGTTGGTTATTGCTTGATGTACAAAGCGTACAAATGCAATTGGGATTTGTGATATATGCTCATCTTTGTTCGCGCTTGCCATCAAATATTGTTTATGTAACCTGGAAAAATAGTCTGCAAGAAAGGAACTGATCCATGCACATAGCCAATTTGGAAAATAAAGAAAGATTAATGTTGTATTCCGAGGCCAAAATTAAGTTTATTCTGGTCGTGCGTCGCCATTGTAGTTCATTTGGCCGCCTGTTGCATTGAACCAACTAGTTGCTGGAGAGTATTTTCAACGTAAATGGTGCAATGGGGTATTTCGCATCATTATCGACCACAAAATGTAGTTTGGTTTAAGAGTCGTATACGTACAGTGGTGGTCTATTAGTTGACCAATCGCACATTCAATCCGCTCACATTCTAGAATGGGAAGCGCCGACCCTGTGCTAGACATTCTGAATAATTTGTGCGAGGTAAGATTTTTATACGTTCTTCGTGATATGTATGAAAATCACAATTTTCAACGAAATTGACAATTAAACTGGACATCAGTGGAGTGCTTCATTGGTCCAGTGACAACCGGACCTGAGAATAGGTGCTTAATGTTTCTCTGTCTAACTAATTCGTCCTAATTTTGAGACGCTATCACTAGGGTTTTATTTCTAATTACCATGGAGTAAAGGTGCAAAGATTGAAAGCGTTGCCAAGTTTGAAAAGCTATACGAACATTTATCCAATAGTGAACCTGCCAATGGTGACGAAAGCAGTTGATGTAAGGCTAAGGAAGTGGATCTGACAAACGAGTGGTGGGTTACCTAAGCGGATAATTGTAAAAAGTTGAGTATAGACCACCGGTAGTCCATAAGGGAAGTACGGTGAAATGAGAGAGTACTGGGATCGGATAAATTAAAGCAATAGTTATGCTGAATAAATTGGATAAGGTTAAAAATTTGTACATGGTTCTAGCAGACACAAACAGCTTCCTTTGCAATGCAATAGGTTGTAGTAGAACCGAAAAAGTCGAGGAATCCTTAATAAACGGGTTGTGAAAGGTGCTACAAGGTAGCAGATGGCCGTATGCTTACCATCTAGCTATGTGCTAGTCGGTACAGATAGTAATAGCGAGGAATTAAGTTCTTCACACAAATGTGTTTAAGTCACTAACATCCGATGGGGTTTCGAGTATTTAATCAGTTAGCCGTATGAAGACCAAATATATGAACCTGCGGCCGTTAATGGAATTATGAATTTTTTGTGTCGTCGGCATTTATTGCCCCTGACAACGGATTTGTGATCTCATATATTGCCAATAACTTCTTCAGCGTTGGGCTGATCTAGTTGACCAAGTTTTACTGAGATCTTTATTGTCTGGGAGATATGTATTTGTGTCTGGCGTTAGTTCGTTGGCCATAGCAACACATTCCGATTTATCCATCATAACTTTCATGCGTACTGTATTCGCTGCTAAAGTTACAACTATTCCTTTATTTTATCTTCCCCTGAGTGCCTTCTCTTATTTACTGTACCGCATCAGGGGTAACTGCTTTTTCTACTTAGCACCAACATAGAGGCTTTCAAAATACTTTTTATACGGCTGACAACCAAATGTATTTAATTGCGTTGGCTGCAGTATTTGACATTACTTTTTAGTTCGCTTTTTGGGAGTAATCGGTTCATAGGAAATCTTCGGTTTGTAGAGTTGACTTTCAGGTAGTGAGGCAGATCATTTAGAGAAGCTTGCTTCAGTGGATATTTTGGTGGTGAGTCACATCCCTCACGTCGAACTTTGTTAGACAGACACATTTGGTGTTATGTACGGACAAGGTTAGTCAAACGGAAACGCACAACGTTTTAAAACACTTTCATCAAAACCATTCTCCGGACATTGACTAACCCTAACGAAGCCGCTAATTGAAGCAACCATAAAATAGGCGAGTTCTGCATATATAAAATAAAGTAACTTTGTGACACCACGCGGCTCGCCATAACCAAGATTTTATAGACAGGATTGTTTTGTAGATTCAAAGCAGTGCAAATTAGGGTTTTGAACCATGACGTTAACAATATAAGAAATGCAGCTTGCTATTGATATTTGCATCAGTTGTGTGTTGCATCCCTAGATTGCACCAATGAGGCAAATTATAATTTGCTTGGAATGGCGAAACTGCATTTCTGGCTACATTTAACCCATGGTTGTGCAGTGCTTCACATATTCAGCATGAAGCATCATTAATATTTCGTGCTGGATTAACGTTTTCAAATGAATGGGATCTTTCTTGCCTAGTAACGTGGCCATAATAATACTGCGTGCTTATCGCTCCTCTTTCTTATTATCTCAGCTGTATTTTCTCATATATTGATGTTAACATCCACTCAAACATATTCATCACGTTAAATACTGCGCTCAATCCTTCAGAGCTAGCTTGCGTGGAGCGCTTTTCATGTCAGCATTGAGGCTTTGACACCATTTAGGTGAACACATATTCAGCATTTTCCAAACCACGAATCACACTGCAACTTCCGTGGTCCCAAACTAAAGCCAACTCCGCGTGTTATCCGACTAATCATCAAAAACCGATTTTGCCCATATATAAAATTAGCTGTCGTACGACGTGTGTCAGTATTACTCAGTCGCTCTCTGTACAACGGGAATATCTAGAAGATTAAGCCTGCCCCGCCTATGCCAGCGTCAGAGAAACGGCGACCATGTACATGTAGAAACTCAGCTTAAAAGCGACCCAATGGGAAACATGAGCGTTTCAGTTTAGGGCGGATTATCATCGACCAATGCAACCGATTGTAGCAATTAATCGTGATCCCATGTAACTGCATCCATATCAACAGTAAATTTGGCATTTCTACATGCGCCAAATTAGTACGAACTGCAATCCTGTTTGTCAGTTCCCTTGTAAGTTATACGTAAAGTTCCAAGGACACAGTAATCAGAAGAATCTGACAATGCGAAACCAGAATCGCTTCGGTGTTAAATGTACGACCGCTTTGTAAAAACTATAGGGCGACAACAGTTGTTCTTTGTTAAAAAAAGCGTGACTGTGAGTATATTCCAGGCATTTTCATAAATCCCTAAATTAAAATCTTAGAAGAATGATTGATAGCGCGCTGCAAATACAGTATATGTGATATTAAACTTGAATACACACAAATATGCCTGAATCACCGAAGCCAAACCTGATGGGATGAGCACGGTCAAGAATTTCCAACCGCACAATCGTTCTAGAAATGCTGAAGGAATTCGATACCAGTGGCGGTTGGAACTTGGTTGCCGCCATTATGATCGAAAACTGGAATGCTACAAGTAACAATGTAACCAGCTTAAATTATGAGAAAAAACTGTAACCACACAGCCTCCGTCGGCTTTATACAGACAGGCTTCGTTTGAACTCAACATGAGCTGCACGTGTTATACCGGCGACGATCAGCACCAAATTTCTAGACTCTCCGCCATAGGCGTTAACATGAAAACCACTCAAATCCACGAACCAATGGGACATAATACGTGACGTTATAGGTGTTGTTGCAATGCCGTCAATGTGACACGCGTTATTTTCGCCCAAATGCCCACCATTACACTAAAACAAAACTTCTCGGAGTTGTGTCGGTTTCAGCCAACAAAGCAGAATCCGTTTTGTTTTGGATAGATAGCTTACGGAATGGATCCTTTTCAATAAGTATTGTGCCGGATATTCTGCAGAGCTAGCACGGATAGACGAAGCACTATTTAGAACAATCCAAAGAGAAGACGTTTCCTTACTCGTTTTTGAAATTAATATTACAATTTTGAATACTCTGATGGCTCCACTTACCACGTTGCCAAAGCATGCCGAATACAACTTAAAACTGGTATCAATGAGGCCTCAATCATATTAAACACTACTCAAGTGAATATAATGCCTATTACATAAAAAGTAAAACGAAGTATGAAGAATATAAGCGTTTATTACACCTTTTCATACACCTAAAAACCTTGCTGGCTAACTGGATGCATATTGTTCAAGCGTATTCGCAAAAATTTTATTAAGATAATGGGCTTTGTATGTATTTCTAATGAGACTTTATTGAAAACGGTTCAAGTTTACTTTTCGTGTAGTAATACATAAAGTAAGTTAAGTTGTTTACTAGTTGGCCAACGTGCTACGACATGTTTATGTGCCATGGTAGCACAATTTGTTAGGATGCATAATATGGTGAAAACAACTTAAAAGCAGAAATATTTATGGCTCCGATAAAATGCAATTCTGCTTAACCAGTTGGCAACCTACTGACATGATTTGTGCTTTTCAAATATTTACGTTGGCGAGTTGAGTATTGTCACGCCTAAGCTTTTATTAACACATATCAGCAAATACTCAGAATAAATGTGAGGTTGCACGTTTGTCAGTTGCTTTTAGTAATGCAAATAAGTATGTCAAATTTTAGCCTTCTGTGGCAGTATTATCGCCTTATAACATTTGCTTGTAATGTTGTGATACTTTTGTATTTGCAGAAGCACTTTGACTTGCAGTTAGCATATGTATACTTTTAACAAATTGTATTTTATTATTATTATATATTATATTTAATTTGAACTGCTATGCTGTACGTTTGGTTAGATGTACGACTTCAGTATTCGTGTCTAGTACGCGGAAGACTATAGGCTATTCTTTCTCATAAGTACCGTTAAATTAGTCGTGACTTTATCGGGTCGTTATTACTTGCACCTCGAGTAATCTCTAGGAAACCGACATTGATTGTTGAGCTAGTCAACATGACGTAAGGAAAGTACACTTTGACATATCTGTGTATGTTCACTTAAAAAGCTAGATCCGAAAGTATTGCCTGAAGTTTACAATAGTCGCATAATTTTGGAAAGTATTCGGCGGTATTCTGCCAGATAACTGAATACCCGCCAACTCATTCGAGCTTCTGACCCTAAGTGAATTCAATGGACAAGTCATGATCAGTTTAATCTAAGCCAAACATATAACTTAATTGAACATTTATTTCCGTCTTGCTGCCGTGACTGTGTGTGCCGAAGGCGGGATCTGAGAATGGCGCTGTAGTTAAAGCTCGGGTAATACAAAATCCATTTATTATTTGCAGCCCATGTACGTTCTGCTTCGTTAGGTGTTAAGGCGCACATGGTTGACTATCACGCTACTAAACCATCAACTCGACACCTTATTCACAATAGCAATAATATTGGAACAACCGTTAAAACTTGCATCTTCAAACACTGCATTCATCCACTGTTTCTTTTGTCACCCAAACTTCAATAAAACGTACACCGATCCTCCATTCCAAACACCTGGCTTGTTTAAAAGCGCTTGCAACAAACATTAATTAGAAGATGTGTAATTTAATCAACGCTCCAAATATATATCACTAAGTATTCATATTATTTGGGTCATGTTCTTATCTCATAAAGAAGTGTGACCTCTTAGCTACGAAGGATCAGCTGATACCTACACCCTTCTCAAAGGGGAATTTTATGCAAAATATCAACGTTTTCCGTAAACGTAAACACGCAGATCGCTTTATCAAACAGTAGATTGCACATGCAATTGTTTCTCTTTGCAAGGCATTTGCAGCATGAAATATGATTACCAGTGACAACACAGTGAGTTACGTGCAAGGTAGCTTCCTATAATAAATCAGGTTTTGTCTAGCACGTTTTATGTTTACCAATTGCATAAACGCATCTACTAACATGCCCTAGCTGCAAATCAGTAAATAAAAGTTGCTCAAAGTTTGCTGAAATATAGAATCATTGTATATTTGCCAAAACCTGTACTACTGTGCCAACGTGGTCACGAGGGACAAGTGTTGTCAAAATGTTCTTTGACAGCATGTAGGGTAATGTCCCATTACTAGTTGTAACTTTGTGTCTTCGTTCTGTTACAGTACGAAAACTTCTAAATTCCGGTTGTATTAACTAGGACACGTTGCATTCGTTAGGGTAACATTTCTCTCGTGTTTCGTGCAATATATAATTTACAGGTATTCCGTCGCGATCTATACGACGACTGTTGTTCGAGCAAGCAATTTCTCGTAATTTATCAGAATAGCCCGATTTTACCACGTTTGGAACGAACTTGGAAAATACATCAATTGTATGCGTTAGACGAAATGCGTCACATATCGGGTTAAATATGTGACCTACAAGCTTGCGTGTCATAATGTCAAGGAGTTGGCAGTTGCGTCTGAAACAGAATGACATTTAGTTGAAGAGATTACTTGCATGATTGTTAATGTCGCATAGATTAGTTTCTGGAAGTATCAAACGAAGCTATGCTTGGTTGCGTAAACGTATCGGTTACTTGACATATCTAATACTTAGTTGTTTTCAAGTCCCCCCACAACATTGCATATTAACTATGGCAAGTGGTGTCGTGTAGCCCTAAGGACTTAAGAACAGTGGACCGCAATCACGAAGTCATTTATTAAGATTACGCTGGAATATTTACAGCTTATATAAAATATTTATAACAGTTCGCTCTCAATGACTCATCCCTGTTATTTGTATTTTGTCGTCGGTTCCCTTTCCATGGGTTTATGCTTGCTCATGAGATACACTCTGTTTAAATCACCTTGGCTTGCTGGATTGGGCCCGCGAGCTTCTTCCCTCGGTCTAATGTCACAAGCCTTGGCTTGAAGGTGCACGATTGGGCGCTCCTTCGTATGCTGGCGTCTGAGTGGTTACTTGCACATTCAGTGGATAGTTACTTGGTGGTCGCGATTACGGGCCAACTATTTCCTGCTTGGCTGACCAATCTGCTCCTGGCAACAAGCTCACTTCTTATCGGTCTGACCTGTGACGTTCGATTGTAATTATAGCATTTCCAATCAACAGCATTTCCAGCCCCATCACAAGTGGGCCGTTTTGTAGCTTCGTTTTGCAACCTAATTTATGATGCCATTCATAAACAGAGCTAGTACCAGAAGATGCATTATCCTAGCCTCAAACGCCTCTAATGCATATAATAACACTGTAGCCTTAGCTAAATCTACGGATACAAATGCAACTCAGTACCCAAGCTGTAACTACTAGGTTAATCTCAGAAAGCAATGCACTCATGCATCAGGAACTTTCACTGAACCAAGTGTATCAGTAGTAATAATTTAATCGATAAGTTGTCAGATGATCGAAGCATGATTTCTTGCTATAATTCCGAGTCTTTCTCTAGATACTCGGTTTACAGTACATGTTGAATCAGCTGTAGATGGCTGCCAAAGCGTAGTTTGCACAATATTTAATTCGTGCTAAACATTAATGTTAAGCAACTGAGACCGTTAAAACCTACCAATCTCAGTCAACCAATATGATTGAACTTCTTGCACATAGGAACGCTTGCGGTAGACAAATGCAGCATGATTTGGATGAAAAATACCCTAGAAGCTTAAAAAAACGATAAGATAATGAACATGCTTGTATTATGTTGAATTCGATAGGCACATACAACCAAAGTAATAGATATGCATTCAGCGAAAACAACAGGCAATGGAAAAATTCATGGTCTAGTTTAACTGAATGGTAAGCATAATGATTGGTTCCGAAGCGCTGAAGGACTTGCGCTTTACATGTTATTTTAATTTATGTCATTGTGAATTGGGACCTCCATATTGAGGTAATCAGAACTAATTATTTCTGCGCTAACCAATCTGAGTTACTGATGGTAAGCGATATCTTACTGCACCGGATTGGCGAACGGATATTTAGTAAAGTAGTTAAGAACGTTGATATAATTGTATTGAACCGTTGGTAGTGCGCAATAAATGTCTTATTTTGAAGTGTTAAATCGGCTTGTAATTAAAATTGTATACTTGTAGTGGTTCCACTTTCCTTGTCATTAGTGCTGCCAAAATGAGTTATATGATTTAATCAAGATTTTGTATTTGTATGACCAACGATTTAAATGAAACGTGAGGTATTCGGGGATGCAATAGCCAAGTAAATAATGGGCAAATAATTAATTCTGGTCATAATTTGGCTTACCGACAATCCAGAGACATTTAGTTATTTCAGCTTGTATACTTGTTAACAATCTCTCACCAGTAATAGTTCCAGAATAGTGAGGTTGCCGTCCAAGATTTAGCGTCGCTATTTTGTTTTGAAGATGCAAATGAGCCAATGTCGCGAAACATTTTGCACAGCTAAATGTTAACCTGGCGAAAAATACGCTCACGAAATACGTTACCATGCGGGAACTTGGTTGGAAACCTCCTTTAATTTAAATACATTTAAATGTAAATATCTCGGTGATGAAAAATGGGTAAATGGTTTTGAAATATTCACACACGTGTTTCTATGTGCAGACCGGGTTTTCTGCTACAAATGCATTACTTAGATGTGTGAATTGGCATAAATCTATTGACATAATTTTAAACGTTTTCGTCAAATTTGTACAAATGAACAGCGTAAATAAATTAAGTAACTAAAGTAACTTATCTTTCGCACGTAAAAATTTGAAACGGTTATGATCTAAACACTAATGTTCTTTCAGATTAGCAAACTGGCTGCTAACTTTTAACTACTAAGGAGTATGAGTTCGAATTAATATGTTGTGTGTCGTGCGGCTCACTAAACGATACTCTATCTATTTATCTTGTTTAATTCCCAGAGATGTGAGCCAATGCATTTTATGTTTAACCCAAAAACAATTCAGTTTTAAGACCAATGCACATACTTTATTTCAATAAATTTGCAGTTGCTTTGGACAAATATTTAAACTGAGGAAATAATAATGCTTAACCAAATAACAATTTAGGTATTGGGCAATTTATGTAATATAAGGTGCCCTCAGCATAGTACTTGTAATATTTAATGTTGTATGCCGCCAGCTTATTCTTTACTTGCCATGGTACCTAATACAATTTTCCAGAGATCAATAAACATGAAGTAAGAACGTATTTTGTAAAACAGAAATCTTAAATTAGTAATTTTCTTAGCTTTTGTTTTTGGGAATAATGATGTTGGTAGTTAGAAACGCATTTGCGTTAGAAATGAAATCTGATTTAGCTAAGTAGTAAGATTGAGCTTATCGCTAACAATAGTGACTATCGCAACAGAAAATCCTTGCATATATACTAGTCAGTGCACCTTTCCGGCAGACTCCATTCTTATGTTTAAATCTACGAACCTTCTCGGACAAGAATAGAGGAACTTTCGACTATATTGTAACGTGGACTGAAATATCGTCGTTTTTCAATGTTGCCAATATGCAGCACACAGCTACTATTATACTTGCGATGTTTTGTGAAAGGAACGCGTCATGGTTTTTTGCACTAAATAGCACACAGACAAGTTGGGCAACAAAACTAAATTAAAAATTGTGCAAACTGAAACTCGCCGCCTCATTATTAAGAAACCCGCTTTTACACTTTATTTCCACGTACCATAAGTCAACGTTACTTTACTGACGGAATTCCGCTTTCAAATTATTAAGCATGAATTTGACTATCTAGTTTGCAAATGCAGATAAGGTCCTGAAGCAACCGTTACGATGTACTTCCCTACATTTATAAACTACGGTAAAACCTCCATTGCTGTGAGCCTTCCAAAGTACATGAAGGTTGCCGCTGGTCCACTCGTAAAAAAACTTCAAGCAAACATTAACTTCATTGAAAAATACAAGCCGCGTACTGCCTTATTTGTTGTTATATATTAATACGCAGTGGATTGCACTGAAAAAATATATA
This sequence comes from Dicrocoelium dendriticum, assembly GCA_944474145.2. Taxonomy (NCBI): domain Eukaryota; kingdom Metazoa; phylum Platyhelminthes; class Trematoda; order Plagiorchiida; family Dicrocoeliidae; genus Dicrocoelium; species Dicrocoelium dendriticum. Next base: position 88,360,494 of record OX104070.1, read on the forward strand.
TTATGCACCTTTCTCTGCAGTTAACGTAAGAACAATTTATTACATGTTTACAACTTGTTTACGGAATCGTTTAAATGATAAATGTTATATTCTTCGGTGTTTCGAGGTGCAGTCCAACTATGTGGTCTGATCAATGTGTACAACAAGATGGCAAAAATATAATCCATTTGTTCACGCTTTTTACAATGGATCCAAAAACAGGTACTAAACTAATTGGCAGGATTAAGGCATTAAAGAAAATAAAAAGCAGGAACAGTAACGTAAGCAAATTTAAACAGATGTCCAGTTAAAGTAATACGGCCACTCGTGGAACCATCCCCAGGGGACCTGCTTCCATGCAAGGTATTCCCTCCAAAGGTTTCGCTCGCACTTCCAAGCAATTACTGGCCGTGTGCCGGTGTGGCATAGTAGCATATGAGCCATCACCTGTATATCATATGTTTTGTTCATTTTAGAGCTGTTTTTGAACATGTATTATGGGCCATGAAGGCTCAGCCCAGTCCGTCATGCGGATCATTCTATTATGGCACTTTTTATACGCCAGACAGTTGGTGGCAATTTGCCTTGCATAGGTAACGTCTTTTATAATCTGGAAGTTGTAATCCGTCACCACAGGAGATCAGCCCAGTCGTGGCCAAATACGAAATAAAGAAGAATATAGAAAAGAAGAATCTGTGAAAGAGGTACTATATCGTTAATGTAAGAAATATGCAGGTATGTTTTGTACATCGGCGTAGAAATTGATCGAGCCGATCATACGATAAATTGTGTAGCGTGACACCCGGAGACAGATGACTGTACAAATTGTCCACAGGCAAAAGTCGCGTAGGGAATCAGTTATTGCCATCCTTGAATTCAAGTATATGTTTCTGGACTGTTAGTTTCAGAAAAGATGGGGAAATCATTAGCACTGGAGAACAAATGTAGCGAAAGGGATCGCAGAACAATATTACGAATTGATCAATTTGTGGGGGAAAGTACGAAAATAGCTCCTGACGTCACACCAGTAAATAATTTTGCTCTCGGTTTTAAACAGAAGACAGCTGATATGAATTAAGTTTAAAGGGAGTAAAACCGCATGGAATGTAGCGTTAAGGAATAGCATAAGAAGCGTTTTGTATCAGCTCATCCTAGCTGATCGAGTTTTCTCTGGTGCAGTAGAGTTGATGTTCTCCGGTATCATACATGATCCGGCCCTTCTTCATACAGTTTTTTCATCATCAAATTGAATGTTTAAGATCCATTTCGCTCTGTCCGTTGACAGATAAGCCTTTATCATTTTCTTGAACATGCAGAAATGTTCAATACATCTAATTTCTTTTGGCAGCTTATTCCAAATGGAGCGATACCTAAGAAGATGGAAATTTCTCCTTAGACTGCTCTTGAATTTAGGTAAATAGAATATGCATTCTTTATCTCGCAGTTCATAAGTGGTGTTTTCCCGAAAGCGCAGGTGATAGGTTCCAATATATGCTTTCCGCCACGCGAGTTGGTGGAGGAAGCACAGATTTAGTTGCATTCTTCGTAACCACAGAGGTTCAAGATTCAACTGCTTGCACCTATCTCGGTATGAAAGAGCGGTTGAACAGCCTAATATGCGCTTCGTAAAGGCGCGTTGGACGTTTTCAATGGCTCTCAAGTCAGCCTTTCGCAAGTTACTGAACACAGCACAACAATATTCAAGCAAAGGCCAGATACTGATTTTGAAATACGAACGTTTTAGTTTTCTCAGATTATTCCTAATTGCATCCAGTCAAACCATATTTATATGGAAGAAAATACAATGTTTATAAGAAAGAAGCTTTATTGTCCACAAGTTTGGTACTGTAATATATTTATATAGTTTCTCTTAGGTTGCATAATCTATAGTATTTAAGTTATACTTCGCCAAATCCGTGAACAATTTCTTTTTACCAAAATGCAAATTTATTAAACATTTAAATGAATACTCTATTTGCTAGTAAGCTTAGTCAGTTTGCGCATTAAATATTTCTTATCATTAAATGCAACGTTTAAGAAAACAGTTAAACAAATATACCTGTAAGAAAGCTTTACTCTTTTCAAACCTGATTGATAAGGTACCGATAGCTAAATGGTTCAATGTCTGAAGGTACCATAGTTAACTTTTGAGGGAAATGTGTAAATATTAAAATATATTATTTAATCTATCCCATTAATTCCGGATGAGCCTGCATGTTAAGCGCAGTGATTAAAAACGAGGCAAACGCAAGTTCTAAATTAGCAATTGTTACCACTGGAACAAGCACTTCAAGAGAAATATGCAAATTTGTCACAAACAACATGCTGGTATTTATACTGCATTTCAACCTGCTTTATGATTGCTAACAACATTTTTTAGTGCACGCTATAACCAAATATGTCAGTTTAGATCATATAAGACGCCGATTGTTTGCAATATTCATTAAGCAATGCATTACTCGACACGACCAAAATTTGAAATTATTATCAGACGCCGAGTTAAATATTATGTGCTCATACGTTTGTACTTTCAATGTATTTCAGCTATCATTTTTATTATATTTTGCGAACAGCAAGCTATTTCTTGCACTGTGTTCCAGACATGTAACTATTATGCATCCATGTGAATGAATTTCTTTTCTATAGTGGTGTTAGTGCTCTCTGCACCTTCGATAAATTTGACTGAAATAGAGGTGTCATAAAGGTCAGAATCCAAAATTCTGCGTCAATATATTGGCATTACGTAAGGAAAGTGGGCTGCATGACCACTATTTGCAGTCATTTAGTATATATTCAAAATGAGCCATTGTTGCATGGCAAACAAACGGAGCATTTTTTGCCAACAACCATACAGTGAATAATGCTACTGAGTCAGGTAATAGAGTTTCAGCATACTGGACCAGATGTAGCGACTCGTCAAACACGTGATGGTAGTGCAGCTGTTTGGATAACGATTCCATACAGTTATCCCCTTAGAGTTATGACTTAGGAACTTCCTAATGTAAGCCTCGCTAGTCAGAAATCAAGTAGCCGGCCGAGTAACATATTGGCGAACCTAAACCAGGCCAACTTGGGACGAAAACACCATGAGACGTGTTGAATCACATTTGTGTGCTTGGTTGATTTTAGCAGTGTCTAATCGGTCTCTCGGTCAGCGGAGTGAAAATATTGATAGTAACCAAGGTTCTGCGGCACAGAATATCATTGGTTTGATTGTAGCTGAGGTTATTTTCATCAATACACAATGCTGCTTGTGGGAAATGACGCACTTACATTCAAGAACAAGTCACGTTGTTTTATTTCTGCGCGCATTTGGCTTTGGTATGTGTGCAATTCTGTTTTTCACGCACGCTACATGAGTTGGTCCGAATTAGTGACATTAACTCGACTTTCTCCTCATACAGTTAAATTTTATAATTATTTTCGCACCAGTAACTTGGAAACTGCAGCATTGTGAACAGTGTCGTCCAAAGCCTTATATTTGACTATCCAGTACGGAAAAACACGTAACTGCACGCGCTTTCTTTCATGCGGCGATTTCCAGTTAGCCATTATGCGAATGCCTCAGCACGCGTAGAATGATTACTTCAGGAATGACAAGGCGATTGGCGATAAACAGGCAGTCATCGACTTCGGACGGAGCTGTGCCTGTCGTGAAGATCTGTAACAGTAGTTCGTCATGAAGGTGCTTTAGCCAGCCTTGTATTGTATACGTCAATACTTTCTTTTGCAATGTTTCTTGTTATGTTGCTTCCTGAACCACTTTTGCTTTCACCGGTAAGGTATTCGCAACATCATGTAATATGTGGCCGATATCCGGGTCGGTTGTGATTTAAGAAAGCGCGGCATCCTCAGTCTCCCTTCAACTACTAACGATAATTCTGGACAGAGCGTACGTTTGCCAAATACAGTAAGTTGATTAATACCCCAAATTGGAATCGCATCGTAAATGTAAGGGCGCCCATCACTGAAAAGACTGGAGATGTATTCCGGAATACAATTTTTATATCCAAAGATAACGAGTAACGGTCTGTTATCCGTCATTAGCATGAAACGCCGACGGTAAATAATTTTGTGAAATTTCTGCACAGAAGGAAAATACCGCGAGTTTATTTCTCAATTTGGCTGTAGTTCTCCTCAGAAGTGGTCATACCTCGTGCCTCATGCCCCACAGCATTTTCTGAAAACTGAAAAACAGTGTGAAATAATCGCACAGATTCCACATCAAGAAACGTCTATAGCCAGAATGATCACCATATCCGGATTGTAATGTGCAAGCAATAATTATGATTTCAACAGAGATTTCTGTTACTTGAATGCGTGTTTACACTGCCTGGAGCAATGTCATTTGACCTCTTTTATTAGCAGAGGATGCAAGGGGTGATGAAGCGACTAACAGCCGGCAAAAGCTCGCTATAATGACTCATTATTCCGTGGAGCTATTTCAGAGCTGTGACATCCCTTGGTGCAGGCAATCTACTTACTACTTCAATGATCTCCGGGTCGGGATGTCGGTTGCATTCGATAGTTACGAATCCTAAGTACTTAATGAATTTCAAGGATAAGTACAATTTATATTAAAACTTAGTACATAATCTTTAATTCGCAACATCACCTCATCCGATGGTTAAAATAATTCATTCTGTGTGGTGCCCCATTATGATTATGTCATCCAGATATGCTGCAGCTCCAGTTACTCCAGTCAGCGTGGCATACATGACTCGCCGAAAACTGATGGGTGAAGCCTTAGCTCCAATTGGCAGACGATTATTTTAGTTCAGGCCATGATGAGTGTTGATCAGGAGAAGCTTTCTACTTCCAGGTTCAACTTCTAGATGTAAAGAAACATCTGCCATATCCAAGGTGGCTAAATAGTTACCATCCTTAAGCTTCGCGAGCAAATCGTCTGAAAGTGCATGCGGGATTTGATGGGGTTGTAGTGCATCATCTAGAAAAATTGCCAAATTTGCACAGGACAGAATAGAACCGTGTAACTTATTAATGACTACGAAAGGTGCAGCACATAGTGCTGAGTTGTTTGGTTGGATCCGACCAATTTTCTGCAATCAGTCAAGCTCATATTCAATTATTAACTGTGATGCATAGAGAACCAGACGTCTGGGCCGAAACACTAGTGTAACATTAATTAACAGAGTCAACTTTGCCTGCATCTTGGTACAATGCCCACGTTCAGGTTGGACATCCCAAGCATATTTCGCCTGAAGCATTTACCAGTGGTGTGACTGGGACGAGGTGGTACGGCTAAATTTTGCACTATGAGCACCTTTTCAGAACACACATTCTTCAGTGGTACATTGAGCAAATTCAATCGTTAAATCCAATCAAACGCAGGAACAATAATGTAGACACAAAACATTAAGTAGATGTGTCCAGAAAGTTTCATATTTTTGAAGTTAATTTCACAAATAAGCTCACCATCTAATGTCAGTGGATCGCCGGATGTTTTTTAAGTGATCATAATTGTGTGCCTCAGTGGAGGTTTGCCGAGTCTCATCCATGGTGATGGATAAAATATCATAATATCAAATGCCGCATCCAGTTGCAAGGATATATGGACATCCTTAATTTTGACAGTGAGGTACTTTCGATTACACGCAAATTCAATACGACAGTTAGTGAGAATTACTTTTTGACTTTACTCACAGAAACCACATCTGTTTCGATTTAGACTTTGAGTACAATTTAGGAAAAGACAATATCTAGGAATCGAATATTGTGGAACACTGTGAATCTTTGTGACCAAGACGTCCGCACTTCTGACATATATGCTTTTCTTTAGTAAAGCATCACAAGAAATGCCATCCACCACAGTTCCTGCATGAGGTCGATGGTTTCTAGATAAGTACTGCATGGATCTCATTTTTATCTTTAACAGCCCTGCGTTATATTTGCAGTTCACTTCTGGGGTCCGCATTTTCAAACCCGTTGGTAAAATGTTAAAGTTATTCGGTCTTTGGCATTCGGTTGCACGTACCTGTGATGTCAAGCGAGGTTCCATCGTTAACCTGTGTAGGATGCGTGTGCGTACATCAGCATCTGCATGAGACTGATGGCAGCAAATAAATCTTAATGTTCTGGATGAATCAGGTGTCATAGTATTCAGCAGGAAACCTTCGAATCTCTGTCCGCATCGCCAGCATGTGTCATAAATCACGTTTGAGCAAAGTTAGACAATTATATATGATACTAATTAACGATGCTTACTCACTGAAAATCGACCTAAGATTTTCTACAGACTAATGGAAGCAGAAGGTTCTTGGTTTGTTTGGCAGCGCAAACATGGTGTAGCGTTCGTGCTCGACTGCACCGGGTATATGCAGCAACCAAACATTTACTGCATTAGCTTGGGCCTCCAAAACAACACGGAACCTTATTTCATATTTCTTAAACCAGGAATCAAATTAATTTACTCGATTAATCCAAAACGAACTGTGTGCTTGTTGCTGTGACCGCATCTACTGATCTACCTGTGCCAGCAACTTAGTTTAGCCTCGGCACAAACAAATGTATGAACAATTGCTTCCGGGATTTTTTAAAATGTCGCTGTTGCAAACGATAAAATAAAATAGCCGGTATTCTCAATAACTTCATGGTCAGAATCGATTACGTCCCATGAGTTACGACGTTGAAAATTCCTATTTTGCGCACCGCTAGCCAAAGTCAACTAACCGGACGAATAGCATATTGGCGAACAGAAAACGCTCGCATATGGAACAAAAACATAATGGCAGTTTGAATCATTGTTTCATGCTCGGTTGATTTTATTGTTCTCATGCAATCAAGGGAAGGGTGAGATGCGAGAAACACTCTACAGTAGCGGATGTTCGCCCAGAGGAAAGATAACTGGTTTGATTGTAGTGCGGCTGTTCTAATACAAAACTAACAGCTGCTTGTGGAAATTGCGCACTTGTCTTCCTAAACGAAGTCCGATGCTTTTCTTTCTGGGCGCAATTGTGTTTGATCAGTGTGAAATTCTCTTTTTTTTACCTAGGTTACAAGAGTTATTCTAAATTATTGTTGCAAAACCGACTTGCTTCTCATACAGCGACATGTTCCTCGAAGTAGGTCGTTCAAAACCTGAAATATAAGTATTCAAATAACACTCTTCGACACGATTACGGAATAACTGGCCAAGGCGTTTTGGTGCCTATATCACAGTAAATTCGATAGTTTTAGTCGCGACAGGCAGTTGACCATATTCAATTCGAGAATTTTGTTTCAAGTGCTCAACCGCACTGCCGGTTTCTCGACCTGTAGCGATATCCTCAAGTTTGGTTTCTTGGGGCGAAAACTAGTAAAGATTAGTGCCGGAAATAACTCGACTCCAACACTGTGGTATGCATCAATATGCGAATGTCGTTAGAAAATTATGATACGAAGCGATCCGAGGAACCACAAAAAGCAAACGTAAGGAACATTTTTGATCCACAAGCATGGTTAATGCACCTAGTTTAGGGATTCATCTTTTTGGATTTGGAATGACTCAAGATTGTTGGCTTGTACGGCATATATACGCTATACTGCATCAACAACAGTGTTTCATGGGACAGTCAAGGTAACGGACGTCCGCATAATTGGTTATGAATCTGCCCTAGAAGTTAGCTCTACTAAATATTCGGAGTAGGCCGCGGACAGATGGTGTCAGATGGTGAAAAAGCGAGCGATTGGTTTTAGGCTATGACAGTGTATCTGAACAACCAATATTGTGTTGCGTAAAGGAAGAAGTGTATAATTTTGAAGAAACCACTGGGAGTAAATAAGGAAATGACGGCGAAATAAGAGCGTGACGGTACTGGGACAATATAAAGGAACAACAGTAGTCATGCTGATTATAGTGGACTGTTAGGGATGCGCATACAAATCCAGCTGACAAAAGCGACTTACTTTGCAACGCGACATTTTGTGATAGAACCGAACTAGTAGATAAATCGTTAATATGTAAGGTAAACCATGATGCAGATTGGACTGCTTGACATAAAACACTAGGACACAGTTAAAGAGACCGCCGTTCAGTTTTGAGTCATGATCGATTGTGATGACATCAAACCTCTTCCGGATGAGACCCAGGCGATTCTAGACAACCACATGCCACCAACTGTCAGAGGACTACGCCGATTCCTCAGGAAATTGTGTGGACGTTTGTTATGCCGGATGTCCCAAGACCACTGTTGCTTATACATTATCGCATACTCATCTTAATCAATACTCACTGATACCCATCGCCTAGTAGATACTATTTGCCATATACGCCAAAGATTCTGAGGTTATCCAAATCCGATCAAATGACTTAATATTATAGGTGCATTTAACATTTTACAGATCATGTGCCTATTACATTTGCTTTTTGTGGTTCCTCTGTTCGCTTTCCACTACGAGAAATGCGTCCGTTGAATTGCATTTAATCGTTTACCACCGATATTCGGCACATTATTGCAACTCACATTGTTGTAGTCGGGATATTGTTCGACTTTGATGTTCAAGAGTATTCGTTAAGGCAATCAAGCTTGAATACATAGACGCTAATCAAAAACAGATCATGTGTTTGGGTAATTAAAAACAAATACTTCAATTAAATCTTCACTATGCATGTTCTCGACTGGAACTACTGAATGCACTGTGATAAAACTACCGGAAATTCCCTTACCATTAATTACCCAATATTATCGAAGCGTTGTGATTACCAGTTCTATGAAATATTCTATCCAAGCAGCTGCGCTATTATCAAGGGTACTACGGATCGCTACATCTGGCCCATTATGATGAAACTCCATTACCTGCCTTGAAAGCAATATACGTCGCCTCTCTAGTACTGTTTGTGACACCTATTCCCTGCCAGACAATCGTTATCAACATGTCCAAATTCGCACTATCCTCATTCCAGTTGGGATATGCTGAAGTTAACAAGAGTTCTCTCACCGGCTTTTTAAAATTCAATGGTATTCAACGTCATCCCAATAGACAATAGCGCTAAGTACAAATAGGTCAACATATGTATACAATGGTAAATAAAATAATGACACCATGTGAATTGGTAGAAATATGAACATTTGCGTATTTGATGGCTGATGACAATTTCGAACCTGCTAAACGAACGCTAATAATGTGGTTTATGGGGCAGTTTTATATACCTTGAATTCATCGCACAGTTTATTGGCTAATTCATTAACATCAGAAATTTTTGATCAATACAAATGGGTGCAGCTCACGCGTTGAATGTTCACGAATTTTGGGACAGTCTGCTAAATAAACAAATTGATTTTGAAATACAAAATTTCAGGCACCATCAAAATCTAGGGCACAAATACTGATCCTGTACTACGTTGGAACCCAAGTGCTAAGTGTTCCAAAATTTCGGGATGCTGTCTGCTTGTTTGGGTTAGTTAAGCGCTACATGCACCTGATGCAAGACTGCAGTCACAAAATGGCCAAATGCTTGTAGTATGATCAAATCACATGGGTCAGATAACGTAGAATTCAGCGCAAGATGGAAGATGTGCAGTGGCTTACGCGGGAATATATTGTTAAGACTGGAGACATACTTTATTGCTTGGTTTCAATAATCGCATCAATAATGCAGCATCGAATGATTTAGGAGGAAATCAGCGTTGAATACATCCAGCTCATCCAAGGGTGCATTGCCGAACTCCAGAATAAGTTAATTCCTGTATCTTCAGTATGTCCTGACTGAGTACAGAAGGTTTGCACGGTTACTCGAGGATGACAGTACAGCACACTAATAACAAGTTATATTCATCCTTTATGAACCTGACACAACATAATTATTTAATATCCGTCACTTATTAACACAGAAGTATGTCTTTAAAACTAATGGATGACTTCAACCCCGTTATTTTACCTAGGGTTTATGGACCAGGCTATCAGGAATCAATGAATCTCTGGTCTGATCAAATAGCCCAATTAAGTATGAGAAATGTGTCTTATTTTTCATTACGCTGCCTTTAGTGGCAGACATCTCTGGTAGTAAATGTACTGGCCACGACAGACCAATCTGGTTAGGAGAAATAATTTGCCTCCGTTGCGTTCATAGAATCATCTGCACAACACTAAAGTCGGTGATAAAATGATTTCAAGCACAGTTTTCTCGTCCAGTTATATGCACATAAGTGCCATTTTGATTTTGACACGATCTTCATCGCAGATCCTGCAGTGTGTATGATGGTATCCCCTTTGAATCGCGAGGTCCGTTAAATAATGCGGCGGCCATTCTTCTTATCTTGACTGATTATTGTAACAACTTCACTTGGAATAGTCGGCCTGATTTCAGACTAGGAGAGGGGCGGACTCAAACTTGATTCCAGTTTCTCCATCACTAAATCGTAGGTAGAAGGTGCGTATTATAAATGCCCATCCGTTACTAATCTTATATTGTGGTGATCGCCAATAATATTTCAATGCCTGTTTGCGTCCAGGAGCATCTTCTCTACTTCATTAAAGTCACCCAGTTCGAAAAGTTCCTTTAATCCCCTCATAAAATGGCGAACTCCGCGAACAAAATCACGAATGCAGGTTCCCTTTGACAAATGCACTCACCATGTCCACTTTCACTTACGTCAGCGTGACTTACACAAAGAGCAAAATTTATAAATACACGCATTGTTCCAGTGTGTTACTGGTCAACTTACGATATATTTGTACAATTACATTCCACAAGTGTTTGTATTAACACGTTCATACCTTTGTAGGCGTGCCTTGCACCGCCGATAATAAAACAACTATTTGCTTATTTATAATCCAATTCTTCTGCATGGTACATGTCTGCATTTATAAAGCGACCAAGAAGGTTGTCTGTTGACAGACTTTTACCAAAATGTGTCAGATACTTCAGCAGGCAACATGAAGCCAACAAAATCATACGTTGCACTACACGGTCATTGAGTATGTGGCAGTTGTCTTTCAATAAAACTGACCTCGAAGCGCAATATTTCTCTTTCAACCACGCATACGTATTATGAGGTATAAATTATATTAGATATGAAAATTTGTTTGATCAAATTAGTATATCGCACTATTAACTTAGGTGTTGAAAGGCGAGACATTATAGCAGTCTAGAAATCGACAGAAAATATTGGCTATTTTTCCAAAAGTTGAAGGACAATTTCCTAAAATCTGACCATTAATCAACCAATTCTTTGCTATTGCAATGAAGCACGCGCTGCAATTACCGGTTTCAAACCAGAGTTGATTCACACATATTACTAGGAAAAGCAAAGGAGACAGCGATGTACCGCGTAACCTGTCGGTACGAGAGCAGCACAATTAGAGGATATGAGAATACGACATATTACTAGTTTCTTTGTTACAGTAACGATTGCAACAGACGTTAACATAATATATATTACAGTATGAGCCTGATGAAGAAGTAATCCAAAACAATTGTTTGTTCAAAGCTTCGTGTTTTGCTTATCTTTCGTAACTTGATGTAACGAATGGGCATTCTACTTAAGTTGAAAGTGTGTATGTTTTAGGTTCGAAGTGTCTTGCCATGAGCATTTCTCCCAAATACACAACTCGTTCGCATCGCGCCGCCTTTTCGCAGTTTGGAGCTGTAATCCCTTGAGGTTGAAAATGAAGATCCCGTAGCAGGAGGTATTTGAGGATAAGGTGTACGGAGAATCCTAGAGGAGATCGCGAATGTTGCGGAAGTGGTCGGGGTAAAGCAATATCGTAAGATGCTGATTAGTTATCCTACTCTACTCAGCGGACGTGCGAAGACGATTTTCAAGGTTGCTAGTAGAGACCTAGTCAATTTGGAATGAATTACTCTGTAAGAGGCACTGGTATCGGATTTTGACAGTCCAGCGGACCGAAAGGTTGCGATGCTACTATACATGGCTGTGAGCGAATTCGGTCGTGGTTGTGAACCATTTTGCGAAATACCGGATCGGGCGCCACAAGCTTTAGACGACGAGTGAATACAGCAACTATTATTTGAACAATTTATGAACGGTCTATCTCTAACGATGGTGGTTAGATTGCGGATTGTGAACTCCACAAAGAGAACGGGCGTACTGGAACATGTTGGATGATCAAGTAATTTTTATAGGGGCTGTTGTTAGCATAGTTAATCAATGATCATAAAGAGAGCGAGTCATTTGACAGGTTAAACCGGAAGTCGGATTACCCGTCATAGGACGTGGTCAAGTGGGCGACACTTTTTACTTGGGAAACTAGGTCACGGAAAGCGACATTGACTATCAAGACGCACTACACGCTTAGTAGCAAATAAATGATACAAACAATATTGTTCTCTTGTTAGACAACACATACTTGAAGCATTACATAAAGATGAAATTAATGCTATAGCAGAAACAAATATCGAATCAGAAAGCTGTATATTTGATACAGAAGCCTTTGTTTATATTACTGACAATAGAGATTGAGTACAAACCCAGCCGTACTCCATGGTAATGTAGGCAAGTCTTGGTTATTGTGCACACATAAATGACATGGCGGTGCGTGGCGTCATAAAATAAACCATAGTATCGTAGATTTGCTGCACGCCACCCAGAATTTCTCCACGGGCGTGCTAAGTAGCTGCTAGTTTATACACCTTTTACAACCGACCATTACTTGTAGGCACATACAAAAGACAACAGCCCTACAGGATTTGCGATTGCCTCGAACACACACTTCTGTTTCCCCATCCTTCATATTGATCGTTTGGACCCAGTGGAATAGAAATCCACATAGAGGCCAAATTCAAAATGCAGCTTTAGTATATGTTAAATTCAGGAGTACTCGAGACGCCTCACAGCCCGGATAATGCAATAGTCATTTTGGTGAAGAAGGCTAAAGGATAATGAAGCCATTAAATGCGCATCAGATGGAGGAATGACATTTTACTGCCGTTTATTCTCGATACCATGCATTAGCGACAACTTTGACTAACTGCAGAATTAAGTAATGTTCGCGTTACTGGACACGTTATTTGGCTACTGGCGGCTGGCAATCACACAGGACGGCGGGAAGAATACCTCGTTTACAGTTGTTAAAAAGCAGTACCAATAAAAGTAGTGCTGTTTGGATTACCTGTTGCTCCGTTCGCTTTCCGTCGTAAGTTGTTCAGCCAATTGGATGAATTAGACTGTCACCGTCTAAGGATATGATCTGGTAATTTACATGAAATGGGAAACATCATACTAACATTTGTTTGCAGCAATGCTGCAAAGGATTCAAAGTCGGAATGCAGTTAAATCATCCAAATCTCAACTAGGGAAATGTTCATGCTACTGCTTAGTTTCGAGTTGGGTCAGGGTGAGCTGCAGCAACTGTCGGAGAAAATATTGACAGTTTGATGCCCACAGCTTTCACTTGCAAATGCAACCTTAGTGCATTATTGGGATGCGTCAGATACTACATTAAGTTCGTCAGATATTTTAACCGTTTAGACTGGGAGAACAAATGGACGTAGACACCAGATGTTCAGAGAGCTGTTGAATACATGCATATAAAAGTGGTAAAACAAGATATTGCGTTGATTTTGCCGATCGTCGAAATGTTCACCGTGAGCACAGCCGCAATTGACATTGAAATTGGTGCGGTACTGAGGCAAAGGCAAGGGAAGATAAAATGCGCTTTTAGGAATTTAAGGTGTTTGTAGAATGGGCGTCTGGCAATTTTTGGACGCTGTTCATTTGGCTGGCTTAACAACCCGTCAACACTTCAAGTTGAAACAGCTCACCAAATGTTGAATGAATTAAACTTTGCTCATACCCGGAGAAATGTAGAATATGTGGGTGTAACACTAACAAGGATGCGACTTCACGATAAGCCATAACGTAGGGAGGGACAATGCTAAAACATATTTTTATCGCGCCTAACCAGTGACGATGATTCACTGAGCAATGCCTTCGGGGTCAGTGATATTGTGCTAGGGAACGATCCGGGAGGTTATCAGCTAAGAAACGAAAGGTTGGGCTTCTAAACTGGTTTATAAGACGAGAAACATTGAATCAACTTGTGACAACTGTAAGTCAAAGCCAACAATTCAAATCGTTCGCGGAGAACCTAGAAAACCTGTATTTCAGTGAAGCCACATTTTTAATGTGAGCATAATTGAGTGGTGCATATTCCTAACATTGAAAAATTAACCATATGTTAGTATATATTACAGTACAATTAAAAATTCCTCTTTGCTCGTCCGATGAAGTAAATATGTTTAACGATGTAAATTGAATCATCACTAGTACAGTGTATTGGCTATCATATCTGTATCGATTTGCTGTTTCGGCAGCCATCTTTGTTAGCATAAAGCTCAATCCTGTTATACATTTAAATTGCCCATATGCATCATTTTATTTCTTATGCATATGCGTCGCTACATATCAAAACCTTTATTACCAACGATATAATCTAAGAAAAATGAATAATTTAGTATTTGTTTGATTTTATAAAATCGTTTCTTACCTCAAGTTTACTATTTTCAGGAAGAATGTTATTAAGTATTGAGTAAGTAAGTATGTAAGTATAAGTGCTGGTGAGGGAATGTTATCAAGTACACATGGTGAACTAACTCTTTACATGCCTCTGGGATCTAGACAGGACAACGTATGACCGGGAATAATTAGTTGTCCACATATTACTTGACTAATGCATCCATGAATATCTCAAAAGTCTCATTTAAATATTTTGTCATAAAAATTACAAAATATTGAATAAAGCACCAATTTCCTATGGGCGTCACTAGTGAAAGGAAACGCAACCTCGATAAATATACGTTTCTATATACCAGCCGATTTAACATGCCAAATTAAGAAATGTATTGCACGCCACCCACGGTTCAACAAAACTTTAACAATATTTCCAACAATTTTATTAAACATCCGTTCGCCAATCAGGTGCTGTAATATATCGCTTAACAGCAGAAGACGAAGCTATTACTATATGTAACAATAACTCAGAACGGAGGGCTTAAATACGATTAGTCCCAATTACCTTAATACTGTGGCCTAAATTCACAGTGGTCTAAGTTAAAAACACATGTGAAGTGCAAGTCGTTGTTCGCTTCGGAACCAATCAGTATGCTTATTATTTAGATACACTTTACCTTATAAGACTCAAGTCAATCCATAAGGGGATCAAACTACTCCTTAAGAACATTCAACTCAATTCATAAGCACATCAAGTTGGATCCAAGTGGCGCACACGCACAAATGCGTGTCCATCTTCTTGACCAATTGCAAATCAGTACAATAATAGAGAACATCTGCATCGGTTGGTGCAGTGGTTAGACTGCGCTCAGCCAACAAACCACGTGATGCACATGCAGACCTGAAAATAACACGTGAGCTCATTCACTGTATGATAGGTGCGGACTAGCACGCGGCATCTATGGACGGTTGAGGAAGTACTGCAACTCCCACCCACTCACTTACGCGGCATCAAGACGCACAACACAGAAGTAAGCACCATCCGCTTTCATAGTGCTCACTGTTACGCGCAGACGACCGGACATGAAATGCACTCTACAATGAGACATTATCGATTGCCTTCACTGAAACGAGCTGCATACATTCTACCAGGCAGGTCCGTTAACTTCATGCGGTGTGACCTAGACTTAGCGGTGTCTATGTGTGATCGGGTTTGGTTAATAATTACTAGGGGAAACAATTACTGCGTGCGGTGCTTCACTACGCGCTATCATGGAACAATGCGTTAGGTATCGGTTGGTGTGGTCGAATTACATATTAACTGTAGCTGATCGCACTTAATGATGAGGTTAGCATCAGTATCTGCACAGCAATGTATGATGTACTGCACCAAGCTTTGCGGGAGTACCGCTTTAATTGTGATAAGGTTACCGGGTTGGCAAAATTTGCATTTACTGGTCTATATGCAGTCGTTAGTATAATGTAGCCGTTGACAGGGTGAAGGAATACGTTTGTAAAGAGCCGTCATGAGTTCGTGTGAAACGAAGATAAAACGATGATCTATGTTAACGTTAGCGCACTCCTCACCAAGATGCCGAAGTGCTACGCATTGGTATGGTGAAACGCTGTTTGAATGTAAAGAATAACCTAAAGATTGACCGAAAATTAAGTAGGTTGAAACAACCTAGAGTAGGACATTGCGCGGTATGTTGTTCTAGCTCGGGTTTCATTGGGAAATAGGCACTCAAGAACATGGTGTTAACATTAGATCGCCAATGATCACTATGCTTTACATAATACTGGAAAGCTTCAGTAAATGGCCGAAAGTTGTTGGTATCAAGTGAATGGCATATTTTGAACCTAAAAATGGATAAGAAAAGCTAGTTGGTGAGGAATCTGAAATCGCTCACCAAAAAGTGGCACATCGCCATTCCATGACTGCTCTGTTTGCAAGAATGATTCGTTTCCGAAACGATATTTCGTCAACCGACTGACACAGATGGGACACAGCATTATAACTCCAATATCTGTGTTTCACGGATAAGGCTACGTGCACAGAGAAGGAAGTTGGCAATGCCGCTTGCAAGCAGCCAGTAAGGTAATTGCTGAATAGTGGACACCCGAAACCGGTAGTAAAAGGCACGCTTCAAAATATGCTAAAACCACATTGAAAATATACAGCGGAATGGATTGGGATGATAAGAATATTTTTGGTAGAAGGAACTTCCTTTTCCTTTCCGACGGCATTAACCAAGGAATAAAACTCAGTATTTGTTCATCAGTGGTGTATCTGCAATGCACACATTTCGTAGACAATTGACTAACGGTGTTCACAAATGTATTCACAATAACTGTGAATATGTGTATAGGAGATACCACGAGCGAACTGCACACAAAGCTGCTGGAACACCTGAGACGCATGTCAAGTCGACGTAAAAGTATAATGCTCTAGTTTGAGATTCAGCCGTGGCGACGCACGTGTTAGTTACGGTGCATGTAAGGTGGCCAGATTATTGGTGAGCCAAACCGAGACGCTTCCAGATCCCTTGCACGGTAAACCGAGACTCTTAACCTACCCCCGTTTGTTTCTGCATATGCTGACCGTAAAACACATTGAAAAGATAATTATCTACATGTATTGCTTCAATGCAACAATAATATGTACTTGCGTTATCATTCAGTACAATGGCTACGCTACTGAAGGTTTAAATAAATAAATAAATGGCATACTCCAGGTAGAAGGAGGCATACAAGTGAAGGCAGTAATAAATATACTTACAAACATAGGTGCTTTGGAACAGTAAGAGGAGTTGTTAAAATAAAGTACAACCAACATTTTCGTAGTTTACACACTTGAGAAGTTCTTGGGTTAATAGTGGGATCCAGGAACATTATGACGCTGTTTGGCGCAAAATCAAGGTTGTTACCATGGTGGCAATAGCCAACGGTCCGCAGGTTTTCGCCATGCTGAAATCCATGGTTTCATCAGCAAGGAGCCAAAGAAAATGTGGGTACAAGCGTTTCAGATTTAAAGTTGATGTACCGCTTGGCATAGTGTTATATGGAACAATGGTTACCTAGCAATACTGAATAAAAAGAAAAAACGAAATATTTTATTCTCGACAGTGTGAGACATGCCTGCTTAGTCATGATTATGGAGACACAACAAGAACTGGTTAATGTAAAAACGACACCAGTTTATAAGTAACATATGGATCCATGTGTTAAGTGTGCATGGACGTGTTGTGTTGTTGTGTTGCTTGAATTTATGGACATGACTTTGTATTTGTGGTTGTTTTCGGCCAGGTGTAGGAAGAAGAGAAATAAACCCTGCGTATTGGATGACTCACATCTGTGGATTGGGTTAGACAATCCAGGTATGTAAAAAGCAGTGAGTTAAGTGAGCGGCGAGTCACAACCACCACGTCACCGTGTTTGTTAAACGGATATTTTTGGCTTTTTATGGAAAATACCCATGCCAGGCGGAAACCTACCATGTCCTAAAACACTGCTGCCGAAATATTTGCTGGAAGAGGGTAAACCCGAACTAACCAGATGACATCACCAAGCGGTTTTTCGCCCAGCTAGATGAATGTATTTTTCGTAGTAGATCTTGGCGCTGCATCAGCAAGTCTTGAAGTCGTTCGTATGGAAACACGGAAAGCTTGTCTTCAGAACTGCATTTTACCATAAGTACCGCATTCGTTTTTAAACGTTAAACTGTGTTGTCTAAAATGTGCTTCGATTCAATTTGGAAAAATGTAGACGGCTGCATCTGAGGCACAAGTTGGTTCATTCCCACAAACTCGGCAACCATAAACTTCTAATGTTTCTGGCGAGAAGTATGTGGGAGCTTTGTCCAGGTTGACCGTGGATGTTCAAAACTTAAACGACCTCAAGGAGAGGCATCCAACAAGTGGGCCTCCTGAACCATTCACCCGGACGAACCGACCCTTCGATTTTTCTACAATTGCTCGGCTCGTACATAAGGCCACTTGGGGCATACATAGTACATATTCGGCGGCCATGGCTGAGGTTTAATATCACAACCTTGGAGAAACCCAAACGCTGAGCACCCAGAGACGTCAAGGGTCTGTAAAATATGCTCTATGAACGAAGGCTTCGAGTGCTCGCGGTCTTCCGCGGACAATGTTGGCGATTAAGCGGAAACCGCAATTTGGCTTACCATATTTCAGAGATCCCAAACAAACGTGCCATTTTTTGCTGGAGCTCATTCACTAAGCGCTATTTGCGAGGCCACTATATCAAGCTGTCACAGTAGCACGGTCGTTTAGTATGCTGTCGAAATTGCTTTTCCGTACGAGGTTGCATAACGTGCAATGCTCTGCTGGAATCTATAATATGTGCTCCCACGCTAGCAGATTTCAAATCCGGGGTTGGTCTTGCAGTTATGTGGCTACACCATTCTACATGACACATTAACCTTGGATAAAGACAAGTGTCAGCATGAGTTTTCACTGATAGACAAAGCTTAGAATTCATTTCAACTTTTACACCTAATGCATGTGTACACCAGAAGAAGACACGATGTTTACCACGTCCAGGTTGCGGTCGTTTCGCATTGATTTACCTTGAATTTACAGATATATAAGGCATAATTCAGTGTGTTCACTGCGCAAAACCTGATTTAATAAAAATTGATAATTTGGAATTTTCGCCATTACCAACCCACGGGACCTGTTTGGCATTAACAATTAACCAGCATAGAACCACTGCTCCATAGGTCATAAACGGATAAACAATAAGAGGATTATTCCAGTAAATGAAATAGTCCCATAGAGATGGAAAATAAATTAAACACTTTTCGTGGATCTTCCTATGGGACGGAGTTGGTCTGGAAATGGGAAATACCTCTACCTACAGTATATCAACCTATGTTTGTTTACAGTTCTAATCGAAAATTTTATCCGCTTATACAAGCCTACCCACGTTTTTATCTTCGTCAACCAGCTCGTTGTCCTTGATTTCCGGGTTAATCTAACCGGCCGGCAGGTCATGCGTGCAAGATTCCTACTCCGCAGCCACAGGCTGGACGTACGTGCGGGGTCAGCAATGGTTGTCTGCGCTGTGATGGTGGCGACAGACACCTGATCCACCACTAAACTGAAGCAGGGGATGAGTAGCGAAAATAGCTATTGGCCACGTGTGCAACTGAATTGACACTAGCTAAAAGCCCTGAGAGCCTTTCCTAACGTTGCATAGCGTACCGTGGCCACAGGTGAACACATGCGAGCGATGTAACTAGGGCATGACATGTTGCTAAATTTGGTCGCACATATAACTCACGTGTGAACCGATGCACATATCAGTTCACCTACTATGCCAAAGTTCGGTTTGCGTCAGGGGGACACTACAATTGCATGTGAGACCGGCCTCAAGAAAATTGTCAGCATGGATTTTTCCCTATGTCGTCACAGTCGCGCGCACCGCCGAGAAATAAACTGTTTTTGTTACAACACTTAGTTCCCGCAAGTAGTTTGATTAACACAAAGAGAAGACGATCACTGATAAATTCACGCATTTCGTATTGTCTCTTAACTACCACTATAATAACTAGCAATTAACTTATACACTCTCAAGGGTGTTCCCAATCAGTGAAATGTCGTGATACGATCGTCGGCAATCGTCCTAGAACCGGGGTATCCGTAGGGCAAAAACGAACAGTTTCTGCACTCACATGGCAGGTATAAGCTGGTATGTCTTCACGGCTTAGGCGAACCGTACTAACCGTAGATTGGGATTAGGTAATGGTAGCTGAAATTCTGAGCCGGCGTCAAGCCGATAGCGGGTCAATAAAACATGTTTGCGTTTGCGTGCACACGGCAATTGGGCGAGAGATGGCTGACCCCACATTGACCCAATTTGGTACGGTGTTCATTTACTCTGCAATTCAAAACCCCACTCATTCTTGATTACCTAATTAACTCAGCAGGGATAATCGGATTAGTGAATATTGTGTGATTTGGCGCTGATAGGTTACACTTCCTATGCTAAAAACAGAAACAATTTCCGGATTATGTTTATCACCACAGCATCTGTAACACATTACGTTATCTGAGTGACCCAGAGGAAGGGCTTGGTTACCCTCGTGGAAGCGGTGTTACCCTTAAATGGGAGTTGGAGGTATACATTTTCCTTAGGTGTCGTCCGCACCGTTTCTTTCGGCGGTCTGACTTAGCTATGCTCCGTGATGTGGCCCTTAGGGTAAAAAACTTCTATCAGTGTTCCCGTTATTGTTTTCACCTCCTCATTCAGACAATCGCTCAAGCAGAATCGCCTGGCACAAGTTAACAAGGATTTCACCAGGGTACGCTTGTGGCCCAACAGTATGAAACTGGTAAAGCATAGATACTGATGGGATCATTTTGGTATCCTTATACTAACCGCAAAACGAGCCCGATATATCTTCGGCTACAACCACCCGATTGTTTAAAGCAACACAGTTATGGCGAAGTAACATTGTATCAGAAGTGAACAGACACTGAGAATACACGTCTTGCGAAACCGTGAGTGAAATCCTACCTCTGCTATGAATAGGTGCTTCCATAAACCAGTTCCCAGCGCATTCCAAATCAAAGGGCTTACGCCTGACCTGGATCACGGGTGACATCGATTCCGACTCTAAACTTTGCTGAATGTTTAACGTTTACTGCTGATTGTTGCTGCACTCAAAGGGTAGGTCTTAGTAGGCTTGTCGTCACGACTTAGGCGAACGGTACTAAGGTTGTATTGGGATTACGTAATGGTAGCTGAAATGCGGAGCAGATGTGAAGCCGACAGCAAGTCTAGGATTTCGCTCACGGTAGCGACAGACGTGTATTTCAGGGACTGCTCAAGTCTGAAACAATATTAGCCGCTCGTAACTATGTAGGTTCACTCAAGTAGGTGGTTGCAGCCGAAGATATACCAAGCTTGTTAAGTGTTTAGTCTACGGAAACCAAAGTGATCCGATTAGCATCTATGCTTTACCAGTTTCATAATGTTGGGCCACAAGCGTACCTTGGTGAAATCCTTTTTAACTCGTGCCAGGCGTATCTGCTCGAGCGATTGCCTGAATGAGGAGGTGAAATCAATAACGGGAACACTGCTGGAATTCTTTTACCCTAAGGGCCACATCACGGAGCATAGCTAAGTCAGACCGCCGAAAGAAACGGTGCTGACGATACCTAAGGAAAATGTATACATCCAACTCCCATTTAAGGGTAACACCGCTTCCACGAGGGTAAATATGCCCTTCCTCTGCGTCACTCAGATAACGTAATGTGCTACAGATGCTGTGGTGATAAACATAATCCGGAAATTGTTGCTGCTTTCAGCATAGGAAGTTGAACCTATCAGCGCCAAATCACACAATATTCACTAATCCGATTATCCCTGCTGAGTTAATTAGGTAATCAAGAATGAGTGGGGTTTTGAATTCCAGAGTAAATGAACACCGTACCAAATTGGGTCAAGGTGGGTTCAGCCACCTCTCGCCCAATAGCCGTGTGCACGCAAACGCAAACATGTTTTATTGACCCGCTATCGGCTTGACACGGGCTCAGAATTTCAGCTACCATTACCTAATCCCAATCCACGGTTAGTACGGTTCGCCTAAGCCGCGAAGATATATCTGCTTATACCTGCCATGTGAGTGCAGAAACAGTCCGTTTTTGACCTACGGATACCCCGGTTCTAGGACGATTGCCGCCGTTCGTATCACGACATTTCACTGTTTGGGAACACCCTTGGGAGTGTATAAGTTGATTGCTAGTTATTGTAGTGGTAATTAAGAGACAATACGAAATGCGTGAATTTATCAGTGATCGTCTTCTCATTGTGTTAATCAAACTACTTGCGGGAACTAAGTGTTGTAACAAAAACAGTTTATTTCTCGGCGGTGCGCGCGACTGTGACGGAATAGGGAAAAATCCATGCTGACAAATTTCTTGAGGCCGGTCACACATGCAATTGTAGTGTCCCCCTGACGCAAACCGAACTTTGGCATAGTAGGTGAACTGATATGTGCATCGGTTCACACGTGAGTTATATGTGCGACCAAATTTAGCAACATGTCATGCCCTAGTTACATCGCTCGCATGTGTTCACCTGTGGCCACGGTACGCTATGCTACTTAAGGAAAGGCTCTCAGGGTTTTGAGCTAGTGTCAATTCAGTTGCACACGTGGCCAATAGCTATTTTCGCTACTTATCCCCTGCTTCAGTTTAGTGGTGGATCAGGTGTCTGTCGCCACCGTGACAGCGCAGACAACCATTGCTGACCCCGCACGTACGTCCAGTCTGTGGCTGCGGAGTAGGAATCTTGCACGCATGACCTGCCGGCCGGTTAGATTAACCCGGAAATCAAGGACAACGAGCTGGTTGACGAAGATAAAAACGTGGGTAGGCTTGTATAAGCGGATAAAATTTTCGATTAGAACTGTAAACAAACATAGGTTGATATACTGTAGGTAGAGGTATTTCCCATTTCCATACCAACGTCGTCCCATATGAAGAACCACGACTGTTTTATAATTTTTTTTATTTTTTGTTCAATTAGTAGATATGGATTGTTTTATACAGATTCGGATTTGTCGTTTGAATTTATTTTCCGATAGATGGTCGAATATGTTAGCCAATACCCATTTATCGTGTAATATATCGCCGAGTACTTACCAAATGTATGCATTTTTTCTAGTTTTCTCAACATTCTTTCAGATGTAGGTGTTTATTGGATATGCATAGTAATATGGAAGCATAATGCCATTATGCATTTTTAACAAGCATGAATGTCTACCTGAATTCCAATAGAACTCTGAATATGCAAATATGAACGACCCGCGGAAGTCACGACTCCTTTAAAGATACATATGTTTACGAATATGCATTTGTTTTCTGTGTAATATGGTGCACATATTTACGCTGTTCATCCAGGAAAATGCGTCATAGAATATAAAAATTTTATGCCCTGCTTTTGCCAACTTATACAGATTTTTACCACGTGTCAAATTGAAACTGCTAATTTAAATGTTCCACTACCAGCTAGTCTTAAATGGGATAGCAATGCCACGGAAAACTAACATTTTACAAATTAATTTTCTTCCTAAAAGTATCTGAGCCACGTGCAACGGCAAATTATCCTTGAGTATATGCCGATATGTGCAAAGCATAGATAAGGCACGTCACTAATCAACTCAGCAGCATAAGTAATTGAAAGCGGAAATCGTGTCAGTCGGTCGTCTAAAATTCAATCAAAATTGCACTGAGTTGAAACCACTGGTGCTTCCGCTTTTAAGTTGTTTTCGCCATATTTTACATGCTGCCAAGTAGTGCTATCATGGCACATAATCATATCGTACCACACTGTTCTACTAGAATAAAACGTAATTTCATTTACATATTATTACGACGAAAGCGAACTTGAACTTTTTTAGTGAATCCTAATTAAATATGCTTATTAAGCCTAGTCTCATGCTAGATAATTTGAAATGAGCTTGAAGCATCTACATCCAGTTAGCCTGTGTTATTGCGCATATGTATAAATCGGTGTAATAAACGATTATCTTTTTAATAAAGCTTCTTATTTGTAAGTAACAAGCACTATAGTCAGTTGCGTAACGCTCAATCCGATTTAGGCCTGATTAAACCCACGCACGCTTGTCGCAGTTTTAAGTTGTTTTCGGCATGCGTTGAATACGTGATAAGTGAAGCCATCAGACTAGTCACAAGTGTCGTACAAAATTCACAAAAGAGTTAGGAAACGTCGTCCCTTTGGATTGGTTCAAATGGTGCTTCGTCTATCAACGCTCGCTTTGCGGAATATCTGGCGCAATGCTGGCTGAACAAGACCCATTCCAGAGGCAATTTATCAGCAATAAGACGAATTCTGCTTTATTGACAGAAATCAACACAATTTGGAGAAGTTCTGGTTTACTGTGTTTCTGGGTGTCTAAGTGAATGTAATGCCTGTCACGTTGAGGACTTCGCTACGTTTCCTATAATATTACCTGTTGAGTCCCACTGGTTCACGGATTTATGCTGTTTTCATGTTAACCCCTTCACAGCGTTTCTAGAAATTTGGTGCAGATTGTCGCCAGCATACCACGTGCAGCGCCGTTTGAGTTTAAAGGACCCCCTGTATGTATAAAACGGACGGAGGCTGTGTTGTTACAGTTACTTCCCCATCATTTTAGCTGGTTTAAATATATGCTGCCGCATTCTAGTTTTCGGTTATGTTAGCGGCAACCATGTCCCTACCACCACTGGTGTCGAATTCCTTCAGCATTTCCAGAACCGTTAGTGGGGGTGGAATGTCCTAACCGTGCTTATTCCAATAGTTTTGGCTTCAGTGATTCAGCAAAATTTGAGTGTATTTAGGTTTAATATAACATATAATCCTTTTTAACACATGCTCCAGACTTCGTGCTTACATTTAATTTGGAGTTTGATGGAAATGCCAGGATATTACCCTCAGCCACTTTTAATTTCATTAAAGCGCTTTTATCTTTCTTCAGTTTTCAGCCATTCCTAAAATATTCTCCTATTCATCGGTCGTATATTTACAAACTACAGCGAGTCTGGGTTACTATTCTGCACCTCCATATGTTTACTGTTTGATTGGAGCATATACGAATAACTTACCAAGGCAATTGATACACTGGATTCCAGTTCGTACCATTTTATGGCATGAAGTAATGTGAAATTCACTGTCGATATGGATGCAGTTATATAGGATCATGAATATTTGCTACAATCGTTTGCATCGGTCAATTCTATTTCGCCCTATTCCGCAACGCTTATGTTTTCATTCGGGTCGCGTTTAGGTTGAATTTCTACATGTTCAATATTGCTATGTTCTCTGACGCTGACGTTGGCGGGGCAGGTTTAAGCTACTAGAGTGAGCATGTGCCTGTTTAACAAACTTGCAACGTGACGGATGTGACTCCCCACTAAACCAATCCACTGAAGCACGCTTCTCCGAAGGACCTATATAAAAGTAAAATCTACAAACCAAAGATTTCCTTTGAACCGTTTCCTCACCAACAAGCGAACTAAGCACAATTGCATACATTGCATCAAACGCATTTAAAGCAATTGTGTTGCCTGCGGAGTTTAAAAATATACTTTGGAAACCTCTGTGCCGGTGCTAAGTCGAAAAAGCAGTTACCCAGATGCAGTGCAGTTAATAAGAGAAGGCACTCAGACGAAGACAGAAAGGAAATGTTGTAACCTTACCATCCGATAAAGTACGCATGACAGTAAGGATGGATGCATCGGATTGTGTTGCTATGGCCAACGAACTAATGCCAGAAAAAATACTTATCGTCCGGTCAAACCCGATCTCAGTACAAACCTGGTAAACGAAATCAACCCAACGGTAAAGACTTTATTATTAAAAGATGAGACCGAAAATCTACTGTGAGTGACAATAAATGACGAAGATACAAGGATTGCACAATTTTATTAACCGCCGCAGGTTCATATATATGGTCTCTATACGACTTATCGCCCCAATACACGAAAACCCATCCGATACTAATTAGTAAAACAAAGTTGCTTGAAAAAGTTAATTCATCGCTATTCGATTACTATTTGTACGGACCAGCAACATACTGGATAGTAACTATACGGCCAACCGTCGACTTGTAACTCCTCCTTTAACCCGTTTATTAAGCATTTCTCGACTTTTTCATTTTAATCACAACTTATTGCATTCCAAAAATCGACGCCTGTCAGCTAGAACCGAATACATTTTTCTAACCTTGTCCACATTATTCATCATGAATATTGTTGTTCCTTTTTCCGGTCCCAGTACCGCCACACTCTCATGCCGCCGTAATTCCCTTATGGACACCCAGTGGTGTTTCCTCTAAATTTTTCACGTCACCGTTTAGATAACCTAATATTCGTTGGCCAGATACACTGTCAGCCTTACACTAACTGCTCACGTACTCATTGTCAGGTGCACAATTTCATTAACACTAGTACAGTTTTTCAAACTTAACTTAAGTTTCGATTTTGTCACCTTTACTCCATGGTAATGAGAAATTTAACCCTAATGATAGCGCCTCAAATTTAGAACAACTTTGTGAAACAGAGAAAAATTAGGCACCTTGCTCTCAGGTTCGGTTGTCACATGACCACTGCAGCACTCCACTGACGTCCAGTTCAATTGTTATTTTGTTGTGAATCGTGTTTTCAAGCATATCATGAAGGATGTTTGAAAACCTTACACCGCACAAATTATTCAAAAGTACTAGAACAGGGTCTGCACATCCCATTCTAGAATTTCACTCATTGAATCAAATGTGAAATTGGCCAGGTAATTATACGCCTGCTGTACGTTTACGACTATTAAACAAAACTATACTTATGGATCGATAATTGTGCAGGTTTCCGCATTGTACCCTTTCTGTTGGGAAAGCCATCCTGCAACCAATTGTTTCAATTCAACAGGCTGCCAAGCAAACAGCACTGACAACACACCACCAGAAACTATTTCACTTTGGTCTGGGAATAACACGTAAGTTCTCCTTCATTTTCGAAAGCAATGCTTGCTCATGTATCAGGTCCTTTTTGGCAGACCATTTTTCTAGGTTTGTAAAACTGTTTTGATGACAAGTGCAAGCACCGATGAGCATGTATCACAAACCCCAATGGTTTTCGTACGCTTTTCACATTACGGAAGAACCAACAACCCAGGCAAATTCACATTTAATGGGCCCAACGTTCAATTTTTGGGTCACAGTATCGACGGTGATGGCATCAAAACTCTTCCAGATGGGACCCAAGCGATCATAGTCTACCCCATTCCACCATCTCTCAAAAGCTTAAACCGAATCCTCGACATAGTGCATTACTATGGCAGATTCAGAGCCAATTGTGCGGACGTCCGTTTCACTGGCATTCCTATAAATACTGTTTCTGATGTATTACCAGGTATATATACAGTAAATTCTAATGATACCTATATCAAGATGATCCGGATTATCCGGTTTCCAAATCAGTTCAAAGGACTCATTAAAATGCGTGCATTTACCATCCTGTTTTTGATAATCCAGTACATTTGTGCTTTTTGGGTTCTGCGGATTGATTATCACCTCGAGAAATTCGTCAGTTGGGATACATTTCATCGTTTGCTACCTACATTTGACAATTTGATGCAGCTCACAGTGTTGTAGTAAAAATATTGAACGAGGTTAATATGCATAAGTAATATGCATAAGTAGTTAAGTAAGTAAGTAATATGCATAAGTAATATGCATAAGTAATCAAGTTGGAATACATCGCTGCGCGTCAAGAAACAGCCGGTGCACTGAAAACTTGTAACAAAGTACTTCTATTTAACTTTCTTAACTGCCTGTTTTCTCTTCTGGACTTTCGAATATAATGTGATATATACTTTGGAAATGGCTGACCATTCGTTCCCCAATAGTGTCGACGAGTGGTGTTTGACCGCGTGTGTGATTAATCTTGTACGACATACTAAGAGGAAAATTTCTCTATATGAGAAGGAAGTCGATTTGACGTCAATGATTCAGACCGTAGTGAAACGGTATTCCACACAGATCGAATTCAAATGCGCCCATTCAGGAAAGCAATTGACTTATTCAGGAAGGTAAGTGAGAAGTTGTCTCAAGAATCTGTGCTTTTTTGCGTCAGAACCGCCTAAGCTGCAATTAAAAACTTGTTTTTACTTCTCGCGGAACATTTTTACTGTCGCTTGTTTCACGCCACCCACACGTCCCTTTATTCCTTGAGACGAATGAAATCAACTGAGCACACAACTGTGATACGAATTATATCAGTGTAATTTCGTCCCAGTTGGGAGCGTTTTATGTTCGCCTATATACTATTCGTCCGGAGTGTTGATTTTGTTTTGCAAATCACAACAAATGTAGTTGCAGAGTCGTAACAATTAGGACTTAATAGGTTCTGGCGATGAAGGTGTTGGACAATAACCGTTATTTCATTTGACCAATTGTTGATCTATTCCATCAACAGCAGTCACGTTTGGAGAAATCTCAGACGCAAAGTTCCGAATTATATGCACAGAAGCTGAAGTTTCCACCCGTGCACAGAGGTTTTTAAACGAGAATCGCAGTAGACGCAGTCATAGCAGCATTCACAGCGTGAAGAAAATTTATTCCTGTTACAAGGAATATGAAGACATATTCTTTGTTGACTTTGCGGCGCAAGCTTGATCATATAATTTTTGGTTGTTGCTGCGCAATCTCCTTGTAGCCAGGCATGAACGCTGCACCAAATTTAATCTGCCAAGGAATCAAACGCCTTCTCTTTCCATGTGACTTCCTAAAATCTTAGGTTGATTTTCGATAAGAAAGCATCTTAGTTCAGTATGCGTTATAATTGTCTACAATGCTCACACGTAATAGCCATGCTGGAGTTTTGAACCGAGAGTGACAACGTTTCAAACGGGATCAGTACAAAATTCACATATATCTTTGCAGTCTTTATTCTCGTGCCGATGCTGATGTTATTATACGGGTCCTACCGTTTAAGTGAAGGAACCCCATTCCATATTACAAACATTGCTGCTGAATGCCAGAGACCGATTTACTTAAAGCATGAATCCGAAAAGATGGTAAATGCGGATCCCAGTATTCAACCGCCGATTTACCGCACGGCTGTTCTAGTTAAAAATATTAGCCATGCAGTATCCAAACAGAAACATCCGACCTAATCCTGGAATTCGAGTGAATGGCATTTCGTATGATACTTTACTTAAAAAAAGCAACTCTGTCAGAAGTACAACCGTCTGGGTCACGAAGAATCCCAGTCTCACGATGTACGCTTACAGGACTGTGTATACCAAAGTGTACAGGAAATTTACTGGGAGTAAATGCAAAGGGTAGTTCTCGCGAGCTTCCGCACGGAATTATCAAGATTGCGGAACTACCTTACCGTAAAGATTAACGAGGTCCCTATATCCTTGCAACCGGATACGGCATCCGAATTTACCATCATTTCTTATCAGTTGTGGAGAAGACTTGATAAACCTTCACTGAGGCCAACAAATATGATTGCCCAAACTGCATCAGGCGAACCAATAAGTTAGATTGTAAGTATACATGTGAAATAATCTGTACGCTTTTTGCGTTGTTTAGCAAGTATGAGTTCGCGATGCCAACCAACTGCGACCGTGGTTATGATACTTGCCAGAGATGCACAATCACAAGGGTGTTCGTGTCTATGCATCGTTTTAAAACTTTTCAGAATATCATTTCGACCAGCAAATATAGGCAACGCTTGCAACAGACAGAAAATGAAAACCAACTAATGACAAAACTGTTAAGAAGATGCATGTAACCCTTACAGCAATCGACTGCGGCTCTAGAATTTACTGTGATATTTCAACCGCAAAAGCCTTGATCATTTATTCCGCAATTTATCGACAAGTTCATTGCGAACTTGTGTGTTAGGTTACAAAAGACAAACTGTATGGAAAATGTCACTGTAGTAGGAACAATTCGATTCCGCGACAATAATTTGGACCACATTTCATAACTTGCGTGAAGAAACGGAATTCCACACAGATCAAAGTGAAATGTACGCAGACACGAAATAAATTGACTTGCCCAGGAAGTTAAACTGGCTAATTATTACAAGTTACATTATGGTTTCCTTATCAAAACAGCCTCGGCTCCAATCGAACCAGTTGATTCCTGTCCCAAAAGCTCTGATGCTCTTGTGTGTTTCACACCACTCTGACGTCCCTTGATTGTTTGAGAACAATATATTTTGCCATTTAACTAAAAAAGCGCAATAATGCCAGCACTGATAAACTTTACACTAGTCACTCATGATATACCAACTATCAGGCGACGATGCACGTTCGTTTGCAGATAACGAACTAAGCAATGTCGGTCGATGGGATCTACATCGAGTTTAGTAATGTTCGATAAGGTAAGCCATGGTGTTCTCATTAAAAAGCTAGGTGTGCATGTTAGTGGATCAAGCCTTTGTGACTTAGGATTTTATTGTTGGATGTACTTGTCCAGTTCTGTTCGATGTCATTCATGTAACTGGTTTCTATCAAGTGTTGGCGGCTCCCAAGTCCACAAAAATGATCTACCTCTGCTTCTTACATTGCCGTGTGCCAATATTACGGATAAAAATATAAGTTTTGAGTGATTGGCACCGTAGGGATATCCCAAACGCCTCGAATTGTGGTCTACAATAGACCGCCTACCGGTTAACGCAAGCAATTTGATATACATGAGTCTGGGGAATTTTGATTATGGCCAAACTTACAACACTGAGGTTTAAATGCTACATTCCACATCTTCCGTAAATGAGGTAGCTGTAAGGTAGTGCAGGAATTTAAACTGGCTTGAAAAAATAAAGATTCTAGCATCATAAGAATTTCGCAGGCTTGTGCCGCTTTAAAAAGACGTTTACATTTGCTGGGTAGAAAACGATAGCTACCTGTTCACTTTCTATTTAATCTTAATACTGGAGTGAAGCCCATACGTTAACAGTCCAGTCATCTATGTCGAGCGCGAGAAGAACAATCGAGTCCAGCACCAATACACCGGGTTTGTTCCAATTTTGCCGGATTCGCTATACAAAGAAGAGGGTTCGAGGAGATTTCACCATAAGTTACGGCATATTGCCTCTCGCTTTCCTCACCAATTTCAGGCCGCTACTTCACTTTCACAACTTCACGAAGGCAATAGCTTGCTGTGCCGGAAATTCATTCAGTTTCACAAGACAAATGTTTGGAACGGCCAACACAACAAGAATATCAGACTAATTCCGCACATTGTTTCAAAATTTGATTGAATAACATTTCACTCCAATTCGATTCGGAGAACGATTGCACAAAATAAACGAATTGTTGCTTTGCTGAGTCCAGTAAAACTGAGAGTTATATATATATATATATATGTTGCATTTGGAAACGAATATTGATTTTATTATATTATCACTTTTCTCGGATGCATATAAAAGATATTTGATTTTATTGCGATAAGGTTTTAGAGGATTAAGTTTAAACTTGCCCTTACAATAAACTATTCATTATTTAGTGGCTATTCCTAGCTTGCTTGCAAGCGACAGCTAATGTACATTGGCCAAATGAAAGCCAGTATAGGAACTGGACGCTACACACAACAATGTGTCAATTTCTAAAGCTTATGGGGATTATATTGATAACCTTAATATTTTCATCACAGTGGCGCAAGGTATCCGTAGCAAATCCTGGTTTGGAAAGGCCTCAGACGCGTTTCGCTCTATTGCGTCGAGTACAACCTAGCCAGAAATTAGACAACTACAATGCTTAAACCCAGCAAGCACAAAGTTTGTAGCGGGTACTTGTATGTGATGTGTAAGGAATTTTGCTTAATAGATGTTCAGTGGTGAATTTACACACCGTTACTTAGAAAGGTGACAGTTTCTTCAATGATTGAATTGCAAGTGGATATCAAGGAATGCGAAGCTAAATTGCAGCGAGGCGAACATCTAGTAATTATTATCATTGGCTAAGCGGTGATAGCTAAGGCAGTTGGAATAAGCTGGGTAAGCACAAATTAGGACGGAAGCACACAAGGAAATATTTGATTAGGTCCGAGCGAATAAGCTCGAGCTCACTGAATCTGTAGTTGAGACAAAGCGCAGCGGTGCTTACAAAACAATGGTTGAATTATAAATTACTTGTACAAAGCAGATACCAATCAATTGGCGCAGGATGTCTGTAATGGAAACCAAAACCGTTGAAACTAATATTACTTGATAAAATGACAATTCTGTTGTTAGCTCATCACAATTATCACACAGAGGCACATATATATGAGCCGAAAGCAGACGAGTTGTTTAGTGCTGGTGGTGCATGGTTCGTCACATCATAT
The DNA here is from genome assembly GCA_944474145.2 of Dicrocoelium dendriticum. Classification (NCBI taxonomy): domain Eukaryota; kingdom Metazoa; phylum Platyhelminthes; class Trematoda; order Plagiorchiida; family Dicrocoeliidae; genus Dicrocoelium; species Dicrocoelium dendriticum. The sequence goes on from OX104070.1 coordinate 88,392,753, forward strand.
CACCTATCGCTGTGTACAGGAATCATCCCTGGTTATTAGGAATTGGCATGTATTACCACTAGGTGCATCCAGGTCTCGGATGTGGAAAGGTTATCGCTAGATTCTGTTAGATGGCGTAAATAAAACTAGACGAATTTGCTGAAGAGAATAATAGTAATGGTATATAATCAGGAAAACATCTCGTATATCTGCACTGATCAGATACACATGTGGCTCGGAAGTGCGTTTGAGCTTACCTTTATACTGCAGGTTGCAAGCCGCTTCTTAGCAATATATAAAGAGTTTTACTAGGAAATGGGTTAGTTGGTAAACTCATTAGAACATGCAACATCATATTTTGGAAAATGTGTGCAACGTGGTTACGGGGCTGCACATGAAGAACCGCAATTCTTAAACACTTGCTGTCAACGTAACCTTTAAATTGAGTTCCCAAATGTTTTAGCTTGCACTCGATTATCTGTAAGTCGGACGACAATATTACCTTATACTTTATTTCTAAAGCTAAGTACGCAGTCATGCTGAGATGACTACCATCGTTAGCGTGGTCTGGCTACTACCTACGTACATAGTTCAACAACCTTCATTATTCTTGCACCTCACCATTTGTTGCTTTATGAAATTGGCAAAATTGAGTGGAAATTATATGCCAAGCCATTAATTAGAGGGTCCCCCGAATATAACGCCACTGCTGCAGGTCAGGAAACTATGTTCCTCAGTTATCGAGCTCATGTGAATGAGGGCGCCAATTGGAAAAAACCTTTACGATAGAAATATGTTACTCTCTATTTACTTACTCTCACTTGCTTCATGTGCGTCAGCATTGCCGCGGACCATAAAGGACGGGCCAGCGTATGTGGTCAACGGCCGCACGCCTCTTTTGCCAAAAACTCTTATACGAACATCGCCGTTTAATTCATATTAAACAAAGGTGGGTTTTATCGATTTATTAACTCATCATATGGGTGAGTTACTTCCAACCGACCCTCCAGTGCAGATCGAATAAACAGGGTGTTTGCTTAAATAGTCACTTTTTAAAAATATGCCATTGTGCAGACGATTTCTTAGTAAAATTCATTGCTTTTTTAGTGATAAACCGTTCGATCGATGATACACACATAATCGTTATAACCTTGCGATTTTACACGTAACCCAGCCTGGTTGGATTTGCGCAGCGTTCCCGACGTAGGCATCTATGGCACTTAATATGGCACAACCACTCCCACATCGTTCTCCTATACTAGACAGTTGTATTTCCGCGGGTTCAAGCGATTCCTAAGGTCATTACCTGCCTTTATTGTATACAAAGCAGTTTTTTGCGTTGTTTTATTAATTACAATTTACGACAGCATTTTTATAACAGAAATGAGATAGGATGTTGGAAGTAGTAACAAGTGAGCTAATTTATGACGTGCCAACATAATGTTTCTAACACATTTGGTTGTTCCTTTTATATTTTTCATTTTAGCCAAGTAGTGCATGGAACCATGCATCGAATGCCAACCTGCGATTTGTTTATTCGCTCAATATTCTCGTGGAAAAGAAATTCTAATAGCCATGGTATCCAAGTTATCCTGCAAATTTATGTGATCTGTGTTTTCCTAATTGCTATCGTGATCGTGGCAGCAGTAGCAATTAATTCCTGCCGTTATTATATTTACTCTATTCAGAAAGCAAACGGTTAACTTGTCCGGGTTCTATGAAAATAGAGAAAACGTTTCCTATTGTTTAGATGTGGAAGAAGCCATTGGACACATAATGCGTGTGCAAGGAAGTTTCCCATATATTTTATTTTTTTACTTAGGGGATTGTAGAGCAACTCAATATATTAAAACACAAACGAATGTGGCCAGAGGGGACGGAGTAGGCTACAGGGAAGATAAGGGTAAAGCGTACAGCTATTGTTCAAGCTGCTCAAACATCTCTATCACCAATGCATATCAAACTTGTTTTCAGTAAATGCCTTATCAAATATCTTAAACGAGTTGCAGATGCGAAGATCAAATCAAGGATATTTAGTTTGCCTTTTATTAAACGCATAATTGCAAAACGTTTTTGATAATGCCAGTTGACTTCATTTGTATTAGAAGCGTGTCTTCAGGATTTTTGGGCAAACCAAATGCACCGAACTATAAGGACGTCGTAAATGGGTCATTGCAGACTATGCCACACTATACATAGGATCTGCTATCAATTAGCATGGTGAGCGCTTTTACCATGGCATTTGAATCATTGAGCAGGGCCAGGGTTGCGATAATACGCCTTCAACGATGGGAGACTTTTGCGTTTTTCTGCAGAATAGAGGCGCTGTACCATACCAGTGAGTTTGGTGCATAGTCAGTATTACTCAGTGACATGTTGTATTCTGTCTTTAGCGGTATCTTTTAAAATGATGTAATAAACTTGTTTGCAACAGATACATTCTGCAATTGTAGTGATTCAGTACATATACGTAAAATTTGTGGGTAGTAGACTTGACATTTTTGCAATAATCCTTTGTAAATATAAAAGCAATCGGATTTGTTAAATGACGTTAGGTACAATTTTACGAGCAGTAAGGTTACAATGACATGTTTGTAATGCAAAACAATTATTTTGTATTTTCACAGTGTTATTCTGAGCAGCGCGGCCCATCCGCCTAACAGAGTGCACCTATTAACAGCACACCAAGGTATTGCGCCGACGATTTATGTTTTAAATCATTTGTCTGTATATTATTAACTAATAGTGATGGTCTTGTAATAGGCAGAAAACAGTGCGCAATTCGGTCACATTTGAGCGCATTGTTAACATCGGCGAAGATAGAATTGTTATGGGGTTTCATTCTGCCGTCAACATTTTTTGTGAGAAAAAGAAGCTCGTTTCAAGAAATTACCGTGATACAACCGATATGAGTGTAGCTAAGTAATTAAGTGTGCATCGCACAAAAGACCCTACCCAACGGCAACTCACTTGGACATCTGAAGTTCTATTGGTTAACAATAGATCAAATTTCGCTTGATGAACATTGCCTAACAGCATTCTCGATGTTAAAATATTTAGATTCCAAGCCTAACTCATCGAGGATTGTGAAGAGCATTAAAAGTTAAATATTAAATTTCACAGGCAATTGTTTTACACATGTTTGCACAAATAAGTTCTGGCTCTACTGCTCCCCGCATTAACAATATTCCGTCGGAATTATAATGGGTTGGCAATACAAAGTTTAAGTCTGTTTATACACAGCGCAAACAACGATGATCAAAATGCTTCATTTTGCAAGGACCTGAAGTATTGAGCGCGAAGGTGATCATTCGGCGCTTATTCTATTCATAATGATTTTCCACAGAAATTTAAACTATTAACAAAATGCTATATATTGTGCGATTTTTCTATAATCGTGTAACTGCTGATGTCAAAAAGGCGTCTCGCAACAAGAAGTAAACAAATTACCAACTGGAAAGCAGATAACCTAAATATTGTTAAATATACATTTCGTTTGACCATGGTGGTTCAGGATTTTTGGATAGGTAACCTCGAAATTCTTCCCTGTATGTTTGTTGACAAAAAATGCTCTGTTAGCTTTTTAATTATTAGGGGCTCTTTTAAACAACTAACAAATGACTTCGCGAATAGTTGTTATGAATCCAACTTCCAATGGTCAGATCAATATCCTGATGCCGAATATTGGTTCCTGACCTTTCTGACACGACTTGTTATGTCATATTTATCAAAAGTGGATATGCAATAAAACCATAGTCGGAAAGCAGTTCATCCACATAGGTGAACATTGGTTACATATTTATAACAAAGCGTAATAAAATAGCAGAAACTAGCTGCAAATGCCACCACTTATTGGTGTTCATTTTGAGTTTTGATAATTACATAGAATAGATTCACTGCTGCTTGTAAGGTATGAATAAAATAATGGCTAAACTATATCGGAATTACAAACATTTTGAAAACATAACAGTTTATTCCGAGCGTGATATTATCTTCAAATATTGGTCATGTTAAGCAATGATCCTGGTATCTTATAAATGCATATTTTTAACTACGATATTTTCACGTTACATATTTTTAAATTACTCCAATCAATTTGCTTGGAAAATATTTTCTAACGTGCAGTATCGATGGGAATGTGTCAAACTTTCAAATATACTTTTTAATAGATATGCGCATTCTAGCGCATTATAGGCGGACGCGAATATCAATGAAGAGTGCAACCAGCAAAACAATCACCAAGCATATGTCGCAAGTTACGCAAGCTAAAGGTTAGGTTAACCAAGACAAATGACTTTTCCATAACGCTTTTATTAAAACGTTTTTGCAATAAAGTCGGTACAGTAAATGATTTGAAAAATATAGCTTATTAATCATTGACAATTTCCAGCTGCTGCTAGACACCAGCTTTTGCAATATTGCTGAAATCAAGAAACTAAGCGCCGCGAGCGGATTCTTATTAATCATCTTTCCAACGTAACTAGGGCGTTCAAAATAGTATGCAAATGCCGCTATATAAACATCCTTTTACTTACAAGCTCCTAATTGGCCAACAGCACTGATTTCTTAGTAGACGATCAAGTAATACTTACCAGTTGTATTTCTGGAATACGTTACCTCAACTGCAAGAATCAAAACGACGCTATTTGGAATCTCCATCGAAGTGCATAAAGCCTTTGACTGTGTCACATTTAAACAAATTATGTTGAAAAGTAAATCTTTTTCTACTTGTTGCTCACTATCAGCTTGAATTATCACTAATTTCGAAGAGCACGCATAACATATATCACAGGATAAGCACCAATTACAAATTCCAGTGCAATAAATTGTGCGATTGTGCTAGATAACGCCCATGGAATCACTCTGTTCCTTATCGCTATGTACGATGTTATCGATAATGTTTAATAATAAAGACCATTTCCCTTTTTGGACGAATTGAAGCTCGTCTATATATTTTTACCTAAATATCTGCGGATATTCATTAATGCCATACAAACAGACATGTAATCCCTTGTATTATGGTCTAATTGATAATTGTTTAAATTTTTCGTGCACAACTCCTAATTTCGCCTTTGTTTTGTTGCATCCAACCGGGCGGATTAATTCCAATCGTCGCGCCAATGCGCACCACTCAGTCCATCAGTTAACCAGCAGCAATCTATATTAACCTACTAAATTTCTCAACTCATTCAGAACAATCGTTAAAGCACGACGCATTTTAAGCTTAAGAACAAACTCAATAATTTTACCTAAGTCAAATCTTGTTTTTTAAACATTCCGCGAACGTCCAATTTTTCTGTAGTTTTTTTTGTATCCGGTCCCATGCGCAAGCCTGATTATCATTGGAACATTAGCTGCTTTAAGCTTATTAAAGTCAACTAGGAGATTCATCATCAGCAACATACTGCGATATGTGTAAAATACTTAGCATCTATCTTCTATGGCTACAAATGTTAGAGCTTAACTTAGTTATCTTTTATGAAATAATACACTATCACACTCTTAGCCCAGTTATCCTATTGAGGTTTAAGCTGGTTGGTGACAACAAACTATGGCGAGGAAATGGTTTCTCAGCGAATGGAGGGATAATACCTAACTTTGCTTGCTTTGCCCCGGCTGCTTACAATCGCTTCGTTGTGAAAAATGTATTCTACGTGGTCAGACGGATTTGCAGTCCTGAATTTCTCAAGGCCGAAGAAGAGGTTTTGTGCCGTACATTGCTAGCCAATTAGTATCTGGAAGAGCTCATTTAGATCCATAGCAGACCCCCAATATCAAGCTGCCAGTAAAAGCTGCGGAGAAGGATGTTTATTTGTTCCTACCGTACACGTTAGATCACTTGCCAAATGAAGTTTGTCAAAGCTCAGGTCCGCTCTAATGAGCAACTACTCTACCCCCCTACTACCACTTATTCACACTACGCGAAGGATTCCTCTCCATAGCCGTCTGAGCAGCTCGCCAATCAGTTCGGCCTCTAACATCATCTACCAGTTCACTTTCAGCTGAGGTGACCCTTACATAGGCAAGACTGGTCGCTGGCTGGCTCAGAAGATGGCGGAACACTTTGCATTGCGACTAGAGCATTTGCTCTCTAACCAAGGCGGAGCGAACCAAAGAATGAACCGGAACCCTGATACTTCTATCACTAAATACCACAGGACGACTCGTCACCACGTGAACCCAATCTATTCATTCAAGGTGCAGTTGCGCAACAGGAACGCGACGCAGTTGGCAATTTTAGCGAGACATTACTGATAAGGTTGAAGTGTCCCATGCATTGTGCTCAGAAACACTTGAGATAAACAATTAGGTTGTCTTGAACTTGATTATGACTTTCTCATCAATTATATCTGCTTATTTATGTTACTAAGTGTGGGCCGTATTTCTTGTGTATTATGTTCTGCCTGTACTGCTTAGCGACTGACGAGAGCAATCAATATTTCGATGTTTCGCAAACTATGTATCCTTACTGCTTTAATGAGCTTTCAAAATTTTAAATGCGGTTTCCCTTAATGATGTTTATTTTTCCATCACACGTTTGCGTTGAACTAGGAAATGTTTTTTACCTAAACATGCTTTCACAGGCGTGCCTCGCCAAAGATGGTATAACACTTATTTATGAACGAACATAAAAGCTTCTTCGTTTGGGTACGCTAACATTTCGCAATGTCCTCAAGGCAAAGGAAACGTTGGAACCACCATTTTGTATATGGGAATGGAATTAATTACTTTAGATTTTCCTGGGTAAGAAAACCTAACTAACATCTGCTCGTTAGGGGTAGGTAGACTAATGATGTGATGGCGTCAATTTGCAGGCGAAGAAATCTACGGGAGATTTTAGGACTTTTCCAATGGCCATCTTAACAAAAGACGTTATTAGTTTGGTATTGATTGCTGAGGCGATTCGTAGCGGTAGCATATGTCAAGCATCCGACCAGTAAAGTGTTTCAATTGCATTACTAAACGTTTAGAGCTGCCTGTGGAAAATCTCTTCCATGAATGCTGTCGCATACTAATTGGACAGTAGAATACATTTGATAGTTGCTTTTCAATTTGATCATTTTATGATTGGTCAAGATCCAATCTCGTATACTTTATTGAAAATCACCTTTGTAATACAAATGTGAGCAGCTCCCTTCCAGTCTCAAATCACGGGTGATATTTTCAACTGTGACGAAATGAATAAGAATAACTTAAAGCATGGTTAGTATGTTATGTGTGTATTTCGTCAAGCACAAGCAGTTTGAACCCGAGGTTTTCTACTGAGTACGGTATGTGGTGATTTGCCTGGAGAAAATGTTCTCCTTCCTGCTGTAATGTGGTTCACAAAATGAGTGACTATTCTGTCTGCTACATAAAATGTAAGACAACATTTTGGTTACATTACACTGTGCTAAATTTGGCCAGGAGAGAAATCATTATTTGCTCGTTTCGACCTATACGTCTAGTGGATTTCACAAAATTTGTTCCGAACATACGGATATAATCACCGTCCTACAAATGCATTATCAAACGTAATACACAGTGTTATATATGAGCAGTAATAATTAATGGTCTAAAATGTTCAGCTGCTTTATTCGGTTACCGATGGCAAAAAGTCTACATTCGTCAATAAATACAAGTGTGGAATGGTCAAATATTCGCACTAAAATATATAAGGCAACAGTTGGTATAGAGCCTAAATTTACGCAAATTTTCAAGCAGAGAGATGGCGTTGTATCCAGCCTGATAGTGATAATTTTTAGCTATACTGCAAATGCCACTATAAACTACTCGAGGTAAATTTCTATAAAGCCTAGGCGAGAACGTCCGATCCATGTATCGACAGCGATTGTGCTATTAAATTAGTCATTGGGCGCAGTGCGATTTTTCAAGGTGAATATAGAACAGCAGCTAAGATTGGTTACATTTTGGGCCTTCGTGAACTTGGCAGATAGTTCGACGGCCTGCCTTACGGTGTTAACTTTGGAAATTCAGTAGCACAATTAAGCTAACCTGTGATATTTTATATAACAGTAAAATAAGGAACTCAAACAGCATGTTAATGACCGCATGCGGTAAGTATATAGCTGATTAGCTCCGTAAGACGAATATAAGCGACAAATGGTCAATTAACTTAACGAGTTAGATTTATGTAAGGGCGTGTGGAATACTTCTCACAATATAGTAAATGACTAGCAGGTCGCAAATGAGCGTGGGGCACTCTACATCCGCGGCCTCTAAGCAACTTGAGTGGTAAGCATCAAGATTCTTAACTACTTCGGTAATTGACTGTGGGACGGCGCCGATGGTTATTATTAAGTCGTCAACCCCAAAGATACGTGAGGCGCTCGCATCAAAGTTATGAAACATAACGGCTTTAGTCAGTGATGTTATACTAAAGTGAATGCTTCGGCAACAGAACTTGCGGATAAAACATTGCGAATTTTATTTCTACGCATTAAATTTGTCAGTGTACTGAGCATGTTGGCACCATTGTGGGAAGGCCTTAATAGTACCAACGTACATTCTCCACATTACACAAAGCACGCCAGATATATCATAAATAATAATTTAAAAAAGACGTCACCCACGATTTCCCAAGTGTTGTTGTGAAAAAGGCGGCCCTGCTCGAGCCACTTATGTATTGGAGAATGAACGTACGCACGATAACCACTACGATTATAAACAGTGCGACGCATTTGCGCACTTCATTCTTGATGCCATTTGATTATACACTCCGCTATACTCTATCGACAAAGTTTACAATAACATGTAGGTTTAAAGCTCCAGTGCCATCAATTTTCAGTGTTGTTTGTTATTGCACTATGAGACTGTCGTTCGCATTTAGCCATTATTCGCGGAGTTCATTGCGCCTACTCATCTTACCATACGACTAATTACTAGCGCTCCACACTCTTAAATCTCCGACCATCGGGGCTGTTCCATTTAAGCCGTAGTTTCCTTACCTAGCACATACTACTTTCTCAATTCGGAAGCGTGAACCCACCGCCTGTCTCCCTGTCTAACGATCTGCGACTACGCAATTCCTCGACCTATTTATTGTATTTGAACTCGGACTTTTGGGAACATGTCGCTTGGAACGTAGAAATTTGCCACTATCTTTCAAAATATTTGCCGGAGTATGCGACCACGTTTATCTTCACACTGGAGCGTGCTTTAGAGTACAGAGCTTAGCTTCCAATCAATAACAAAAGCAGAAACTTGGTTTATTCTATATTTACCAGCGTCTTTCAACCAGTCTCACCTAAACTGCGTTTTCTTACTGCATTCAGGAGCATTCATTATGAATAAACAACGGTCACTAGATGTAGTCGAGGGTTTCGCAACAAGCTACTATTTGGCTAAAGTTGATCTTGATTAACGGCTTTCTCCAGCTGGTTGACTCGGGCAAATACCAGTTTCAGCTTGGGAGATCAAGAGTTAAGACTTTGTTTAGCTGCTTGAATGGCTTTTGTTTTGTTATTCTCATGTTAGTACTCATAGACAGACGTGCGACTAGTATTTTCCCTGACTATAAATGCACAGGACTTCTTTTCCTTAACACCGTTGCGTTCCTCAGGCTTAATTGGTTACAAGAGGATATGGTAGACAACCCTTTAGAAGGCTTCGTAGGATTAACGGGACCAGCCCCAAGAGGGAACGAATTAGATGTTGGTGAGCTTTGCGCATTTAGTGCGTTGTGCAGCAGCTAACAACTGTGTAGACTTTGGGACGAAAGTAAATTCCATAGAGGTCTGCAGACTGATATTTTAAACAAGGGCCGTAAGCAAATTTGATGAATGGGGCGACAGTAGGCAGGTGTTCATAACAATTGACATCGATGTTAGCAGAGGTTATTTGCAGCCAACCTTCACAATCTGAGCTTTAAACGTCCTTCGAGCGGGGGTTGACATTTTTGACACTATCTAGACACTAAGATGACGAGATTAGAAATACAAAGCTTAAGTTCAAATCTTCCACAGTAACGATCTGAAGAAACGGGATCTCATGACCTCTCTTCCCTATTTATATCAATAAAACTAAACACTTCGAAAGACGTCATCATCCGTAGTCAAAATGATATTAGTTATCGGTTTCCCCGAAGTAATTTTTACAGTGGTCAATGCATCCAGAACAATTTATCTTTGTCTTAGTCCAGACCCAAAACTAGTTAGAATAAAAAAGCACTTGCTTAATTTAATAATTCCCCGCGCATTTATGTATATTTTTGAATTATTCTTCGGTAGACACTCATGCTATTACTTTTTGCTGGTAGACTTTACAACGTCGCTTTTTGCTTACTTTTATACTGCCGTGATTTTTATTTCCCCCTTTATCAACTGTGAACCGATACCACTGAATTCGTTTCAATCGATTAATTAAGTTGGGTTGCGCGTTAGTGAGACACGGAAGGACTAGTTTGTCTGCTAAATACTCAGTTCAGCTTTCTTGCCTAGACTGCGTTTTTGCGTGATCGAAGGGTCATTATTTGAAGAAGAAGCCAACCGTAGTACATTGTTCTCTACTTCTGGTTGAAGTTTGCGCATTTGAGAACTTGTAATAAACATACCAATATGCATATTTCCATCTCATATTCTGAGTAGCTATACGATGAAAAACTGTATACATTCTGACATTCGCCTTTTTCAGAATGTTATCTTGTACTAACGATAAATAAGATTATTTTTATCTATTTATCTGTATATACAGTACTGTATATATTGACTAAAAAATCTATGCTATATGAACGCATCGTTGTTTGCCGATGCTGATGCCCCCGAAATGTGTTTATATGGGGTCATGTGAGAGGTACGATACAATGGATTTGTTGTTGCATAGATTAATAGACATAACAAAGTAATTGTCAAAGTTGGGCTTGGAGAATCCGCTGGTGGTTGGGTCTGAGTTCCAGCCCAACTCAGGCCATCTAGAACTGATGAGTCCCAACCAGGACGAAGCCGCGGTCTTCGCGTGCCAGTGTTTGGATGTGCAACACTATAAAGTAATTGTCAGTTTAAAGCAATGACGGTTAACAAGGTTATATTACAACCGTAAACCACTAGGCGGACAACATAATCGTCCACCCAGTAGCTCAATAAAAAATCACTATTTTGCCGCAATACCGTATACACCAATATCGGGATCTGCGAGGCTAAAGAGAAGCTGATCAAAAAATAATTATCACGGTTAGTTTGTTGGGAGTAGATAACGAAGCGATTTAAGTAATGTAGATACAGTGGTGAAGCTGGGCTTTGTATAAACAAACTATCAAATAGGTTGCAGTGTTTCAAGTGTACATGAACATCAGTAAATGCAAAATATAGTGTAGCGTCGCACCGAGTATGCATGTAATCATATCACCGTAAAAGAAGTGAGCCAAGGCTGGTAAAATGATGGATGTACAGCGAAGGCGAAAGAATCCAGCATATAGTTGTGTTATTAAAACGGAACGACCGAACAGTGATAAAAACGGATAAAAAGATGCCAATGCTTAACGAGTCTCATGGGTTGGTTTGTGGGCATAACGGAAGTTCAAAACGTCGCACACAGTGTAGTGAAAGCGAAGTGCATTTTACCATATTATCCTCGGAACAATAACGTTATATCTGTCTAACTCGATTTTGGAGATTGGTGAGCAAAACCTTTGTCTGCGCCATGTCGTCATTGGCGCGGTCTTACCTGGTCCTGATTTACCCGACAGATTTGGCTCACATGTGCACTCGTGGTTTTTTAACTGTGGTTCAGCAACATCTTGTCGCACACATTTGGATCCATACTCATTCGTAGTGCTTTTGCAATCTCTAGTTTGTGGTACCAGTTTCCCGAGTATACTCCTGTACATCCTACATTTACCCTGTTTTCTAACTTCCGGGCGGTGTTTCGCCGATATGCAAGCGCCAAAAGTTGTCTAACTCTAACCTTCGGAGACATTGTTTAATCTCATTCGATAGACCATTTCAACGGATTTCAAACGAACTGTCACTCGTTCAAATCCATCACTAATTGTTGCGGCTACAGGTCTCAAAGCAAATTCACCCGGCACGATCCATAGGCCTAACCAAGAAAATTCTCAACCACACCTTCGTGTATTCTGCCCCACAAGCCGACACATTCAACTGGCATGCCAGGGAGGACAGTGTAAAAGTACACAACTACAACGTGAACACTGTGCCCTTACCGACGTCAATAACAGAACAACCTTTTACCATAGAAGGTGAGTCAATCAAATGGTTCGTAACATTTGCTCAACAAGCGTGATGCCCGACGTGCCACAGCTTAAAGACCAATGCGGATCATGTTCCAAAATTGTCAAGGGGTCATTTTGTGCTGTAACTGTTGCAAGTTGTCCCATGGGAGATTCCTCCGAGTTTAACCCAGTCAGGCCAAGTTTTCAAACGTACCAGACTCGGTATGGTTCTGTGCTGAATGCACATCGATCCCACTGAGAACAAGCGTGCTCCTGTTATCTCAGAAGTACGACAAGCTTCTAGCCAAGTTTGAGAAAATAGTGACAACCAAAATCACTGGGGTTGGGGTAAGCATAGCAGACTATACAACCCAATACTCCCTCGTATGTGCTTTCCTAACCCGCGAAGAATTGTTAAAAACAACGTAAGAGACACGAAACCTAGAGTCCAGAACTTCAACAGCTGTCCCAAGACCACAAGTAGCTCACCTTTGCAAAAGCGGTTCCCAGTTCGATCGAAGGATCTACAAGTATGGCTACTTTCAAACTACCTACGGAGTTTGTATAAAAATAGCAAGCCGTTAGGAGCGAAAGTTGGATTACGGTTGCCTCCAAGCAGAACCGTCATTTAAAAGTAACATCACATCCAACTGGATAGGATTCTGGGGAAATTAGCGGAGTTGTCCTAGTGCAAGCACCACCGGTTTCCTGCGGTACATCTCCGAGTACTTCAGTCACAGACCGCGACATTTCGAAAGTTGTAAAGAAACATTTACTTGTACTGAGCGTACTGTGCTCCAATAGCCCAGAAGCAAGTTCGATTTCGATAAGAGGCAGGCAGTTGTATGATCTCAACTAGTGGGACATTTTTTGTAACCTAATCGGAGTTGTAGTGAAACCTGTACACGTAATGCAATTACACGACACCCGAACTCTAAACATTTCGGAGTGCCAAAACGTCTGCGCGTTGTGCTGAAATCCATCACTTAAGTAAAATCAGTCCTACTGTCGACAGTTAGACCCAGAAACGAACACTGCTAATTCCATATCTTTCCAGACGTTCCATGGGGCGAGCGCTATCGATTTAAACGCAACTTAGAAGATTACCGGAAGGAATCTTTAACCAGAACCATACTTCTTCACGGGGTTCCTGAAAGTGAAGCATGCCATGATCATGAAATAGCAACCCATGATAAAGAACATATGTGTTATATTCGTGATGTGTTAGCGAAGTCCGTGTCACGACTGCGTACCTCACCGAACTACAAAGGAATTGGCCCAAGAGTGTTGAATGTGCTCCTTCAGCCAAAACATATTTTACCACATATGATAAAAAGCTGGTACATGTTCTGTTTCAAGCTACCATCTGAAGTTCGGCTGAATACAATCAGCGATTTGCCTCCTAGGGATGATATATCATTCAAAGAACCAAACGCGAATGGATCTGTGAAGGAACAGTGCATCAGTAATGTAGAAGATAATACTGAACAGACAATCTATACTGTACGCCGGAGATTTGACATGAGGTTAACTACACGGACGATGAATAAGACGTTAAACCCTTCACCAAGTACACATCGAAAAAACGATTAGTCGCCGGCCACTCACTGGTCGGCGAAACTTCACTTGTGAGTTGTACAACTTCTGAAACATTGCTTAAATCTAAGAAACTTTCATGTATGTAATAAAACGCCCAAGGGTTCCTCACTAAAGTACTGAACTTCGACTGCGTCAGGTTGCGAATGCTGCGGACCTAATTTCTATTACCGAAAGTTGGTTCCACCAAGAGATGACTGATGCTGAGGTTGAGATAGCCGGGAGGTCACTCAACCGGAACGGCCGCCCCAGCAGAGGAGGTGGGGTCCTACTCTACTACCGCAGCGATCTACAATGTACAATAGTTGAGGACCTGGAAACACGTTACCGACTCACTCTGGTGCCGTCTCCAACGGAGACACAACGACACATGTCCAATGGCTATCTTTTACCGCCCCCAACATCCACTCCGGAAAGGGATTCTTGCTTGCACCGTGGCCTAAACAGAGTAACACGCACTAGGTACATCGACATTTTCATCTCCGGGGACTTCAATCTACACAACGTAGAGGTTTCGGCATCGCCAAGTAATCAGTTCAATGCAGACTTACACGAAATGATGGCTAATATTCCTTTGTACATTCATGTCACCACACCCACTAGATTCAGGACAGCAAACAAACCGTAAATATTGGACCTTGTGCTCACGAATGAAGAGCGCATGGTTGACAGGTTATTGATGGATAGTCCATTAGGTCTCAGTAACCATGTAGTAATAACTTTTGACTATGTGTGTTATGCAGAGTATCCATATGAACACTCGGAACTAATACAATCACACGCTACCACGTATTGAAAGAACTCGTTGACGCAGCTGCTTGGGAATTCTTAAACAAAAGTCCCCTTGACAACGTTTGGGCAGAGTTCGTTAATAGACTCAGCGACATCGTCAACAAAGCATCAGAGACCAAACACCTACGTCCCGCAAAAATGCCTTCAATTCTAAGGAGTAGGACTCGAAAATGCCTGGCGATAAGGGATGCAGCATGGTTTGCATACAAGATTAACCCCGACTCGGAGACGTGGGTAAACTTCCTGACCCATTGCAACCATTGCACTGCAATAATCCGTGAGGACCAAGCAACTAATCAACAGTGCCTAGACAAAACTTCATGGCAAACAACAAACTGCTATATAAGCATGTCAATATGCTTCGAAATTGGAGCATGGGATCCCTCCATTTTTCACGACAGGCGGTAGAGTATAAAGCGCCGAAGAAGCAGCTAATGGCTTGCGGCTACAGTACGAGCCAAATTTTAAACTTGCAACCTTCACGTTGCCCATAATATCAAGCATATTACAGACGTAATTTGCAATGCATCAATTGTGTTAAGGAAGTTACTCTAACTGAGTAAGCATAGTTCTCCGGGAGCAGAAACCCTCCGCCCGAAGGCACCTAAGACTGTGGCCAACAAGCAATCCGAACAACTGTCACAGTTATTCCAAAGGTGCTTTGAAGAACAACAAGTCCGCACTATGTGAAAGTGTGGCATTATCAAACATATGTTTAAAGGCGGTAGCCGTTCAGATCCAGCCAACCATCGTCCAGTGACTCTCCTCATTGTGCTAGTGGAGGTGATTGCAGCAGTCGTCGCTGAGGCTTTAATGGACAACCTGGAAAAATGCAACATCTTGGTACCGGAACAGCATGGCGTTCGTCAACACAGCTCATGTACCACCAACCTACTGATTGCAAGAGGTAGTTGGATGGAAGTGGCCGATGATGGGGGCGGAGTACACGTCATCTATCTGGACTTCTCCAAAGCTTTCGACCGCCTTGATCACGACATCCTACTTCAATGGCTTCAGAGTTACGGAATCGGAGATCCTGTACTTAGTTGGATTGGAAGTTTCCTTCACCAACGGAAGCTTTATTTACGTGTTAGGGGATCACTATCTTAACCAATTGAGGTATAATGTGGTGTCCAACCAGGTTCAGAGCTAGGGCGGCGCTTATTCCTGTTGTTCATCAACGACCTGTCAAGCTTCATCTCCTCAATTTTCCTGATTTTCGCCGTTGACGTCAAGATATGGCGGGCGATTAATAACAAAGCGGATCAGAATATGCTCCAACGTGACCTCGATTGCATTTACGAATGGTCAAAAAGTAACAAGCTTCAATTGAACATAGCTAAGTGCAAAGTGATACATCTGCGTCACCAGCCGATGAGCGCTTACAAGATGGGAGACCACATCTTGGCGAAGGTTTCTCAGGAGCGTGACCTGGGTTTATTGGTACAGGAAGATCTTGGGTGTTCAAAGCAAGCAGCGAAGGCGACGAGAACAGGAACTCAACATTTTGACCTTCTTTGCAGTGCCTTCTTTCGATGTGAACACTCAATATTTCCCCAACTGCTTAACGCATGCGTGCGATCTCACGTGAAATATGCTATTCAGGCGTGGCGGTCTTGGCAAAAATAGGATACCGTTTCTCTCGAGAAACCTCAACGAAGGGTAACTGAGAACGTCAGGGGCCTCATTCGTTTGCCTTATCTGCTTAGATTGTAATGTCTAAGATCTACAGCAGTCGATATTGGCTTTTGCGGGGATCTCATAGTTGTTTACCAGATTCTGAAGAATTCAAAGCACAATTGCCGTCCGCTGCTGGAATTGAACCACTATACTAAACTAAGAGGTCACCCTCTAAAACTGACAATTCACTATAGACGGTTTGAATGCCGTATAAATATTTTCTCTCTGCGTATGCCAGCCTCGGTACGCCCTCCCTAATTATGTCGTCACTGCTCCCATTATGGCGATATTAAAAAAAACAGGTTGACAATGCATTGCCTCACTTACATTTCATTTTATGACTTGTTAGCCATGGGCTACAAAACGCAATCAAACGGTGTCTTGCAAAACGCCTAACCAATGAATTTATGGGTTTATACGCTTAATAGGCGAACATATGCGCTATTCCACATAAGTCTATGGTGAGTCCACCACAAAGCTTTTCACTTTATTATACAATTAATTTTAACAATAATTTTTATTCCTCGGGACTTGTTAAGCGATGTCTTTTACCCGTAATGAACCATTGTTCCATTATTGCTGACCTTTGATTGGTAATATCAGCAAAAATTATTATATTTGATT
This sequence comes from Dicrocoelium dendriticum, assembly GCA_944474145.2. NCBI lineage: Eukaryota > Metazoa > Platyhelminthes > Trematoda > Plagiorchiida > Dicrocoeliidae > Dicrocoelium > Dicrocoelium dendriticum. Next base: position 88,409,593 of record OX104070.1, read on the forward strand.
TGATTGCACACGCAGGGTTGTTATTGAAGAATACGTATAACCGCGACCAGAACGCCGACACCAGTGGAACCCTGCAGTGCACAGTGTACTTTCCGAAGGAACCCTATACTCGAAACTGCCGGCGTAGTTGCAGGAAGAAGATTCCGATCCATTCAAGGACAGGCTTATAAAATCCGTAATTCCGAAGCTTTGGGAGAATGTTGTTGTGATTTATACGGTTTAGGACATTGGGAAGTGCATGTAGATGCCATTAATTCCTATACCCCTGTCTGTTATCACCGTTCAGCTGACACCGGAAAGAATAATATTGCTAGTACATGACAGTTCCTGAGGAAATATGTGTTGCTTTGGTACAAGGAACTCAGACCTTCCGATATAGCTCATTACACCATAAGGTATGCATGATTATATTACACTTTAGAGCACTGGGAGAAGAATCAATGGACGATAGTTAGCAAGCTCAACATAGACACCACTCTAATATTCATGGCAACATTTTCTAGCTTCCACATATTAGGGACCCGCTGTTCTACTAGGCATACTTGTGCAAATCTCGTTAACAGCGAAGGTCTCTTCTTAGCGGCCACCTGCAGTGCTTCCAGAGGAATGTTGTCAACTTTGATGGAACTATGCGTGCGCAAAGAAAGCAGCGTCCTCAAAATTATTGTTGAACGAAAGGTGATGAGTGTATATACTGGTATCTGGAAGATTTGGTCAATTATGTTACACATGCTGGTAGCCCGGCTTTAAAGGGGAGCACAATTTCCCCCTAAAACTTTAGCTGCATCCTTCGACGGTTTGAGTGTACCCATCGGCTAATATTGGTAGGAGAACACCCAATTTCAAATTCCATCGTCTGTTCATATGTCTATAGAGATGCTTTTTGTTTGCACGAATCCTTGTTACCAGGCGCTGCCTGTGTGACAATTTGTCCTCACTCACAAGTGTGAAACAGGAATTACGAAAACCAACATAGTTACTCCAATTGTCAGTGCATGGGTTCACTCTATACCCATGCCACGATGCGTTTCTTTCTGCCATGTATTTTCGGGTTTTGATCCGAATGAATGATTGGGCTCTTCAAACTGAAGAGGCTGGTTGACAGATGTATACTTATTCGTAACACTGAGTTTGCCATTAAACACCGTCCAAGCACTGTCAGTTTAACATTTGAGTGAAAACTCCATGGCAGCTCCCACAACATCTAACATTATGTCATACTGGGTAATTGTTCGAAATGTATTACTATGAGTTTGTTTATACACCGTATAACGCAAGCAGCAGTATATAAATTTAGTTGGTGCCTATGCATTAGAGAGCTTTTCGTTTTTGGTTTCGCGAACAAGAACTCATCGTTGGTGTGTATTAAGCCAACCATAGACAGTTTATTTCCAGGTGTGATTTATTTAAGCGAAATGACATGGTTGAAGAGCAGAACGCTTTCAATTTAGTCTTTGAGGTCGACCTTAAATTGCTCCTTCAGCTGTGTCAACGCTTTCAATAAATACACTTCCATAAAGATTTAACTCACATGAGATAAAACATGACAGTATCGTTCTCGCATGAACATTTCCAAGGATAATGTCAGGCGGGAGTGTATCTCTGTGGAGGATATTGGGGACGATAAACACTAGCTAAATGGCAAACCTAATTGCTTCCGAATCCAAGACTACAGCTAAGTGAGCTTATGATCAGAATTTATGGACAGACCACAGTGTTGCACTGTAGGTGGCTGCGGTAGTTTAATATTACCCCGCCCTTGATAGGTTGATCGTTTTGGAGAAGGGACCTACCACATTTAGGATTTCGGCGTCAATAATCTCTGAGTACAAACAATTATTCGTACAAAGGATGAGGTCCTGGGTATGTGACACTTAACATAGCCTCAGTTGGTAAGCATGTTTAGGAAAGCTTTAGCTACTTAATCTTGGTGTATATGAAGCAATATTTATCTGTACCTAGAAATAAATCCTGAGATTCGTGTTTTGAGTAAATGGTTACGCCGATCAGTAAAATGCCGGTCGATTGAGCGACGATGAACCAATCTTTGTCGGATTCATGGGTCCCACTATTATATTTTGCTGCTTACATATATATAATACAATTGAATGAGGTTACCTGAACGGTTATCGGGAAGATGTCCGATAAATTGACTGCTGTCATGTGGTTGCTTGTCAGAAGCTTATGGGCTTCAAAGCCTGAAGGCTGGCTGCCGCATCAAGCACACCACCATTACAGCGCCATTGCTGATATTTAGCAAGTTAAAAGGACATACTTCAGAATTCTCGGGCACTATCCTTTGCAGTTTGGCGAACGGCGCGGCCTCGAGCTCAGTTGCGCTATAATCTTTTCCAGCGAGATGGTTGCACTGAGATAACGTCATTGTATTTGGTAATAAATGACACTTCGAGCTCATAATGACTGCCAGTCTAGTAAACGCCGGATACGAGGACAGTCCTGGCTACGCATTCTTTCAGTTTTTCGTACAAGTATTGCTTTAACTTTCTAAGCTCACTTCGCGGAATATCCGGGAATAGGCGGATGCAACGTAACCCATTCCTGATGATAGCTGTCAACAACAGAATAGCTCATACGTCCGCTAAGTAAGTCAAGTACCTATAAGATGTTTTGGTTCACATTAGTGCCGTGATTATACTGGACAAGTAAAGCGTGTCAAATTGCTGGCTTAGCTAAAAAAACTGTAATATCAGATGTTGAGTTTCACTAGCAGAATTATCAAGCTGTTTTATGTTTAACAAATTTCACGTCGCTTTTGTAACGTAGGTGCAGGTGACCTCTGGTATACTAGGAGCAACTCTCATTAAGTATAAACTACCTACTGGGTTGTATATAGCCGATGGTAGCTGTGTGTTTATAGTTTCGTCCTCATCATGTTTCCAGGTCCAGTGCGACTGTTAAAATATCTAGGTTTTTGGTCATATTGGCAGCAACCAATTTCCAACCACCACTGGTATACGAATCCTTCAGTATTTCGGGAAACGTGTTGTGGTTTAGTCTGTTCTGACCGTGATATTCCAAACGGACCACCAGCGGTTTTTTAGCGTATTTGAGCAACTGGTGGCATTGAGTAATCATGCCACAGATGATGCGCTTTTAGCTCGCTGCCCATTCTAATTCCTCAAATTTAATGCCGGGCTTGATGGAGATGGCTGTAATTTACTCACTTTCAAGCTATCTTTAAAAAGGTGCAGCTGTTGCTCTTTATTGTTTTGTTTAATATTACTTGCCAATTACGCTACTTCGCTTGTTAGGGTACGAACTTTACCAATGAGAGCACTATACGTACTGAACAGAATAATAGCGTATATTGGTTAGTATGGTGTAGCTTTAAATAGTTCCTTTTCAGTTTGAAACATTTGCAATGAAACTTCCAAAACCCTTGGTAGATTGGATTTTATGGCAGAAAGTAGTTTCGAAACTATTGTCGATCTTAATCTCAGAAGAGAGCTAAGCGATGATGGATAAGGGAAAAACATTAGCGGAGCAAAATGTCCGAACATAGCAAGATTACGATTATTTGGAGAGAAAAGTGTGAAAATACTATATTACTAAACTAAACTAAAGAAGCACCTTGACATAGCCAGCAAACAGTTTTGCATTTAGCGGCCCAAGGATTATCTCCTCAAAGCCATGTTTACGGAACATTTTTGTTAGATTTCTCCAAGCAATGATGTTGTCTGTAAAACGTAAAAAATAAACCTGATTCTTGATTTTGCGAGTATTTCGGAAAACTCACCGTCGCTTCTTGCTCCAATTTTGAACCTTAACTTGATCTCTGCATTTTCATAATGCAAAACATTCACATTAATCTGTCGCTCTTATATGTAATAGATAACATTAAGTTATGAATTTTATGTATTTACAAATGAGTGGGCATTTCCAAAGTTTTTATGAATGTCAACAATATTTCTTAACATTTATCAAAATAAATGCTGAAACAAAATACTGCCGATTAGGGAGAGCAGAATCACAGGCCACCTTGTGTAATAAATAATTCAGTCTCACTCATCTTTTTGTGTATATCCTAACAAGTTGGTTCGAAGCGTCTCCAGGTTTCCGATAAGCTTTCCTGTTCGTTCCGTAGTATGTCACCAACAACAATTTCTGCATTTGCCAGCAGCACATATAACCTAAACGGAAATTTTACCTGTGTTCTATATCACGAGCACACATAACCCGAAAATAAAGATCACTGTAAGGAAAACGCGCGTAGTTGTTAATACATAACTGGCTGAAAAACAAAAAGTGTTTAGCCGTTACAATTCAACAACATTCTAGCTCACGTAGATTGAAGGAAATTCCTCTCCGCATTAGGTCAAACGGCAGACCATAGGTGTTTCAAGCTTCTGATCCTACACGCGACTGGGTCCAGTGATCTAACTCCGCTTAGACAGTTTCAAAGTTTTAATATTCTTTTTCGTCCGGACCTGGCTCCTTTTGATCGAGCGATGCTCAATTCTGCTATTTTGCAGCTAGCAGGAAGAAATGGTGCTGAAGGTACCTCACCTTGTCGTAAATATCAGGTGGAGTAAAAGAGGCCATGAAACCAGTTTACCAGGTTGCGCAGACATAAAGCAAGTAAGGTAGTTAATGTTATCGCCTGCTTGGAGACTCCAGCAAAGTTCGCAGTCATGAAAACAAGCACAACAAACTCTGTCGTTTTTGAACCTAATTGGCCAGACGTAGTTTGGTTATACAGCGTAGTTGAATTATTATTTTATTACCAAGAAATCAAAAGCAGTGGTTAGGCATGCTTAGGCTGCAATAGATCAGGGATTGTAGACCGTGGTGTCTTGCTCTTTATTCAGTCTTCCCCATGTGGTAGTGCTGGGGGCGTTTAAAAAAGGACACTGATCAGTATGAGCAGCTGTGGCGTTCCAGCTAGCTCAGGCGCGAGGCTCCACTAGTTCATGCACAGTATTGCAGGTAATTTAGCCGTTGTTTTGATTGGCTGCCGCAACCCCGATACCATTCGAATAGCGCCTATTTTCTGCTCAGTATGTAGCTCAAATTTCACCGAGTTTGATGCACAATGCTTCAGCACACAGACATATTTTTCAGAGTATAGGCAAACTTTTTAGACTTAATAATTACACGTCGACACGAAGAACGCAACGCCGAAATCCGTCTTGATTATACTTGCTGTGAATAAGCTGTCACAAAATATGTATGAATATCGTGTCTTGCAGCCCGCGGCGGCACTTCAAAACCGCTTGAACTCAATCAGCTTGGATCCCTGTTTACCGGATGGCAGCCTGCTGTAAAAATTGTACACTTTTGGAAAACGTATTACGTCGGCCTTACTCTAGAGTCCGGAGCCCAGGAAATTGGACGTTGGTACAAACTTCTTTTGTTAAAGTTTTTGAAGTTCAACGGTATGTACCAATAAAGTGTTGGAATGTTTTACCAGTCAAGCCGTACTGGTTATTTAAATAGTATTTGTAAAACTCTGAGCCGTGGCGCATGCTGTAAAACAAATTATTCTCTCTGGCTCTACTAACAACAGTGAGGCGTTTAATGGGTATAATGCATGAGCAAGCGCCAGCAATCAAATATTAGATCGCAACCGCTGTAAAAGCGGCATAGACGTGCACTATCTTTTAAGCGAAGCGGCGAATTAGGCGGAACGTGTTAACGCAATGCTAGGTGGCATGGACAGACAACACCTAACATAAGCATTAAATGTGCCTCTGCTTACCTGTACAATTCAATTCTTTGTTTAAATTTACAAGTTTTCCTTTCAGATTTTGACGTGTATCCCGCTTACCGAACTCGACAATCTGGTTTACGATGTTAATGATTTGCGTGGAATACTCGCCATAATTGACGCCACCAACCTACTGGCTAGGACGGGCTAATTCTATTATACCCAAGTCCGTCATGTCCATCACCTCACATTTTGTAACTGAATAGATACACAGATCAAGGTTCGCAATTTTTTCTAAACGAATAAATTGCTTTGATATAAAGCCGATTCTGAAGGAAGTTGTCCACGCAAAATATACATCTAACGGCCAAATTTCATTCACCTATATTCCGCCAAAATTAGAAAAAGCTAGTAATCTATGCTAAATTTAGCCGTTTGAATCACAAAAGCGCATTTCCCTCAGCACAGGGTGACTATATACTAGGTCTCTCATGCTATACCAACTTACTAGCGACGATGCACACTAGGTTACAGAAAGAAAACCAAGGGATGTCGGTCTATGGGGTATACATTGAGGAAATTAGAGTTCGATAAGGTAAATCATGGTGTCCTCCTTCAAATATTGGGTGTGTTAGTGCATTAAGGCTCTATGTTTTAAGAATTTATTACTGGATGTACTTTGCAAGTACTGCACGATGACATTCCTGTGCCTAGCCTCTATATGCAGATGGCGTATCTCAAGTTCGTGTGTTGAGGCTCACTCCGTTTCCAATCCATAGCAATGAACTACATCAAGTATGTGTGAGGAAATACGTTGGAGAAACATTAGAGGTATTACGTTTTTAAGCAGAAGCGAGTAGCACACATCATTGTTAATTTCAGCTTCCTGGGTCACATAGTCACAAGCTTGTCAAATGTTACTCCAGCAGGAAAAATTAGATTTGCTTCAGGTTAAATACGTGAAGCGGTTTATACTTGTGGGTCAGATGTAGACAAAAATGCAGTTTATTTTTTTCAAGCAAAAAAGATGTCTCGTTATGAATCTAGAGGCTTAACATTCCATTGATTCAAATACCAACAGCAACATATATTTATTTTGCGGAACGTTCTGGTTCAACATCTGAATTTGCAATGCCTTAAAACTGCTAGTCTATATTTCCTATAAAATCCTGTGAACCGCGAAACTAGTGGTGTCACGAAGTTGCGTCGTGCTTTATACGCTGAGCCCGTCCATTTTGGTAAGTTGATTTGGATGCTTTGTTAGGGTTAACTACTTTCCGGAGGATGGTTTAACGGTAGTGAACGGTTCCGTGTTGCGTTGTTGCCTGCAGGAATTCTTCGTATATAAAACCACATGTGTCTATTAAACAAAAGTCCGAGGTAACTGATGTGACTTTCCAATAAATAAGTCCACTGAAGCTCGCTTCTTCGAATGACCATCCTCACCAAACCAAAGAATTATTTTGAACTGTCTACGAGCCAAATAGCTAATCAAAACTATCTCACACGCTACATTGAACGCATTGGAATCAAACGTATTGTCTGAGTAGTCTCAAGAACGAATGTGACATTCATCTGTCCTAGAGCTAAGTGGAATATTCGGTCAACCATACTCTGTAAAAGTACGTAAGTAGGTAGGCAGACGAAGACAGAAGAAAGGAAATGTTGTAATCTTACCAGCGAATAAAGGACGCACGACAGTAATGACGGCTAATTCGGAATCTTTTACTATAACCAAAGAAATGCTGCCAGACAAAAATCCACAAAGTGTAGCCAATCAGGATCTTAGTACAAATATTTTCAACGGGATAAACCCAACGCTATAGACGTTGTAGACGATTTTGAGATCACGAACTTATAGTGTGGGGCAATAATTGCCAACAATAAAAAACTTGCACAATTCCATGAACTAACTCACATTCATATAGTTGTAGACTACATACGACCATCCGCCTTAATACGTGGTACCACATCGTTTACTCATGATTAATGCGCATTCCAGTGATCAGTTAATTAATCTCTAGTTGTTTTCTATCAGAATCGACCAGCTACAAACTAGGTAATTCTCATACGGCCACCCGTCCCCTTGTAACTCGTTTCTTTAACTCGCCTATTAAGTATTTATCTACTGCCTCGGTCCTATCACAAACTGTCGCATTGGAAATGATACGGCTGACATCAGATAGAACCGGATGAATTTGTGTATTATAGTCCAGTTTATTCATTATAGCTCATGTTATTCCTTTATCTGGACCATACACAGTTGTCCCTGCGAGAAAAGGCGACAAGTTCTTACATACTGGTGCAAATAAAGCACGGGAAGCACTCATAAGACTACAAAATTAAGACATTATTGTAATCCTACCAACAGACAAGGGACGCATGGCAGTTATAAAGGATAAAGTAGATCACGTTGAAAGAGAAAGCAACTTTCCGACGCGATTTCCTAACGCCCAGTTGATAAGGATCCCAATGGGAAATTGATTACGGAAATTAACACAGCATGGTAGTAACTACAAGCGATGAGTGAGATTACCAAACTGCAGCGATAGAAAACGAAATGTGAGAAAACAAACAAAGCATGTTTCTATGGACTACCAACTTTACACAATGACATAGTCACATTACGTCCAATCATTTTATTGCAATGAACCGCATCCAAAAATTTGGTAACTTGAAGAAATTCAAATATATATTTGCCGGATTTGCACAAAGCAACATCGCTGATCAATTCATCAACATAATGAAGTGTGTTACAATAGTGAAAAATGAAATCATGCTGTAGTTTGACGTCTCTGCAGACTTCAATTCGATCCATCACGAACTTTAAAAAAATTTGTGGAATTATTTTAAATGCAACTATGTACATTAGGATACAACAAGCCGGATATATATATATATATATATATTTATAGCACTACGGATGCAGGATCACCTCCTCAGCTGATTAAAGCTAACGGAACAGGACGCCAGACAACTGTGTCAAAAACGGCAAGCGAAGAGAAACGTGCCTACGCGAAGGGGCAATAATCATAGATCGATTTCCATGGTCATGTTTCTGTCGAACAATCAAATCTAACGACTAGCAGCTCGATCACTCACGCCAGCTGACGCTTGGTACTGCGCCGCACTGCTAAATAAACGCGCACTGACCATGTCAACTTGGGTGGTGACGAAATGCTTGCCGTCAAACTGTCGAGGTCAGCGGATAATCTGACCACAAACAGACTAACTTGAGCTAACACCATATGCTTCTATACCCAAAATGGTTTGTTTTCTACCAGTCAGCTCAATTCAGTTGTACTGCAGTGTTTTTCCTGTCTTGTGAATAGGCTTAGAAGCAGCTGATTTTGTGGTTTCATTTTGGGTGCTCTGATAATTGAATGTCTGAACACTTTGCGTTTCCTTCCGACATAAACAATTTTACTGTGTCCTGTCGGTGTTCCTTTTTACAACTAGATCAAAAAGTCACGAAACATTGTCCTTCTCAAATGCGGCATTTTATTTATTATCACCGAATGCGTCGTTGGTACTCTGTTTCGTTTTATAATGAGAGACGTCTCATCCAAGTACTAGGACCAAAGATTTGGACTGCTTGGTTGCAGTGCATTCCGCTCTGATAACTGCATCAAGGCTTCGTCAATAAGTCCAGGTATTGCGTGTCGCATTGACGTTCGTTCCAGCTGCTGAATCTTTAAACAGAAAATCTTTGGTCATTCTGAGGTAGAAAAGTTGATACAACAATATGGTTTTATGGTTTTTGTTGTGCTTTGTCGATGTGGATGTATTTAAATGTATGGCTTATTTGCAAGCCGTGAAGGAGTAATAAATAGAACTCAATGACCTAATCTTAAAGCCTACTTTCATCCTGCTCCATGTGGGCGCCATGCAGCCTTTTGAAGATTTGTTCTACGTTGTTTATCCTTTGTCTGGATACGGCAGACATATATTAAGTACCTTAACACAGTATTTTCCCTAAAGTAGGTGATGAGGTTTGGTGTACGGAGGCTATTGGTTGTATGAAGACTGCAACTCAATGAACGTGAGGTAAATCAAACTATTGTGAAATGATTATGTCGTCGGCATTTAGTACGCCTTGCTTTAGGTTGGTGAACTCATATATTCCCTGTGGAAGCTTCAGCGTTGCTTTGATCTAATTGACCTGGCTTGAACTGGGATCCTAATTGATTGGACGATATGTATTATTGTCTGGCAGCGTTTCCTTGGCCACGGCGGCACATTCCGATTTATCCATCATTACTCTCATGCTTCATTTTGCTTCTGGTAAATTACAAAACTTGTACTTCTATCTTCGCCTGAATACCATCAGTTCTTCCTTCGGATGACTAAGTATTCATGTTAGCACCGGGAAAGATGTTCGTGCAATGCGTTGTTAAGACTACTCTAACAATATGTTTGATTTAAATGCGTTGTATGCAACATTTAGTATTGTGTTTAAGCTTCTCATTAGCATGTAAGTTGTTCGACGGAAATCTTCGGTTTGGAGCGTTGACGTTCGTGTATTGAGAAAGGTATTTAAAAAATCGGGCGTCATTTTCTTTGTTTAGTTTCGAGTCACATCCGTCACGTCGCAACTTTGTCATCCGACAATCTATCAAGCATAGATGTGACCTGTTTACAAAAACAGCTGTTGTACGTTTTTATTAGTAACGCTGTTACTCTGTTTACAGCGGGCACGACCTAGTAGCTATAGCATGCCAAGCCATTACCAGCCACAATATATGAAATGAGCTTGAACAAGTTGATAACATATACGTGACCCGATGAAAAACATAAGCGCTGGGAAATTAGGCAGAAAATCATCGGCCGGTGCATGGAATTGTGACGAGTAAGCATGACCGGATGTAACTGCAGCCAGATCAACAGAATTTTTGGCATTATTTCAGTTCAAAAGTGGTACCTACTGGAATCCTGTGTTTATGGTAATATTTCCAAGCATACTGAAAACATGGCGAAGCTGCACATTGTTAAAACGAAGTTGCTGCGGTTCGGATCATTATGTGACATCATTCCACTTGTAACTTTCCTACATGAATAAACGCAGAATTAGAATAATATGGTTGGCATAGTTACACAAAGTAAAGCATCAAAAGAACCCCTTTGGAAGAACTAGTGACAGAGAGTAACTTCTAGGCATTTCCAGTAGACTCTTATTTTGAATTCAACAGGAAGGCTCAGAAGTACGCTAAGAATGCTTTATCTGTGGCAATAAACTAGAATACGCTGAAATATCCTAAACAACAACCGCCAATCCGATTTGAGTGAGCACCGTAAGGACCTTATCTATCCACACGAACGGTTCTGGAAATGCTGAAGGACATCGCCACCAGTAGTGATTTGAATGTAGTGGCCGCCAGTATGACCGAACACAAGAATGCGGCTACTCAAAATGGAACCAGCCTAAATTATGACGAAATATTGTAACCATACAGCCTCCGTCGAAAATATACAGTGGTTACTTGAACTCAACCCGTGAAAGTGGTACGACACTTTTAATTACTCTGATGTTGTCAAGTCGTGCCAAACACACCTAAAAACCGCGGCAAGCTTGCATGATTCAAATTAGATGCAAATCGTTGTAAGCGAATGACTAGAATGCTTGGCTTTTTCAAGTAAGAAGCAATATTAAGCAATAAACGTCTACTGCACATATAAATTCATCCGGTCTAACTGGACATTATAGTTCAAGCGCATTAGCAAAACATATATTAAGGGATTGGGCTTTGTAAGCCTTTTTAATGAGACGTTACTGAAAAACGTCAAGTTCTCTTTCGTCTTAATAACATGCTAATTAGTTCACGTTTTCTTATTCGTCGGCGAAAGTGGTACGATATGATTATGTGCTATGATAGCACCACTTGTCAGCATGTACAACCTGGCGAAAACAATTTAAAAGCAAAAGCACGCGTGGTTCCAATAAAGTGCAAATCTGATAGAATTTTAAGCAACCGACTGCCATGATGCTTGCTGCTCATTTATTTACGTTGGTGAGTTGAGTATTGACGACTTTTAGCTAGCTTTAAGCTTATAATCAACTGCCATGGGGAAATTTACAGTTATACGTGTCTCAGTTGCTTTTATTATAGAAAATAAATTTGGTAAATAATATTCCTCATTGACCTTGTTATACTTTAGTTGTATTTACTTGTTGTGTGGTGATAAACGTTAAGTTGACTGGAGCATATTGACTCGTGCTAAGCATCTGTATAAATTTATCAAATACAGATGGTATCCAATATTAGCTGCTATGCCGTGGGTTTTGCTAGAAATACAATGTAAGTATTTGTATCCAGAAACATAAAAGACAATTTGGTATACTTCTGTTATGTAACGTTCAATGCTTTGTGACTTTTGAGAGTTGTTGCTATTTACATACTGAGAGTTCGCTTGAACCATGACGTTGATTCCCAAGCTGGTCAACATTGCATAAAGGACGTTCGCTTTGACATTACTTTGTAAGCACATATAAAATGCTACATCCGTAAGTATATGCTGAAGGCTAATTCAGTCTCAGTATTTTGGGATGCATTTGGTGATATACCACACGATAACTGTATAATCGCCAAACAATCAGAGCTTAGACGTAAATGTATTAAAGCACCAAACGTTAATCCTATTAAATTAATCCTTACGTTTTACGTAATTCAGCAAATAATTCCCACCCCTAGCCGTGAATATGTGTGCCAAATACGTTATCTGATAATGGCAGTGTGTGTAGAGCTCGGGTACAGTAAAATGCGCTTACTTATTCAGTCCATGTAATTTCCGTTTCATTATTTGCTAAGGCTCGCATGGGTAACCGTCAACCTGCTTAACCCTCAACTCGGCGCCTCATACATAATACCAATAATATGGGAGTACCCCTAAACGTTTTATATTCAACCACTGCATCCATCGACTGTATTGTTTTTTACCCAAACTGCAATTAAACTTACCCCGAGCCTCTATTCCAAACTCCTGGCTTGTTTGAAAGCGATTGCCACAGCCAGTAATTCTTGGCGAAAATAGAAACAATCTCCATTTGGCAAACTACTACGAGTAACTTGAGGTCAAGTGCCCATAAAACAATGCACTATATCGTTTTATCTCTTATTTTAGCAAAATAAATTCGGATACCATACACAAATACAATGCTGGCAGAAGACGCATGATATTTGCCAAACATAAAAGCACAGTTGCTTTATCTAAATATAAGGGTATATATGCAACTCAGTATTCAGGCAATAAATATTAGCTAAAACTCAGAACGCAATCCACTCGTGCATCGAAACGTCAACTGAATTAGGTCAATTAGAAGTAATAATCTAATTGTTAGATAAGCAAGGCATAATTGCTTGCCACAATAATGTGTCTTTCTCTGGATACCCGGTTTATCGTACACACTGAAATAATTTTACATGGCTACTTACCCATAGTTTTTCCACTGCATAATTCATGCGCACCATCACTCATAACCACTTTAAAACATGAAAACCTAAAAATCCCTGGAGATCCATATAACTGAATTTACTGCGCATTAGAATGATTATAGTAGACACATACAGCATGCTTTGAATAGAGAAAATCGTAGAAGAGTAAATAAACAACCACTTACTGAAGACGCTTTTAATCGGTACAATTAAATAGGCACATGCAATCAAATTAATAGAAAGGCACTGAGCGAAATTAACCCACAAGGGAAACATTCACTGTCGACTGTATTTAAATGGTAAGCACAAGTATTGGTTCCGAAGCGATTAAGGACCTGTCCCTGACATTTAATTTAACTTAGGTCCCTGTATAATCTGAACTAACTGCTTTTGCACTCACAAGTATGTTATGGATGCGGTTGTTAATAGCTTTGGCTTCAACAGGTTAGCGATACATTAATGCACTTGTTTGGCGTCAGTTTGTTCTGTAAAGTGAACAAAAATGTTGATAAATCTGTCTTGAGCCTTGAGTGGCATGTATTAAATTGCTTATTTTATAATGTTAAATCGGCTTGTGATTAGGAACGTATATTTTTGGAGGTCCCAGGTTTCTTTTCAATAGTGATGAATAGGGGAAATAAGGTACTTTAATCAATATTGTGTAGAGTTAGCAAAGCAACTGAAATAAAACATGTGAGGTATTGTGGATGCAGCAGCATCTTAAGCATTTGGCAACTAATAAATCCTGGTCATAAGGTGACTTATTTACAATCCAAAGTTATGTAACGCTTTAGTTCTATATTTTTACTTGCTGACATTCCCACACTAACAATTGGTACAAGCCAGCAACGTTGCTGTCAACGATGTAACCTCGCAGTTAGGTTTCGAAAATGTAAATTGAGACACTATCGCGAAGAATTCAACACTGCTGAATTTGGACATGCAAGAAATGATTCTCAAGAAATATGCTAACTTGTGCGAACATTTTCCCGGAAATCGCTTTAAAGATACTTGCAACTAAACTATAAAACCACAAATATGGTAATTGGAAAATGTTTTTGAAATATTTGCATGTAACACTCTGTGCGCATTCTTTGGGGTTTGGCTATCACATACACAGATTATTTATGTGATTTGGCATGAATTTGTTGTCATATTATCAAAATGTTTAAGTTCATTTGGTAAAATATATGGACTAATAGACGAAAGATAATTAAGTGACTAAAATAGCTTATTCTCCATCTGCAGAAATCGGAGTTTTTAGCAATCTAATAACTAATGTGCTTCAATCCCTACTGAACAGGTTGAGATATTTTAACAACTATCGCGTGTAAATTCGCCTTAACATGTGTGTGTTGCGTGGCTCAATACATAATCATCTATGTGTATCTTGGGTTGGATCCCCAGAGTTGTGAGCTAATGCTTCTTATATTTATTCTAAAACTTTTCAGTTCTGGGACTAATGTCATTACTATATACCAATATATTAGAAATTTGCAGATGATAGCACACTTAAAAAGCGAAAATAGCAATTCTTACTTGAACAAAAATATAGATATTATGCAATGTGTATTATAAAGTGACATCAGTCTAGTATTTGTGATAATTATTAATATTTACCTCTAGCTTATTGTTTAATTACCACGGTATTCACTAATAGTTATCCCGATAATAATGAACAAGTGGTATGAAACGCTTTTACAAGAACCAAACAAATACTAAAAGGCATGTATTTCTAACCTACTGTCGTTGTTAAATGATACTGGTAATTAGCGACGCATGTGCGTGAGAAAGTAAATGTTTCAAGCAAGCAAATATCCCGGGTGTACACACAAGAACAAGAGTCAGCGAACAAGCTCGGTTTCGGTGGATATTGTCAGGCTGGTTCACCACTACTAATATGAATAATACGTTAAAACATCAGACGGGAGTAAATTTCAAAAGGTAAAATTCAAAGGTCCAGGTCATCTAACTGATAAAGTCAAATTATTGGTTCACAATCAGTCAAGGATATGCCAGTTGCACGTTTCTCAGCAGGGGTTACTGTAATAGGGGGCCAGGGAATAAAGCGAATCTAAACGAATTGTTTCTGTGCACATAAACCTGGGTTCTGGAGACGGATGGCGGTCTCCTCTGCTGTTGCTAATAGGCGACACCTTACCGCTCTTGTGTATCATCCCGATACGCCGTTAACTGGCTGAAAGCTTGGTTGCCTATCGATCTGGTGAATCAATACGACTAGATGTGCCAACACTTCGCTTGTCACTGTTTTAGTTCCACCTGCACATAGCCAACTCTGGCAATGCTCACGAATAATCCCAGACAGTCTCCTAGTTGTTCTTCATATAAAACTTTTAGACATGAATAATTAAAGGAGTATACACAAAAAGAAATAATTGGTCGATGAAGTATGTCCTTGAGTTAAAGCCTTAAGATTGATGTTGAATTAAGTCTTAGCCGTAGGCTTGCCGCGTAATATGTGCGGTTTATGGCGTCGGATAGACTTCTAGACGTTTACCACATTGAACTGAAATTGTATGTTGCTGGTACGGAGCATGAGTAGCTGTTTCAACCGATTGTCCGACTGGCCGACATTCAAATGATGTGTTCTTATGGTGTCGCTTAAATAGTCTATTGTCTGTTCTAAAGGAACCCTCATGTAGGGAGACACAAAGCCAAACGAAAACATCTATCATTCGGTTAGGCTATAATGTTTTATACTGTCTAAAAAGCTGAAGGTATCATGGATAATATGCATGATTAATACTTTTCTTACTTGTTCATAATGCTTGACTAGCCACTTGGGTGTTGCGTGGTAATTTGAGTTGCACATGTCCAATATGGATCTAAGTGGAAGCCCCACCTTATGTACCTTTGGCAGGCCATATATTCTCCGAATTACCGTCCGCGTAGGTCGAAGTCGTTCGAAAGTGGTAGAGTCAATCGCGATTTTTGTTTCAGTTGCCGCCGAAGTCTACTAACTGTATTTTGTATTGCCTGTCTTCTGTCCCTCGCATTTTCAATTTTACGAAATTTTGCGCGATCGCTGAGGATGACCTTCATCTTGTCAATAAAGTCAGCTTTCTCTATCAGAACGACCCCTGCCCTTATATCCGGCCTAGAGAGTTGCACATCCTCATTTTATGTGAGTGCTTTGAGACCGTCTATTTGGTCTTGTTTCAGCAAGTACCTGAGTTTGGGTTTGTGCTTCAGCTACAGATAACGTGTATTAACCAGAACAGATTTAAAATGCTCGGACGCTAATGCTGACGAGGGCTTAATGGCAGACACATGCAAATATACAAATTTTTGAACTGAACCTCTAATTCTAGTTGAACTGAATAACTACGGGGACAGCAAAACTTCTGACCACGTAGCAGTACCTCTAACAGTGCCTTATCCAGGTGCTACGAGGAGAAATTTTGAAGGAACTTTTCCGGGTCTGGTGGAAATAAAGTACACGCCTTACTCGTGCCAACTTGTTGCTGTAATGACGCTAGACGATTTCTAGTTGCTTTTTGAGGAACTTTTGAACAAACGTCTCGAATACCTTGCGTTCATCTGCTTCCAGTTTGTCCAACATGACGGAATACGCGCACCGGTTACGCTCCATATCATCAAGTCTCCAAGTCATGGTGTCACGCTCTTTCAAAGTGTGTCGTTTTAAAGCCACACTTTTTGGATTAATCCGATTTCGTCGGAGTATTTTCCTATTATGTTTAGGATGCTCGCGACGTAAAATGCAATCATCAAAGAACCGCACCGATGCTTTTGCTACCGCAAGCTTTGTGCAAAATGTAACATACCGATTAGGTCCTTTGAGCACAACGTGATCCTTGGACTGTTTCAAGTAAACAAATATTACAGGTGTATACATCAGAACAAGAGTCAGCGAACAAGCTCGTGTTCGGTGCATCTAGTCAGGCTTTTATATGGGTAATATAACAATGCATTTCAGTTGACCCTATTGCTAAAAATGATGACTTTCGAAAGGCCAAATTACTGTGGATATAGTAGCCAGTGCTTAGTCTTAATCAATACTCCATTCAAATGGTTCAATATATGCACTAACCCCGACCATCAAAGGGGAATTTTTAAAGTACACTGTAATGTAGACTAAAATAAGTTTGTTTTGTCAGTGAATATAATTTGCGCCACATAGCAGAAATAATGCTTGCTATTTTGTGCAGGTACCTCGACATGCTATATGCACTAAATAGTATACTGATCCATGGTGCTCAAAAGTAATTTTAACCTTGTGCTTAAGAACTGTCGTTGTCTCACTACCAAGTAACCCCTATTCACATTTCCTTTCGATGTACCATAGATCGTCGCTGCCTTGCTGACAGAATCTTGTTTTCGGATGGATAGGCATGAATTTGGCGAACTTGTTTGCTTATGCAGAGAAGGTCCTGAAGCGATCGTGACGATGTATTTACCTACATCTGAAAACTACTGCAAAAATTCCATTGCTGTCAGCCGCCCTAAGTGTAAAGAAGGTTGCCGCTTGTCAAGGCGTACTTAAAGTCACTCAAAGCATCAACTACATTGAAACGTTCAGACTGAGTACCGCTTTATTTGCCAGTATGTATTCAAACATATTGAACTGCACGGAAAACATATTTATTTTGCAAGCCATTCTGCACTTCAAATAAAAACAATTTGTTTTCTTGTTGTAACAATTTATGCAAATATCTGTTCGCGAAATTTAACTATATCAGATTATTCGTAATTGCATACAGTCGAACCATATATATATGAAATAGAAAACAATGTTTTAATAAAGATTGTTTTAATATCCAAACCTTTGGACATTGAAATATATTTCTACTAGCTCGCTAATCTTGTTTACTCTGGTAAATATATGTTTCCCAAAAAACGTGAACACTTGTCGTTTTACTAATATGCAAAATTAACATGCGCATTACGTGAATACTGCATTTGACGATTTGCTCACTCAGTTTGCTAATTAGTTATTTCTTATCATTGAACACAACCGCTCATCTAACGGTTTATCAAAGATACCTGATGGAAAGCTTTAATCATTTCAGAACGTACTGGTGTCTGCTGATAGCTAAATGGTTGTAAGTCTGAACGAACGATTGTTCCCTTTTGAGGGCAAATGTACTAATTATACAATATATTAAATGACCCATTCAATTAATCCTGGATGAGCCTGTATGTTAAAGGCAACAAAGTAGAAACGACGCAAAATCTTATATATTCACAACTATTACCTTAAATCCTCAGAGCAAATATCACAAGTGAAATATACGAATGTGCCATGCTGACACTTCCACTGAATCTCAATCAGATTCCTAAATGTTAACAAGGGTTTCTTAGTGCAAGCTGTATTAAATATACACTTTTAATTGACTAGAACATATAATAATCTGGAAAATTCCCAATATGCGTTAAGCAACGCATTGATTGACCCGACAAATACTTGAAATTAATATTTGTCAAGTAGCAAATATCTATTTTTATAATTGCTATATATTTTAGGCATTATTGCATTCATGTCTTGCAAAACCTAAGGCATCGCTTCGATGAGATAATCAGAATTCAACATAAACACCGATGAGTTTTGGCATCTGCAATCAGCTTTGCTTTAATTTGACACTGTTTTCTACATATGTATCCTACATACAAGGCTGTAAAATTTCTTTTTGAAGATAATCTTATTGCCGTCGCTATCCTCGAGAAATGTGACTTAAATAGAGGTGTCATAAAAGTCATAAATCAACAATCGGGACCAGGATTTTGACATGACGCTTGAAAAGTGGGAGAAGTAACAATTATTGGTGTAGTCATTTAATATTTATCTAAAAACTACCCCTAATGCATGACAAACAAATATACTGTGTAGAAGTTCTTGGTAACCTACTCAAACATCTTGAATCCTTATGGCCAAACGAAACATATATTTAACAATTCCTAGCTTGTCTACTTTATAGTTGCATACATGGTTACTTTGTGTTGCAAGACGCTCATTTTGATTTCAACACAGATATTGTATAAAACTGGTACAATTATTTGACGTTTGATAAAGTATTAATTTTCCTTGGAAATTCATATTTCCTCCCTTGAGCGTCTCACCCTTCCTTTGGTGCTTGGCTCTTCTTATCCTTGAAAACTAATACATCCCAATCATCCTTATATGCATTGATAAAAAGAAAACATTACCTTTAATATTGAAAACCCATTATAACGTGAACCGAATATTGTTAATGGGTGAGCAGTAGAGCCAGAACGTAAGGTGTGCCAAAAATGCTTTTAATATTTAGATGTAAAACTTCAGATTCATGGTTTAATGCTCTGCAGGATCCTTCCTGATGTAGCCTAGGTATCTAGAGACTTTAACATCGAGAAAACTGTTGGGCGATGTTTGTAAATCATAATTTTATCAAATGTTAACCAGTGGAATCGGAGAAGCCGAAGTGGGTTTGCCGGCGGGTAGGGCTTGTTGCACGATCCATATTTAATTATATAGCTAAGCAAATAATCCATTGCATCACGACAAGGTGTTCTAACGAGATTATTCTACTCATACTTGTACGTCCACAGCAGAATAAAATCTGTTAGCTTTTCGAATTCACTGCTGCTAAAACGTGCAAATATTGGTGACTAAATTCCACATGCTTTCTTTTATGAAGAATATACACACACATGTTTTAAATCAGAATTCGTCGGAGCCATACCGTATTGTGCTGTTAACAGTGGCAGTCGGTTGGACGTTTGGGCAGAGCCGCTAGAAATACATCGTGCAGCGAAAAGGTATTGGTTTTCCGTAAATGTGTCAATGTACCTAGATTATAGAATATCATTTACCTAGCGTAGAAGTATACTTCGACGTTACCTAGTACGGCGGGTGAAATTGGTAAAAGCAAATGATTAATTTAATTAAATGCAAACTACGCGGAACAAATTAAATATAAAATTAATGAGTCAATACAAATACAGTATGCATTTATTTTTCAAAATAGTTTAAAACATCACTGCAACCATTGGTTTTAACTACTGATTGCATCTTGGCACTTGGACATGAACACTGTGAAGGTCGGCTATTGTACGACAACGCGCCAATAGACTGTAGAAAACTGCAAAATTTACTTATCATAGAAGGCATGCATTTGCAACCCATCCCTGTTCCAAAATTAAAAGGTCATGATGAAAGTGCTCACCATGATCATCAATAGCAGATCCTACGGCTCTTCCTATGCAGCCCCGTTATCACAGCATGTGAATTTTGCAAAGTAGGTTATAAGATGTTATAATATTGTTTTTCCACAGGTGGCGTGTAATTTGAATATTTCAGCAGGTTCAAGCTTGTTACATTCGTTGAGGCTGGAATTGGTGGGGCAGGCTTTATCTGCTAGATGATTGCCTCTGTAGTAAGAGCAGCTGTACGATGCTGAAACATGATGTATGATAGCTACTTTGATAAAACGGCAACAGCTGTCTTTGAAAAATAGTGGGAGAACACGCAGCGTTCGCATTTCATTAAGACGACAATACTTGCTCTATTTTTCGGGGCTGGGAAAATTTTGCAAATTGGTTTCCGCTAAAGTGATACTAAGGACCCAATGTTGAGATAAAATGCGTCTACACAAGATAGATCCGAAAGATGGGGTGCATCAATTACTGCTACTAAAGATGCTCGATTGAGTGTAAACAGAATTATATGTGGAAAGTACATCTAAGAAACGGTGACAGATATACGTTTTCACGGAGGAGCTACTAGCCCTTAGGTTTGTAAACATCACGTTCCTGGGCAATAATGATCACATGCTTGTCAAACGTTATTCCAGCGAGAATCATTATCTTTGCCCTATGTTGAATAAGTGAAGCATTGTACAACCTTGAATTAGAGGTAGACAAAGATGCAGTTTTTCTTCTTCAGCCAAATGACTTTTGGCTCATTGTGAAATCTAGAGACTTAACACGCAATTGATTCATGTACCAACAGCAAGAGACATTTCCTTTCCCGGAGCTTTACACTTTACACTTACGGCCAAAACACTGGGTGTGAATTTTGTAAAAATGTTTTTCTTTAACGTAATCAGCACGTACACCGCATCTACACCAACTACAGTACTTGCTAAGCTAAGCTTATTTCCAGTTTGTCCAACCTAGTACTTGTCATGTTCGCCGCATTTTATTCGGTAGATATGCTTGTTCTCGCCACTTCGTTTGACCATATGCTTATGCTTGAAAATCAGTCTCCTTAGAGTAGCATTTGATTTGTGTGACATTATAAATCAATGCGACCGTTGCAATTTCCTCTTAGTTAAATAATCATCTTAAATTCCAGAAGCACTGTTAGCATTTTACCTGCTCTCGTAGCTGTTACTGTTGCTGAAGCGTGCGTTTTCTGAAGCTTGTGTAAATGAGGGTTCTTTTTAAGTGTTGCCTTGAAATACTCGGTATAGTTCATTTGCTTCTAACCTTCTCAATTCGGGTATACTGCAGTTTTGGTTGTGCATTTGAATAGGCTTAGAAAGCCGCTAATTTTATGGTTCATGTTGTGGTGCCGTGGTAGTTGAAGATCTGATCTGGATGCTTTTTTCGATGTACACTGGTTTGTAGTGTGCCGTCAATGTTCCAACTGACAAGTAGATTTTATAGAAATGTGCGTTTAGTAGAGTCAAGTAAGTGAAAATTCAGGTTTTGCACCTCCAACTTCTGGACAAAAGATACGCAGATTGCTGCTGGTATTTGCAACAATTAAGTGTAAATTCACTTGATTTCAATTATAAGGCAAAATGTTATTTGCTTTGAAAGGATAAACTGTATTTATTTCTACATCCAACCGATGGCTATACAGTCACCCTTACTCTGTACAAGGAAGAACAGAGGGCACTCAGTGGATAACAGAGTAAAGAAAATCTTTTAATACTACGGGCGTATACAGAACGAATGTCAGTAATGATAGCTAAATCGGCGTGTGCTTGCATGGTAAATAATTGCCAGAGAAAATATATATCGTCCAATCCATCATTATATCAGTTATACCTGGTCATCTGAGATCAACACAAGACTGAAGAAGATATAGGCAATAGAGCAGGTTACAAAACTAGAGCAAAGGCAATAAATGTTCACGATACAAACATTGCACAATTCCATGAACTACCTCACTATCCTAGAGATGGAGTCTCCATAAGACAATTCACCTTAATACGCAGAACTCCAAAGCTTAAGTTAGCAAACAGTTTATGAGGGAATTGAACACATATGGTTGCCGTTACCGGGCATAGGATCGACAAAGCCGAGCAAATATTCAACCGGCTGCTTGGTGCGCACATGGAAGGGGACGAAATTCTGAGCAAGCAATTCGTCTTCGCACATTTCTCCTTGTTTCTTCACGGGCTGCGGTACGTTCACATCAACGAAGCAAAACAAAAATTACACAAACCATGTTGAATGAAAATTATGGTGTTGCTCATCCCAACGCCGGCACCCCAAGACCGCGGTTTCGTCTTTGTTAGGACTCATTATTTGGAGATAGCCTGCGTAGGGCTGGAACGCAGAGCGTAATGCCTCATGGTTGACGCCATAAGCACTATGCCACTGAGGTACGGGAGCAGGCTATCTCCAACTGATATGTACCAACAGGACGAAACCGCAGACTTGGGGTGCCGGTGTTGGGAGGAGCAACACTATAATTTTCATTTTACTTATGGTCTTTTTGATCGGAATGACCGAGGTCCACCTCAAGTGAACCGAGGCCTCAATAGAGGTTGCTTGTAGCAACCCAACCGCCAGGGGATTCCCCAAATTCAACTTTACAAAACAGGTTGTTTGTAGGAACTATTATCTACTGCATGCCATCAGGCTCCTCTTTGGTGGATCAGCAGTTGAAACGAACGTCAGGGCTATCCGCAATAGCTGAATTTAAGGACGAAGACTTGAACCAGAAATCACACCACAGCAAATCCCAAATTGTAAAACTAATATGTAGAGGACACGTCTGAAAATATAAACGGAAACTAAGAGAAAACGACGAATTCGGTGATAAATAATGCCGCATTTGAGAATCATAATATTTCGCCATTTCTGGATCTAGCTGTAAAATGGAAAGCAGGCAGGAAACAGCAAACGTATGCATATTGAAAGAATAGGCACACTGAGCTGGCACTTGAATATCACACCAAACAAAATTTGAAACAAAAAGGAGCTCTAATCTAAGCCAATGTAAAAGAGCGGAAAAATTGCAGTAAACCTGCTTTGAGCAGCCAAGCAGCAAAATAAATTTGCTGGATAAAAAAGCAAATGTTGTTAGCTCAGGTTGGTCAGTTTGATATCTAAGCGTTCGCGGAGCTCGGCAGTTGAATGAAACATTTAGTCAGCAACCGAGTTGGCATACTCACAGCGCGTTAAATAAAGCGCGACGCGGAACGAAGCATGAGCGAGTGTGCGTGATAAATAATACATAAGTTAGGACTAAATTGAATCAACAAATAATCATGTTCCCCTTATGCTGATTTAGTTGAAACCGAAAGCACATAAAGTTGAAGCTAAAGAGGCGCACACGCACAAATTCGTGACCAAACACGTGACCAAATGTAAATCAGTGCAAGAGCACTCAGAACACCTGCACTGGTAAATGTAGCGGTCATACTTTGGGCTCAGCCAAGTGACGCACACGCTGAGGTGAAAGCAACACGTGAGCTCAATCAATCAACGATGCGGTGTGGACTAGCACGCGAAACATATTCATGGTTGTAGAAATACTGTAACTCCCACCTACTCACTTGTGCGGCATCAAGACACACAAAACATAACTGGGGGGCCGGACATATCACATCCGCATCCAAAATGCTCACAGTTGCGCGCAGACGACTGGCCGTGAAATGTGCCCGAACATGAGACAGTATCGATTTCCTACACTGTAGGTATCTGCATGCAAGCTAGCGGACAGCTCCGTCAACCTCAACTGGTTTGACCTATGCTTAGCGTTGCCTACGTGTGATCGATTGTAGATAATATTGCCTAGGTGAAATAATGTGTGCGGTGCTTCACCACGCGCTATCATCTAACAATGTTTTAGTAATCAATGGGTGTGGCTGAAGTGAATGTTAACTGCTATTGCTCGGCCTTAATGATGAGGTTAGCATCTGCATCCGCGCAACAATGCAGGATGTACTGTAGTGAGGTTTGCGGGAGGTTACCGGGTGAATTGTGATAAACTTATTGGGTTGGCATTAGCATGCATGTACCGGTCTATATGCAATTGTTAGTATATTTCAGCCGTTGACATGGTGGACGAGTATGTTTGGAAGGAAGCGTCATGAGTTCGTGTGAAAAGAAGATGAAACGATAACCAAGGTTCCAAAATGCGACCCACTGGCTAGGGTAAAATGCTGTTTGACCGAAGACATTTACCTGAGCGGTGACCGAAACTAAGGTGGTTGAAACAACCGACATTGCGCCGTATATTTTTTTATCCCAGATTCATTCGGAAGTAGGCACGCAAGAACATAGTGTTACCATTAGATCGTCAGTGTTCACCATTGTGTATATAATGCTTGCTGCAAATGTACTGCTTGTGACTCCAAAGAGAATCAGGGTATTTGAGTCCGAATTCTCAAAGGCTTCGCAATTTAGATGGCTTTTGTAGTGCATAATTAATTTTGCCTATTTTTAAGCTTGTCATTTTATATGCTTTTTTCACACAACAGCAAACAATTCAGCCTATATCATTCCATTGGAAAACCATGTTTCTGTGATACAGCAGATACGTATGGCTTCATAAATTTGTCGCTTTTTCAGTGCGTTATATTATTCAGCCTACCTGAAGATTGGTACAAAACTAGTATACCTCATCTGTCTCTAGAACCATACAATTGGCCAAAGGTTTCAGGTATGTTAGAAAGTTAGAATAAGAAGCCTGTTGCTTTTATTTGTTGTGCTCGCAGATAATCTTGCCATGTCGTGCGCCTCCTTAGTTGGCCAGGATAGGTCTCCCTCCTCGTTTGGACGCTTTTTAGAATCACGTAACGCAGTGGTCAATTGATGCTGCTGCGCAATCGACGTTAGGTTTGAAAATTTGTGTATGCGGATGCCTGGTCATTGCAAGGTCTCGGTAGCCTTTAACCGAATTTCAGAGAGTAGGCATATACGATGTCACTGCTGAAGTTCGTTCATATACATATCTATCTGCTCTAACGAAACCGTGAACATTACGATTCATTGTCCAATTTTCGTACTGTTTGGTTGAAACGGTTTCCATTTGTGTTTCGCGCCACAACATTATCAAGGAAATTGTTTCATGAATAAACCGCCGCTGTTTTCTAATCAGGATTACCGGCACATTGATTATCGAGGTAAAGGTGTTTTGGTACATCATTATTTAAGATTGTACTTAGAGGATTCAGCTACCTGTATCCCTAGGGTTTGTTTGTTTTTGATCAACGTGGGCTTCAAATGACCTCAATTTAGACGCCTACCATTAAAATCATGAGTGAGAGAACACTTGTATATAGTAAAGCGCTTGCTAGATCAATGGCGAATAACAGTGCTACACACATAAACCTTAGTGCGCCATTCTGTGAAGCTTTTGAGTGACGAGCAACTATCATTAGGTGTATGGGTCGCTGTTGTGTTTATTAAAATGAATAGTGAGTTTCACGGATCTTGGTCGTCAGACAACATACCTCACAAAGTGTTGGCGGTAGGCACTGGAATACTAATGAAGACGAGAGTCGGAGATTTATTTTTGTTTCCCTTTTTGTTGAACTGTAAGGCCCAGTGATCGTTGGGACTGGCTTTATTCTGTTTGGACGAAATATTATTGGTGGTATTTGATAAGCGTATCTTTGCAGAACATCTCAACTTTGGCGAAAAGCAAAAGTCTAAATGCTACCGTTATCTCTCCTTTTTCTGATGACATTACGGTTTCAAGTTTTAAAGAATGTGGCTAATCGGAACATATAGCCATCCCATTCAAAGGGGTCACCCAGTAAAATGTCATGGTTCGTAACAGTTTTGTCTTTGTTTCATATCGCTTGCGCATTCTGGGTTACGCCAATGATAACAATGGCATTTATAGAAAATACGCGGCAAAACTGGATGTCAGGCGAAAACGTTCCACACTTACTTCCGTGAAACAGTTGCAATCTTTCTTATGGATGTCTAATTTATGCCTTTGATTCACTTCAATGGCGGCAGTTGTTCCCTCTACATAAAAACATGTTAGTATTTATTATGAAGCGGATTTTCACTGGTCTCACTACAGAGCTTTAAATGAAGTAAACTTTTCCGGTGAGAGATACGACGGTTGAAAATCTGCAACGCAGAGTTACGCTGTCCTTAAACTTTGTTGCATCAAACCCGAGATTGGAGTCCGATTACCCTAAAACGTCGAAAAATTCAACAATTATCTCATTCTCTCCAACGTACTGACGACAACAAAAGCTTGGTAAAGTACATTTGGTCATGAGTTAGCAGACGTATATTCATGCATTCCTTACTTCCGATATCTCTAGGATGGAAGAGAAGATATGAACCGTGATGCCCTGTCACCCTCAAAAAGGGGTTTGTTGCAGACAGATCCCGTTGAGTTAGACAGCTTGGATCAACTACAACATAGCGAACAAATTCGGAAGAACGTGAATTACAAACAGCTTTTGCTGGACATCCAGTCAATAAACCTACAAACTACACTAGATCCCGTTGTTCGTGCTGGTATTACGACAAACACAGATTCCTTGGTTCCTGAATCAATACAAAGAACCAATACGTCACTCTTCATTGTGCCGCGCTTCCCGACATATTGTATGCGGTAAGTTGCCCTCCAAAGGATTTTAGTGGTACACACGATCAAGGACATACGCACGTAGGCAATACTTGCTTAGCATGACAAAGCCCGAAAGTGTTTCGACATGCCCAAACCCACGTCTAATCTTTCGCACAAGTAGACAGCAGACTGCACCATTTTCACAACAAAATATTTCACCAATACCATGTTCCAACATTATTTCATACTTACTGATCGATCGCTGCAATCGATGGCGCGAACTGTTACAATTACACACATATATAGACAATCTGATAAGTTTGGCAGACGGCAGACGTAAAAGCGAAGTTCTGACACTTTGCTTGATTTCTACGTGCATTCTCAACGGATCGCGGACTATTACATACCATTTAATCCCGTTTTGCGTCCTCTTTCCAAAATCGGAACAAGTTCTGAAGGACATCTTACGGTTCTTACAAAAACTCTGCAAAACCTTCCAAATCACTCCGTGCTCCATTCTGCAGTGGATTTTTCCTTACACATCTCAACGTACATCAACCAAATTCCAATCATTCGGCTCGGAATTATCAGCTCTGTTCAACAACCACTTGGTCAGCTCCATACCATCGCAATCTACAACTATTGGCGGTACTTTGCGCCACATTTCCTAATACGACCAGCAAATCGGATTTCCCACTATCGGACCCAAGCTCCACGGCGCGGACTACATCGCACCGACAACCGACCCAAAACGGCATCGATCAATAGACGCGAGCTTTCTCTCACCCCAAAGCCACTCGACTTGAGCGCGTGCATGAGAGGAACTGTTAACCAATTTATTGAGAAGAGTTTTCAGTTCGAGATAGCCTGAGTTGGGCTGGAACTCAGAGCCCAGTAGCTCATGGTTGACACCATAAGCACTATGCCACTGAGATCCACGAGCAACGCTTGGTCCAGCGGAAACGAATGCAAAGTTGGGCTTGGAGAATCCGCTGGTGGTTGGGTTGCTACAAGCAACCTCTATGGAGGCCTCGGTTCACTTGAGGTGGACCTCGGTCATTCCGATCTAAAAGACCGTAAGTAAAATAGAAACATTATAGTGTTGCTCATCCCAACACTGGCACCCGAAGACCGCGGTTTCGTCCTGGTTGGGACTCATCAGTTCGAGATAGCCTGAGTTGGGCTGGAACTCAGAGCCTAGTGGCTCATGGTTGACACCATAAGCACTATGCCACTGAGATCCACGAGCAACGCTTGGTCCAGCGGAAACGAATGCAAAGTTGGGCTTGGAGAATCCGCTGGTGGTTGGGTTGCTACAAGCAACCTCTATGGAGGCCTCGGTTCACTTGAGGTGGACCTCGGTCATTCCGATCTAAAAGACCGTAAGTAAAATAGAAACATTATAGTGTTGCTCATCCCAACACTGGCACCCGAAGACCGCGGTTTCGTCCTGGTTGGGACTCATCAGTTCGAGATAGCCTGAGTTGGGCTGGAACTCAGAGCCTAGTGGCTCATGGTTGACACCATAAGCACTATGCCACTGAGATCCACGAGCAACGCTTGGTCCAGCGGAAACGAATGCAAGTTGGGCTTGGAGAATCCGCTGGTGGTTGGGTTGCTACAAGCAACCTCTATGGAGGCCTCGGTTCACTTGAGGTGGACCTCGGTCATTCCGATCTAAAAGACCGTAAGTAAAATAGAAACATTATAGTGTTGCTCATCCCAACACTGGCACCCGAAGACCGCGGTTTCGTCCTGGTTGGGACTCATCAGTTCGAGATAGCCTGAGTTGGGCTGGAACTCAGAGCCTAGTGGCTCATGGTTGACACCATAAGCACTATGCCACTGAGATCCACGAGCAACGCTTGGTCCAGCGGAAACGAATGCAAAGTTGGGCTTGGAGAATCCGCTGGTGGTTGGGTTGCTACAAGCAACCTCTATTGAGGCCTCGGTTCACTTGAGGTGGACCTCGGTCATTCCGATCTAAAAGACCGTAAGTAAAATAGAAACATTATAGTGTTGCTCATCCCAACACTGGCACCCGAAGACCGCGGTTTCGTCCTGGTTGGGACTCATCAGTTCGAGATAGCCTGAGTTGGGCTGGAACTCAGAGCCTAGTGGCTCATGGTTGACACCATAAGCACTATGCCACTGAGATCCACGAGCAACGCTTGGTCCAGCGGAAACGAATGCAAAGGCTTCGGGTGCCAGTGTTGGGATGAGCAACACTATAATTTTTCTATTTTACTTACGGTCTTTTAGTCGGAAGACCGAGTCCACTCAGTGAACGAGCCTCATAGAGGTTGCTTGTATCCAACACCAGCGGTTCTCAAGCCCAACTGCATATTATGACATTATTAGCAAATGCATACACACGGTTATTGACTATTTCTTTCACACATGCTATCAGCGTAACGTTTAGTTTAAGTCCTTTATATATTTTGCAGGCAGTAGGGTCGCTCTAAGTCGGACGACAATATTATCATCTAATTTGTGCGTCGGTTTTATATACAGTCTTTTCTGAAATGAATACGATCGTTTTAATATTCTACCTGCTATCTACGTACATAGAAAAACAAACTTAACTGTGATTGCATTTCACCAATGTTTGCTTATTGGGAATGGCAACATTGAATGAAAATTACTTGTAAAGCATTAATCGTCGGGGTCTCATTACGTAACACCGCAGTTGCGGGTCACGAGCCTCTGTTTCACATTCATCGAGCTAATGAGACTGGGAGGCGTTACGAGCAGATACGTTTTGGGCAGCAGCGTTTTGCACTCCGTTTGCTTAATCTCACTCGCCATATAAACGTCTGGAAAGCCTCGGAATAAATAACACTCGGCAGCGCAGGCGCTGAAGGGCTGGAAGCCACGTTTGCCAAAACGCCTGGTAGCACATGCGCCGACAAATTGATATTACACAACTGTGAGTTATACCGGTTGATTAGCTCACACTTGGTGTGAGTAAATTCCACAGGTTTTACATTACATACCGAATATAAACAGTTAACTGAATAACTATCCACATTTTCTTGATTTGCAATTACACAGAAGATATCCTACAAGTATTCGTTGATTCTTTATAGTGATAAACCGTTTGATCTCCTTCACACACAATATCGTCATAATTGTGAGATGTTACAGTTAACCGTGCCCAGTTGGAATCACGCAGCTTTCCAGACTAGTCATATCTCGTTTTTAATATGGCACAACAAGTCCCACAAAGTTCTCCAGTACCAGACTGTTGTTTTTCCTCGAATAATCCTCGTGTTCAAGTGATTCCTAAAGCCCTTAACTGCTCTGATTTTGTACAAAGCAGTTAGTTGCGTTGTCTAATTAATTACACCGTGCAACAGCATTTTGAAAACCGAAGTGATATAGGAATTTTCATGTGGTATCAAGTGAGCTGCTTAAGTGAGTGCGAACAAAATGTTTCTATCACGTTTGGTTTTTTCATCCTAGTTTTTACTTTTAGCTAGGCATTGCATTCCATGCTTCGAATGCACGCCAGTGATTGGTCCATACGCTCCATATAATGATGGAAAAGAAGTCCCCTCGGCCATTGTATTCACATGATAGTGTAAGTCGATTGAGAGCTGTGTTTCCTTAATTGCTATCATGATTATGGTTGAAAGACGTCTGATGTGGCAATGAGTGACATCATTTTTATTACGTATGTATACAGTTTACTACAAAGTCGCAGTCCAGACACATTTCTTCACAACTGAAATCGATCTATCACGGTCATATCGAGATGACATTGGGAGAAAAGGAAAATATATCGGCACCGCATATTTTTTATGTGTCGTGCAGTATTCATCTTACGTTAGGCTCAAGTGCAGCAGAAAGATGCCCTTGGCACACCCAATGGTGTGGAGGAAGTCGAACGATCACTAAACGGATTGCTAATTGTAATATATCCGTGTCATTGAAATCTCTAAGCGAAACACGGATATTAATTACTGCCCTGATCATCCATCAGCTATTTGACTTGCACCTACTGAGGGCAGCTTATAAACTCCAGTGTCTTCAGTGAACGTGTCACTGATGATGAGTAGTGATTATTCAATATTAAATTACCCCTGATTGTGATATCTCTGAAACATTAAAGCTCATGTTGCCACCCAACATGTTATTGATCATTCAGACCTGAATATCTTGGTACGTGACTTAGGCTTGCCTGAAGACAAGGCCGAATCGTTTGCGTCTCGGTTGCAGCAGTGACACTAAATTACTACAGACAATGCGGTTACTGTATACATAAAGATAAGGGCTAAATTGTCCGGGTTCCAGGAAACAGGAGAAACATTTTGTTCTTATTTCATTGTTTAGTGACCAATGAAAAAGCTTGACGCGAGGTATTTCAATGACAAGTGGCGTTCTTTCCTTGAATCATTCAATAATATTAGTAAAGCCAAATCTTATCCACAGTGGAAATGTGTAAACATATGAACCTCTATTGACTGCTACCAACAAATGGATGAAACGGATGCACACGGCCATGATCTACAATAAGTGATATTGGAACATATGTTCTGACTTCTAAATCATTGGGCACATCATAGGTATTCAAGAGCCTTCCCAAAACATTAAGTTCCTTCTGCTTATGCGACACTAGAGCAAATCAACAGCGCTACACAAACGAAAGCTGGCCAGAGGGGACGGATTAAGTTGCAGGTAAAATGAGGGTAAAGCATAAACTTCTTGTGAAACCTGCTGAAGTCTGTCTGCGACCAATGCACATAAGGTTTGGTTCGATTAAATGCTACATCAAAGCTCTCAAGCAAGATGGTTAGTTTTCCAGTAACTGAAACAAGTATTTCTGTTGACTAGTGATACAAAGATTAAAGAAAGGGTACTTGCTGGCCTTATATTCACTGGATAATGGCACGAGGTGCTTACGTATGCCAGGTGACTTCGTTCGATTCAGAAGCGTGGCGATACTTCAAGACAGTGTGTTCAGGAATTATAGGCAGAACAAAGGCAAATAACTATAAAACGTCACATAAAAGCCTTCCGGAATATGAGGCTGTAAAATTAGGATCTACTATTGAGGAGCATGATGAGTGTTTTTAACAAGAATATTAAAACATATGTCAAAACTAGGGTGGCAATAGCACGCGTTTTATTATGGGTGTATTTTGCTGGTTGCTGCAGCGTAGTAGCGCTGCAATCATAGAAGTAAATATTTTGTCAAAACCCATACTGCCTAGTGCCAGGCTGCAGTCCGCTTTCAGCAAAAGTGTTGCAGTGAAGTTGAAAACTCGTTTGCGTCAGAGATGATTTTGGTATATGTAGTGAATCAGTACATCTAAATACAGTTTGTACGACGTGGACTAGACATTAATGAAAAATCTTTACCTAAGGAATGTAACCTGACGTCCTAGATAACACTGGAGTACATTTATATAATCAGAAAGAGTATTATATAAGTTACGGTCATTTCTGTTATGGAAAAAATAACTATTGTTGCACAGTGTTATCTTTAGAAGCACGGTCCATATGTGCAGCAGACTGCTCCGACATCAGCATGATATGTTATGGCTCTAACAAACTATGATTTGTACCATTTGTCTGTATATTCTTCATATAATAGTGATAGTTTTGGCGAGAAAGTACTGGTGCAGGATTTGGTAACATTTGCACGCACGGTTTAGCAAGTGCGAACGAAGAAGTGTAAACGGAATTTATTCTGTTAGCAACATTTTGGTAAGGGTAGAATAATCTCGTTTCAACGTCTTGCTTTAATGTGCTTAGCTAAATAATTACATATGAATCGTACAACAGACCCTGCCCACCGGCGACCTACTTTGGCAACTGCAATTCCACTGGTTAGCATTAGATCCAGTTACGATTTATAAGCATCATCAGACGCATTCACGATGTTTAAGCCTCAAAGTACCCAACCTACTCCAGTAAGGAAGCTAAATAGAAATTAACGATGGATATTAGCTTTTACGCAATTGTTATACGCATACATTGCGTTCTATAATTTCCCGCTGTGCTGCTCCACCCAGTAAAATTAATCCGTCGCGTTTATATTGGGTTTTTAATAAAAGGCGTGAGTTTTCCACCGCACAAACAATGATAGTCGAGTGCATTATTTTGCAAGGATATAAGAACTAAACACAAGAGGGAGCCTGAGCAACTTAGTGGAGCATTTATGAATATCCACGAAAATTTGGTAATTTTTCCAACTTTAATATAATATTGCCAGTTTTCTAAACTTGTCTGCGATTTGAAATGCAAAGAAGCGTCTTGCACCAACAAGCAAACATATCTGCAACTTTAGATCAGATAAGATTAAACATTCGTTAAAATATATTTCGTTTGGTCATAATGATTCAGGAGCTTTGAGTAGGTTACCTCGATATTCTTCACTGTATTTTTGTTGGCAAACAATGTTCCGAAATTTTGGCATACCTCAAGGACTGTTTTAACAAAAATACTAAATGACTTTGCAAAAATTGATCGCGTAAAGCAGTGCGTTGTTTAACGCTTATTGGGAGCCTACCCGGCCACTTCAATAATCTTGGCCCTCAACTGACAAATTTTAATGCCGCGGGCTCTAAGTAAATCTTGTTGCGAATCAAAAAGCAGATTTAAATGCAGTAGAAATACCAGCATGCAAATATTAACAAACTTATATTGATATATATATATAAGACTTTACACGTATAAGATGACAAGTCTGGTCAAAATGGATACATTGGTATCAAGCAGTAGCAACAACTACCGCGCTCCGTTATTTCTTTATTATAACGGCTTATTATAACATAATATCCATGTTATCCATTATTCTTCATCGCGCTGATAAGGCGCAGCTTTTGTCCCCAAGTGCTTGAAACCACGATTGTGCGAGCGCATAACATAATAAAGTTTGTCTAATCTATCTATACCGCATACTGCCGTTCTGTCTGTAAGCTCATCTACTTCAAAACGTACGCCTTCCTTAGCCATTTGCTATCCATCATATTCATGATTTCCTGTATTGCATGTGATTTCTTCATTTTCCATGAGGCGATAGTCTAGGTGGCAAGCGAATGCGCTGAAGCCTACGTCCACCACGAATTTCATCTTCAGCCGTAACTGACGAGTCACTTAGGCAATCCTAGGGCCAAAATCCATGCATTCCACCAAATTACCACTTGACTACCTGACATATACATAAATGAAATTAAACCAGCATAGTAAGCGAAAAATGAGGTCGACGTTTGCTCAGTTGAAACAGTCCGAAGACAATTTTATTTTCGCCTTGTCCGCTGCATGCTGTTTTCGTGAAAGCAAATTGATTAAGAGCAAAAGCGACGATTCCGCTCAAGCATTCCAGACGTATTTATGCGTAAATAAATCTCTCAAGCGAGGTCCAAGGCTGACCCGTCAGTGCAAACTGGGTTAAAGTTAAGCAGGTATTTTATTAACTTTTATGTAATCCGTACAAAAGGTGAATAATACAATATTAAACTCATTATGTTAATGCTAAAACCAACCTGGAAAAGTGTAGTTTGTTACTATTTTGCGAACATTCCCACAGAACACGTGTAGGCGAACTTTCAGCCTTACGGACTTGTAATAACAAAATAGCTATCTCCAGCTGGTGCAGGAATTCCTCTGGACTACCTGAAAATCCACATTATAAATGCTTTTTGCATTCGATCTGCGACTACAACATTGCTCGACCTATTTCTGTTTTGAACTTGGACGTTCGGTGAAATGTCGGTTGGAACGTAAAAATTTGCCACTATCTGTCAAAACGTTTGCAGGAGTTTGTGCTCACATTCACCTTTACACTGGCTCGCATGCCTTGCTAGACAGAGATAAGAGAAGTCACTTAGCTTCTAATCACGAACGCAAACAGAAACATGGTTTATGCCTTGTTTAACAGCTGCTTTCATCCATTATCCTCTCAACAGTGGTTTTCTTACATCGGTCAGGAGCATTCGTAATAAATAAAAAACGATCACTTGATGTAGACGCGGGTTTTGCAACAAGCTACGATTTGGGTGATTTTGATTTTGATTGTTGGATTTCTGCAGCTGGTTGATGCGGGAAAAAACTGAATTCAGCTTGGGAAGTCAAGCGTTAGGGCTTTGTTTAGCATGCTTGAATTGCTTTTCTTTTGTTGTTATCATGCTAGTGCTCATAAACAGACGTGTGACTTGTATTTTTGCTGACTATAAATGCACATAACTTCTTTTCCTAAAATCGTTGCATTCCTCCGGCTTAATTGGATTACAAGTAGATATGGTAGACAACACCTTAGAAGCCTTCGTAGGTTAGATGGACTAGCTGCAAGTGGGAACGGAAGAGACGTTGGGGAGCTTTGAGAATTAAATGCGGTGAGAGGCGGCTGTCGACTGTGTATCCTTTGCGAAGAAAGTAAATTCCATAGAGGTATGCAGACTGATACAGTTAAACAGGGACGGTAAGCAAAATTGACCTATGGGGAGATAGTAGGTAGAAGGTGCTCATAACGATCGATATCGAACAGGGCAGATGCCATTTGCAGCCAACCATCATAGTCTGAGCATTTAACGGCGTTCGACCGGGGGTTGACATTTTTGACACAGTCTAGTCACTCTTATGGCGAGGTTAGAAATACAAAGCTAAAGTTCAAATCTTCCCACAGTAACTATCTGAAGAAACGAGATCTCAAGGCCACTCTTCCCTAGGTATACCAATGAAACTGAACACTTCGAAATACTTCATCATCTGTATTCAAGGTGATATTCTTGATCGGTTTTCCCGAAGTAATTTCACAGTGCTTAAAGCTTCCAGCACAATTATTATTTGTCTAAGTTCAGACCAAAATATTAGTTAGGCTGCGCATTTTTGTATATGTTTCGAATTTTTCTTTGGTAGACAATCATGCTATCACTATTTGCCGGTAGACAGTTTACCGTCGTTTTTAGCCTACTTTGATATTGCCGTTATTTTTATTTACCCCACCATCAAATATAAACCGAGATCACTGATTTCGTTTCAATCGATTAATTAAGTTGGGTTGCTCGTTAGTGAGAAATGGAAGGAATAGCATGTCTACTGAAACTTCATTTCCGCTTTCTTACCCAGACTGCGTTGTGCATGATCGAAGGATCATTATTTAAAGAAGAAGCTAACCAAAGTACATTATTCTATACTTCTAGTGGAAATTTGTGCTTTAAGCAACGGCAGTAAACATAACAATTTGCATATTTCCACCGCATATTTTGAGTGGTGTAATGAAAAACGGTATGCATTATGAAAATTGCCTAGTTGGGAACAGTGCCTTTTACTAACGATAAATACGATTTTTTCATTTATTTAGCTATATATGTAGTATCGTATATTTGGACTGAAATATGGATGCTATATAAATGCATCATCATTTGCCGATATACCTGATGCCTACGAAATGTGTTTATATGCGAGCATGCGAGAGGTATGATCCAATGGACTTGTTGTTGCATGGGTTAGTAAACTTAACAAATTAATTGTCCATTTAACGCAATGACGGTTAACAAGGGTATTTTAAAACGGTAAACCCATAGGAGGACAATATAATCGTCTACCTAGTAGCTAAATAATAAAATTAATTATTTTTCAGCCATCCCGTGTACAACAATATCGGGATTTTCAAGGCTAAAGCGAAACTGATCTAAAAGTAATTAACTCGGTTAGTTTGTTGGAAGTAGATAACGAACGGATTTAGTTATTGATGATTAATTGGTAGAGCTGGGTTTCGGTATGCAACAACGTAACAAGGAGGTTTAAGTGATTCAAGTGTACAATAACATAATGTAGCGTCCCACGGGATATGCACGTATTCATATCAAAGTAAAATAAGTGAGACAAGGCTGGTTTAATAATGGATGTACAGCGAAGGCGAAAACCTCCAGGATATTGTTGTGTTGTTAAAATGGAACTACCGAACAGTAGTAAAAAGCGGCTAAAACTATGTCAATGCTTACCAAGTCTCATGGGTTGGTTTGTGGGTAGAACGGAAGTCCAAATTTTCGCACAAAAGTATAGGTGAATTGAAAGGGAAGTGAATTTTCTCATATTATCCCCCTTACCACAACGTCGTATCCGTCTATCTCGATTTCGGGGTTTGTCTGCGTCATGTCGTCATTGGCGCGGTCCTTTGTGGTCCTGATCTACCTGACAGCCTATTGCCGATCATGGATTGGTAACATCGGCAAACATTCTAAATTTGATTTGATGGCACATGCAAGGTTGTTAATGAAGAACACATATAACCGCGGCCAGAACGCGGACACTTGTAGAACGCAGCAGTCCACAGTGTACTTTCCGAATGAACCCTATACTCGAACCTGAAGGCGCAGCTGCCGGAAAAAGATTTCGATTCATTCAAGGACGTACTTCTGAAATCCGTAATCTTGAATATTCGGGCGAAAGTTGTGTTGATCTATGAGGTCTAAAGCATAGGAAGGTCCAGGTAGATGACATCAATTCCGATCCCGCTGTCCGTTATCACCGTCCAGCTGAAACGGGAAATACTTATATTATTAATACATGACCGATGCTGAGGAAATCTGTGCTGCATTGGTACTAGGAAGTTAGACCTTTCGAAATAGCTCATTACAGCAGCAGCTATGAACTATTATGTTACATTTGAGAGCAACGGAATAAGAAAAAATGTGCGATAGTTACCATGCTCAAAATGAACACCACACTTGAAAATCAGGAAGACATTTTCATGCTTCCACTTATTAAGGACCAGCTGTTCTACTAGGCATACTTGTTTAAATCTCGTTAACAACGAAAGTATCTTCTTAGAGGCCACCTGCAGAGCTTCCAGAGAAACGTTGTCAACTATGATGGAACTATGCTTGCGCAACGAAAGCGGCGTCCACAAAATGATCGTTGAAAGAAAGGTGATACGTGTAAATACACGCATCTGGAAGATTTGGACAATTATGTTACACATGCTGGTAGCCCGAATAAAAAGTGGAGCATAATTTTTCCGTAACATGTTAGCTGCACCCTCGGCGGTTTGAGAGTATCCATCGGCTATTATTGGTGAGAGAACACCAAGTTTCACGCTCCATCGACTGTTCATAAGTCTATACAGATTATCTTTATCTGCACGAATCCATTTTACCAGGCGCTGCTGGTGAAACCGTTTGTCCTCACTCACAAATGTGAAACAGGAATTACGAAAAAATCATGGTTACTCCAATTGTCTATGCTTGGGTTCGCTCTATACCCATGCCACGATGCGTTTCTTCCTGCCATGTGTTTTCGGGTTCTGCTCCGAATGAATGATTTTGCTCTTGCAAACTGAAGCAGCTGGTTGACGTATGCATAATTAATCGGAACACTGAGTTTGCCATTAAAATCCGTCCAAACACTGTCAGTGGAACATTCGACGGAAAACTCCATGGCAGCTCCCACAACATCTAACAGTATGTCATACTGGGTAATTGTTCGAAATGTGCTACTATGAGTTTGTTTATACACCGTATAACGCACGCAGCCGTACATAAATTTAGTTGGAAGTTATGCCCTAGAGATTTATAGTTTTTGATTTCGCGATCAAGAACTCTTCTTTGTTGAGAATTAAACCAATCAGAGACAGTTTATTTCCGGCTGTGATTTATTTAAGCGAAATAACATGGTTGAAGAGCAGAGCGCTTGTAATTTTCTTTTTCAGATCGGCCTTAAATTACTAATTCAGCCATGCCGACACTTCAAAATCATGAAGTGTGAAGTCACCTGAGATACAATTATGACTGAATGTTCCCGTAGGATCCTTTTCAAAAAAATGCTAGGCAGGAGTCTAACTCTGGGGAGGATAGTTTGGAAGACAAACACTAGATAAATGGCAAACCTAATTGCTTCTCATTCCAAGACTACAACTGAGTGGGCTTATGACCAGATATTCTGGACAGACCAGAGTTTTGCACTGTAGGTGACTGAGGTAGTTTAATATTAACCCGCACTTGATAGGTTGATGGTTTTGGAGAAGAAGCCAACCGTGTATCGCGATTTCGGCGTCGATAAACTCTGAGTACAACCAATTTTTCGTACGAAGTATGTGGCCCCGGGGCATGTGACGCTTAAGGTAGCCTTAGTTTGTAAGCTTGTTTAGGAAAGCTTTGGCTAGTTGATCTCGGTATACATGCAGGAATATTTATCTGTACCTAGAAATAAATCCTGAGGTTTGAGTTTTGGGTAAACTGTTATGCTGACCGTTAGAAGGTGGCTCGATTAAGCGATGATTAACTAATCTTTGTTGGATCCATGGTGCCCCTATTACACTCTGCTTTTCAATTTTATATAACACAGTTGATTGAGGTTACCTGAACTGTTATCGGGAAGTAGTCCGACTAAGTGGCTGCTGTCATGTGGTTGCTTGTCAGAAGCTTATTGACTTCATATCTAGGAAGGCTTGCTGCCGCATCAAACACACCTCCATTACGGTGCCATTGCTGATATTTAGCAAGTGTGAAGGACATAATTCATAATCCTCGGACACCATCCTTTGTAGTTTGGCGAACGGCGCGTCCTCGAGATCACCTGCGCCATGACCTTTTCCAGCGAGATGGTCGCTCCGAGACATCGAAATTGTACTTGGTCTAAGTGACACTTCGAGCTCATAATGACTTCCAGTCTCGAAAAAGCCGGATACAAGGAGAGTCCCGGCTACGCATTCTTTCCGTTTTTCATACAAGTATTGCTTTAGCATTCCAAGCTCAATTCGCGGAATATCCGGGAATAGACGGATGCAACATAAACCATTCCAGATGCAAGCTGTCAGTAACAGAACAGCTTCTACTACCGTTAAGTAATCAAATAAATAGGGGAAATTTTGGTTCACATTAGTGTCATGATTATACTCGACAAGTAAGTAGTGTCAGATTGCTGGCTTGGCTTTACAAATCTAGAATATCAGGTGTTGAGTTTCACTGGCAGATTTATCAAGCTATTTGTTTTAACAACGTTTGCGTCGATTTGGTAACGCACTTGCAGGTGACCGCTGGTATACTACAAGCAACCGTCATTGAGGCTAAACGACCTACTGGTTTGCACATAGCCGGTAATGGCTGTGTGTTTACAGTTTCGTACTCATCAAGTTTTCAGGTCCATTGAGATTGCTAAAATATCTCGGTATTTGGTCACTTTGGCGGCAACCAATTTCCAACGACCACTGGTACCCGAATCCTTCATTATTTCCGGAAACGTTTTGTGGTTCCAGTTGGTCCTGACGGTGCTCAATCCATAGGGACAAACGGCGGTTTTTTCAAGCGTAGCTGAGCTACTGGTGGTATTGAGTATTAATGACACAGATGATGTGCTTTTAGCTCGCTGCCCAGTCTTGTTCTTCATATTTAATGGAAGGCTTGATGGAGATGACTGCAATTTACTCGTTCGCACCCGCTCCTTAAAAATTTGCTATTGTTGCTCTTTATTGTTTTGTTTATTACCACTTGCCTTTCACGGTACGACGATTGTTAGAGTACGAACTTTACCAATGAGAGGAGGTTATGTGCTGAACAGAATCGTAGCGTATATTGGTTAGTATAGTGTAGCTTAAAATGGTTCCTTTTGAGCTTGAAACCTTGCAATGAAAATTGCCAAAACAATTGATATATTGGATTTTATGGCATAATTATTTCCGAAACTATTGTCGATATTGATCTCAGAAGAGAGTTAAGCAAGGGAAATAAGGGAAATCCATTAGCGGAGAAAAATATCCGACGTTGGCATAATGCCAGATTATTTGGCGAGTAAATCGTGTGAAATTAATAAGCTACTAAAATAAACTAAAAAAGCACCTCCACACACCCAGTCAACCGTTATACTCTTAGCGGCTGAAAGAAGATCTCCTCAAAGCGATGTTTACAGCATATTCTTGTTAGATGTCTTCAAGCTATGATGCTGTCCATAAAACGTACAATATAAACTTAATTCTGGATTATGCGATTATTTCGGAAGTCTCACCGTCGCTTTTGCTCTAATTTCGAACCAACAACTTGGTCTCTGTATTTTCACAATGCCAAAACACTCACCTTACGTTTTATGTTACAACATCGTAGAAGGCATATCTAATGCACTCATTTATGTAATGGGTAACATTGAGTTATGAATTTTAAGTATTTTACAAAATGAGTGTGCATTTCCAAATTTTTTGAATGTTAACAACTTTTCTTAACGTTTGTCGAAATAAATGCCGAAACGAAATACTGCCCAATTAAGGCAAGCAGAATAACAAGCCACCTTGTGTAACGAATAATGCAGTATCAGCTTTCTTTCTGTGTATATCCTAACAAGTTGGCTCAAAGCGCCTCCGGGTTTCCGACAAGCTTTCCACTTCGGTCCGTAGTATACCACCAACAGGAACTTCCGCGTTTGTCAGAAGTACAAATAATCTAAACGGAAATTTTACGTTATTTTCTAAATCACGGGCACATATGGCCCAAAATTGAAGATCGGTGTACGTAAGACGCTTAAAACAAAAATGTTTAGCCATTACAAACAAACAACATTCCAGCTTACATGGATTGCAGAAACTTTCCCTTTCACATCAGGTCAAACGACTGACCAGAGGCGTTTCAAGTTGCTGATCCTCCATGCGCCTGGGTATAGTGACTTAACTCCGCTTCGACAGTGTGAAAGTTTTAATATCTTTTTTGTCCGGACCTGGCTACGTTTGATCGAGAGATGCTCAAGTCTGCAATTTTGCAGCTAGCAAGCAGAAATGGTGATGTGGGTACTTCACTAGTCGTAAATAGCAGGTGGACTATAAGACTCCACAAAACCAGTTTACCAGGTTACGCAGACATAAAGCAAGCAAGGTAGTTAATGATATGGCCTGCTTGAAGACTCCAACAAAGTTCGTAGTCATGAAAACAGTCACAACTTTCTGTCGTTGTTGAAACTTATTGGCCAGACGTAGTTTGGTTGCATAGACGTGGATGAATTATTATTTTATTACCCCAGAAATCTTAATCAGTGGTTGGTCATGTTTTGGCTGCGATAAATCTTGGATTGTAGACCGTGGTGCTTTGCTCTTTATTCAGTCTTCCCTATGTGTTAGAGCTGGGGGCGTTCAAAGAAAGAACGCTGATTAGTATGAGCAGCTGTGGCGTTCCAGCTAGCACAGTCGCGGGGCTCCATTCTTTCATGCAGGTAGTTTAGCCGTTTCATCGTCTGCCGCAACCCCGATACCATTCGGATAGCGCCCATTTTCTGCTCAGTAAGTAGCTCAAATTTCACCGGGTTTGATGCCTAATGCTTGAGCACACGCACATATTTTTTCAGAGTATAGGCAAACGTTTTAGACCTAATAATTACACGTCGACACGAAGAAAACTACGCCAAAATCCGTCTTGATTCTACTTGTTGGGAATAAACTGTCAAAAAATGTGCATGAATATCGTATCTTTCAGCCCGCGGCGACACTTCAAAACCGCTTGAACTCAAGCAGATTGGCTCCCTGTTTACTGGATGGCCGCCTGCTCTACGAAGTATACACTTATGGAAAACGCATTACCTCGGCCTTACTCTAGAGTCCGGAGCCCAGGAAATTGGTCGTTGGCACAAACCTCTTTTGTGAAGGTGTCTGAAGTTCCACGGTTCGTACAAATGAAGTGCCGGAATGTTGGAACAATCAAGCCACACTGGTTATTTAAATAGTATTTGTAAATGGCTGAGCCGTTTCGCATTTTTAAAACAAATCACTCCTGTCTGGCACTACTAACAACTGTGAGGCGTGTAATGGGTATAATGAATGGGCAAGCGTCAGCAGTGAAATATTAGATCGCAACCGCTGTAAAAGCGGCCTCGAATTGCACTATTTTTTAAGCGAAGCGGCGCATTAGGCAGAAACGTGTTAACGCAATGCTAGGTGACTTGGACTGACAAAGCCTAACATCAGCATTAAATGTGTGACAGCATTGCCAGTACAATTAAATTCTGTGCTTAAATTTACAAGTTTACCTTTCAGATTTTGACGTGTATCACGCTTACCGAACTCGACAATCTGGTTTACGGTGTTAATAATTTTCGTGGAATACTCGCTATAATTGACACCACCAAACTACTGGCTTGGACGGGCTACTTCTATTATACGCAAGTCCCTCTTGTCCATCACCTCACATTTTGTAACTTAATGGCTACACAGCTCAAGGGTCGACGTCTT
Source organism: Dicrocoelium dendriticum (assembly GCA_944474145.2). Lineage (NCBI taxonomy): Eukaryota > Metazoa > Platyhelminthes > Trematoda > Plagiorchiida > Dicrocoeliidae > Dicrocoelium > Dicrocoelium dendriticum. The sequence goes on from OX104070.1 coordinate 88,452,579, forward strand.
TTCTAAACGAATATATTGCTTTGAGATAATGCCGATTCTGAAGGAGGTTGTCCACGCGAAATATACATCTAACGGCCAAAATGCAGTCACCTATATTCCGCCAAAATTACAAAAAGCTTGTAAAGTATGGTAAATTTAGCCGTTTGAATCACAAAAGCTATTTTACCTCAGCACAGGATGACTACATACTAGGTCTCTCTTGATGTACCAACTTACTGGCGACGATGCACACTAGGTTACTGAGAGAAAACCAAGGGATGTCGGTCTATGGAAGTTATTGTTCGATAAGTTAAACCATGGTGTCCTCCTTCAAATATTGGGTGTGACAGTGCATCAAGGCTCAGTGTTTTAAGAATTTCTTACTGGATTTACTTGGCCAGTACTGCACGATGACATTCCTGTAACTAGCCTCTATATACCGATGGCGTATCTCAAGTCCGTGTGTTGAGGCTCAATCCGTTTCCAATTCATAGCAATGACCTACACAAAGTATCTGTGAGGAAATACGTAGGAGAAACATTGGAAGTATTACGTTTTCAAGTAGAAGCGAGTAGCACACAGCATCGTTAAGGTCCCCTTCCTGGGTCACATTGTCACATGCTTGTCAAATGTTACTCCAGCAGGAAAACTTAGTTTTGCTCCAGGTTGAATACGTGAAGCGTTTTACACTTGTGGGTCAGATGTAGACAAAAATGCAGTTTATCTTTTTCAAGCAAATAACATGTCTCATTATGAATCTAGAGGCTTAACATTATATTGATTCAAATACCAACAGCAACATACATTTCCTTTTGTGGAAAGTTCAGGTTCAACATCTGAATTTGCACTGCCTTAAAACTGCTAAACTATATTTCCTATAAAATCTTGTGAACCGCGAAACTAGTGGTGTCACGAAGTTGCGTCATGTTTTATTTGCTGAGTCCGTCCATTTTGGTAAGTTGACTTGGTTGCTTTGTTAGGGTTAACAGCTTTCCGGAGGATGGTTTAACGGTAGTGAACGATTCCGTCTTGCTTTATCGCCTGCAGGAATTCTCCGTATATAAAACCACATGTGTCTGTTAAACAAAACTGCGAGGTTACTGATATGACTCGCCTATAAACAAGTCCACTGAAGCTTGCTTCTCCAAATGACCATCCTCACCAAACCAAAGAATTATGTTGAACAGTTTACGAGCCAAAGAGCTAATCAACACTATCTCACACGCTACATCGAATGCATTGGAATCAAACGTAATTTCAGAGTAGTCTCAAGAACGAACGTGACATTCATCTGTCCCAGCACTAAGTGGAATATTCGGTCAACCATACTCTGTAAAAGTAAGTAAGCAGGCACTCAGACGAAGACAGAAGAAAGGAATTGTTTTAATCTTACCAGCGAATAAAGGACGCATGACAATAATGATGTATAATTCAGAATCTGTTGCTATGACCAAAGAAATGCTGCCAGACAAAAATCCACATCGTGTAGCCAATCAGGATATCAGTACAACTATTGTCAAAGGGAAAAACCCAACGCTATAGATGTTGTAGACGATTATGAGGTCACGAACATATAGTGTGGGGCAAAAATTGCCAACAATAAAAAACCTGCACAATTCCATGATCTACCTCACATTCATATAGTTGTAGTCTCCATACGACCAGTAGCCTTAATACATGAACCACATCGTTTACTCATGAGTAAAGCGCATTCCAGTGATTAGTTACTTAATCTATAGTTGTTTTCTATCAGAAACGACCAGCAACAAACTAGGTAATTCTCACACGGCCACCCGTCCTCATGTAACTCGCTTCTTTAACTCGCCTATAAAGCATTTACCGACTGCCTAGGTTCTATCACAAACTGTCGCATAGGAAATGATACGGCTGGTGTCAGATAGAACCGGATAAATTTGCATATTATAGTCCAGTTTATTCATTATAAATATTATTATTCCTTTATCTGGACCATACAAATTTGTCCCTGCGAGAATTGTCGACAAGTTCTTACATACTGATGCAAATGAAGCACGGGAAGCACACAGAAGTCTAGAAAATTAAGACAACATTGTTATCCTACCAGCAGACATGGGACGCATAGCTGTAATAACGGATAAAGCAGATCACGTTGAAAGAGCAAACAACTTTCCGACGCGACTTCCTATCGCCCAGTTGATAAGGATCCCAGTGCGAAATTGATTACGGAAATCAACACAGCATGGTAGTAACTACAAGCGATGAGTGAGATTACCAAACTGCAGCGATGGAATATTAAATGTGAGAAAACAAACATTGCACGTTTCTAAGGACTACCAAAGGTACACAATGACGTAGTCACATTGCGTCCAATCATCTTATTGTAATGAATCACAGCCTAAATTTTGGTAAAGTGCAAGTTGAAGAAGTTCAAATATATATTTGCCGGATTTGAACAAAGCAACATCGATGAACAATTAATCAACATAATGAAGTGTGTTACAATAGAAAATATGAAATCATGCTGTAGTTTGACGTATCTGCAGACTTCAAGTCAATCCGTCACGAACTTTAAAAAGACGTATTATGGATTTACTTCAAAGGCAACTATGCGTATTAGGATACAACAAGCCGGACAGCATATATATATATATATATATATATCGCTAGGGATGCAGGATCACCGCCTCAGCAGATTAAATCTAACGGAACAGGGCGCCAGATAACTGTCAAAAAACGACAAGCGAAGAGAAACGCGCGTAGGCGAAGGGGTAAGAATCATAGATAGATTTCCATGGTCATGTTTCTGCGCCGCACTGCTAAATAAATGCGCACTGACCATGTCAACTTGGGTGGTGACGAAACGCTTGCCGTCAAACTGTCGATGTCTGCGGATAATCAGACCACCAACTGACCAACGAGCTAACAACATTTGCTTCTATACCCAAAATAGTTTGTTTTCTAATAGTCAGCTCAATTCAGTTGTACTGCAGTGTTTTTCCTCTCTTGTAAATAGGCTTAGAAGGCAGCTGATTTTGTGCTTCCATTTTGGGTGCTGTGATAATTGAATGTTTGAGCGGTTTGCATTTTCTTCCAATATACACATTTTGCTGTGTCCTGTCTGTGTTCCTTTTTACAACTGGATCAAAAAGTCTCGAAACATTGTCCCTCTCAAATGCGGTATTTTATTTAGTATCACCGAATGCGTCATTGGTACTCTGTTTCATTTTATAATGAGAGACGTCTCATCCAAGTATTAGGACCCACGATTTGGACTACTTGGTGGCAGTGCATTTCGCTCTGATAACTGCATCAAGGCTTCGTCAATAAGTCCAGGTATTGCGTGTCGCATTGACGTTCGTTTCAGCTGCTGATTCTTTAAACAGGAAATATTTGGTCATGCTGAGGTAGAAAAGTTGACACAAACAATATGGTTTTATGGTTCTCATTGTGCTTTGTCGATGTGGATGTATTTAAATGTATGGCTTATTTGCAAGCCGTGAAGGAGTAATATATTGAATTCAAGGACCTATTCTTAAAGCATACATTCGTCTTCCTCCATGTGGGCGCCATGCAGCCTTTTTAAGATTTGTTATACATCGTTTATCCTTTGCATGGATACGGCAGACATATATATTAAGTACCTTCACACAGTATATTCGATAAAGTAGTTGATGAGGTTTGGTGTATTGAAGCTATTGGATGTATGAAGACTGCAACTCAATGAACGTGAGGTAAATCAAACTATTGTGAAATGATTGTGTCGTCGGCATGTAGTACCCCTTGCTTTAGGTTGGTGAACTCATATATTCCCTGTGGAAGCTTCAGCGTTAATTTGATCCAATTGACCTAGCTTGAGCTGAGATCCTGATTGACTGGACGATATGTATTATTGTCTGGCAGCGTTTCCTTGGCCACAGCGACACATTCCGATGTATCCATCATTACTCTCATGCTTTCTTTTTCTGCCGGTACATTACCAAAATTTTACTTCTGTTTTCGCCCGAATGCTTTCAGGTTTATTCCGAATGACTAAGTTTTTGATATTAGCACCGGGACAGATATTTATGCAATGCGTTGCTAAAACGAATCTGACAATAAGTTTGATTTAAATGCGCTGGATGCAACACTTAGTATTGTGTTTAAGCTTCTCATAAGCATGTAAGTTGTTCGACGGAAATCTTTGGTTTGGAGTGTTGACGTTCATGTATTGAGAAAGGTATTTAGAAAATCTGGCGTCATTGTCTTTGTTTAGTTTCGAGTCACATTCGTCACGTCGCAACTTTGTCATCTGATAAACTATCAAGCACAGCTGTGGCCAGTTTACACAAACAGCTATTGTACGCTTTTGTTATTAACGCTGTTAATATGTTTACAGCGGGCACGACCTAGTAGCTAAAGCATGCCAAGCCACTACCAGCCACAATGTATGAAATAACCTTGAACAAGCTGATAACTCAACATATACGTGACCCGAAGGAAAACATAAGCGCTGGGAAATTGGGCAGAAAATCATCGGCCGTTGCATGGAATTGTGACGAGTAATCATGATCTCATGTAACTGCAGCAAAATCAACAGTATTTTTGGCATTATTTCATTTCAAAAGTGGTACCTACTGGAATCCTGTGTGTATGGTAACATTTCCATACATGGTGAAGCTGCACAGTATTAAAACAAAGTTGCTGCGGTTCGGATCATTATGCAACGTCATTCCACTTGTAAATTTCCTACATGAATAATAGCAGAATTAAGGATAATATGGTTAGAAAAGTTACACGAAGTAAAGCACCAAAATAATCCTTTTTAAAAACTCGTGACAGAGTAAATTCTAGGCATTTCCAGCATACTCTTATTTTGAATTCAATAGGAAGGCTAAGAGTACGTTAAGAATGCTTTATCTGTGGTACAAAATTTGAAAAATCTGATATATCCTAAAACAAAAACCGCAAATCCGATTTGAATGAGCACCGCCAGGACCTTATCTATCTACACCAACGGTTCTGGAAATGCTGAAGGGCATCGCCACCAGTTGTGATTGGAATATGGTGGCTGCCAATATGACCAAACACAAGAATGCGGCTACTCAGACTGGAACCAGCCTAAATTATGAGGAAAAATTGTAACCATACAGTCTCCGTCGAAAATATACAGTGGTCGCTTGAACTCAACCCGTGAAAGTGGTACGACACTTTTAATTTTACTGATGTTGTCAAGTCGTGCCAAAAACACCTAAAAACCGCGGCAAGCTTGCGTGGTTCCAATTAGATGCAAATCGTTGTAAGCAAGCGACTATAAGGCTTGGCTTTTTCAAGTAAGAAACAATATTAAGCAATAAACGTCTACTACACCTATACAATCATCCTGTCTAACTGGACATTATAGTTCAAGCGCATTAGCAAAACATAGATTAATGGAATGGGCTTTGTAAGCCTTTTTAAGGAGGCGTTACTGAAAAATTTCAAGTTCGCTTTCGTCTTAATAACATGCTAATTAGGTCACGCTTTTTATTCTTTGGCGAAAGTGGTACGATATGATTATGTGCTATGATAACATCACTTGTCAGCATGTACATCCTGGCAAAGATAACTTAAAAGCAAAAGCACGCGTGGTTCCAATAAAGTGCACTTCTGATTGAATTTTAAGCAACTGACTACCATGATGCGTGCTGTTCATTTATTTGCATTGGTGAGTTGAGTATTGACGATTTTTAGCTATGCTTTAACTCTATAATCAACTACTAAGGGAAAAGTTACTGTTGTACGTTTCTCAGTTGCTCAGATTATAGAAAACAAATTTGGTAAATTATAGTCCTCATTGACCTTGTTATACTCTGGTTGTATTTACTTGTTGTGTGGTGATAAACGTTAAGTTGACCGGAGCATATTGACTCGTGCTAAGCATCTGTAAAAAATTTATCAAGTACAGATGGCATCCAAATTTAGCTGCTATGCCGTGGGTTTTGCTAGAAGTACTATGTAATTATTTGTATCCGGAAACATAAAAGACAATTTGGTATACTTCCTTTTATGTAACGTTAAATGATTTGTGACTATCGAGGGTCGTTGCTATTTATATCTTGAGATTTCTCTTGAACACTGACGTTGATTCTCAAGCTGGTCAACATTGCATAAAGGACGTTAGCTTTGACATTACTTTGTAAGCACATATAAAATGCTACATTCGTAAGCGTATGCTGAAGGCTAATCTAGTCTCAGTATTTTGGGATGCATTTGGCGATATACGACACGATAACGGATACTCGCTAAACCATTAGAGCTTAAACGTAAAATGTATTAAACACCACGCGATGGTTATATTAAAGTAATCCTTACGTTTTACGTAATTCAGCAAATAATTCCCTCACCCAGCCGTGAATGTGTGTGCCAATGACGTTATCTGATAATGGCAGGGCGTGTAAAGCATGGGTACAGTAAAATGTGGTTACTTAATCAGTCTATGTAAGTTTCGTTTCATTATTTGCTAAGGCTCCCAAGTTTAACCGTCAAGCTGCTTAACCCTCAACTCGGCTCCTCATACATAATATTAATAATATCGGAGCAACCCCTAAACGTTCCATATTTAATCACTGCATCCACCGACTGTTTTGTTTTTCACCCAAACTGTAATTATACTTACTCCGTGCCTCGAATCCGAACTCCTAGCTTTTTGAAAGCGCTTGCCACAGCCAGTAATTCCTTGCGAAAATAGAATCAGTCTTCATATGGCACACCATTACGAGCAACTTGATGTCCAGTGCCCATAAAACAATGCACTAAAACGTTTTATCTCTTATTTTAGCGAAATAAAGTAGGATAACATCCACAAGTACAATAGTGGCAGAAGAGCATGATCATTGCCACACATAAAAATACAGTTGCTTTGTCTAAATCTACGGGTATACATGCAACTCAGTAATTAAGCTGTAAATACTAGCTAAAACTCAGAACGCAATCCACTCATGCATCGAAACTTCAACTGAATTAAGTCAATTAGAAGTAATAATCTAATTGTTAGATAATCAAGGCACGATTGCTTAACACAATCATGAGTCTTTCTCTGGATACCCGGTGTATCGTACACACTGAAATGATTTTACATGGCTACCTAAACATAGTTTTTCCACTACATAATTCATGCACACCATCATTCGTAACCACTTTAAAACATGAAAACCTAACAATCTCCGGAAATCAATATAACTGAACTTACTGCGCATTAGAATGCTTGTGATAGACCCATACAGCAAGCTTTGAATAGAAAATATCGTAGACGCGTATATAAACAACCACTTACTGAAGTCAATTTTTATCGGTACAACTAAGTGGGCACATGCAATCAAAGTAATAGAAATGCACTGAGCGAAAATAACCGGCAAGAGAAACATTTCTTGTCTACTGTATTTGAATGGTAAGCACAAGTATTGGTTCCGAATAGATTAAGGACTTGTACTTGACATTTATTTTAACAGGTCTCTGTGAATTGGGGTCACGTTATTGAGTTAATCGGGACTAACTGATTTTGCGCCCAAAAGTACGGTATAGATGCGAAAGTTAATATTTTTTGCTTTAACTTGTTAGCGATACGTTTGGACACTTGTTTGGCGTCAAGTTGTTAAGTAAAGTGGTCAGAAATGTTGTTAGATCTATCTTGAACCGTGATTGGCATGTATTGCATTGCACATTTTATAATGTTAAATCGGCTTGTGATTAGGAACGTATAATTTTGGATGTCCCAGGTTTTCTTTTCAATAGTGATGACTAGGGGAAATAAGGTGCTTTAATCAATATTTTATAGAGTTAGCAAAAACAACTGAATTGAAACATGTGAGGTATTGAGGATGCAGCAGCCTATTAAGCAGTCGGCAACTAATAAATCCTGGTCATACTATGATATATTTACAATCCAAATACATGTAACGCGTTAGTTCCATGGTTTTACTTGCTGAAAATCCCACAACAGCAATTTGTCCCAGCCAGCGACGTTGCCGTCAACAATGTAGCATCGCTCTTAGGTTTCGAAAATGTCAATTGAGACACTATCGCGAAGAATTCAACACTGCCGAATTTGCACATGCGTGTTGATGCTTCTCAAGAAATATGCTAACTTGCGCGAACATTTTCTCGGGAATCGCTTTGAATTTACTTGCAACTAAACTGTAATACAGCAATTTGGAAATTTGGAAAATGTTGTTGAAATATTCGCACTCTTTTCTCTGTGCGCAGACTTTGAGATTTGGCTATCATGTACACAGATTATTTCTGTGATTTGGCATGAATTTGTTGTCAGTTTAGCAAAAGGTTTAAGTCAAATTGGTAAAATATATGGACTAATAGATAAAAGATAATTAAGTGACTAAAACAGCTTATTCTCCATCTGCATAAGTCGGAGTCTTCTGTAATCTACGAACTAATGTGCTTCAGTTCCTTCTGAACTGGTTGTGATCTTTCAAAAACTATCGCATGTTAATTCGCCTTAACAGGTGTGTGTTGTGTGGCTCACTACATAATCATCTATGTATATCTTGGGTTGGATCCCCAGAGATGTGTGCTAATGCTTTTTATATTTATCCTAAAACTATTCAGTTCTGGGACTAAAGCCACTACTATATACCAATATATTCGTATTTGCATATGATAGCAAAGTTAAACAGCGCAAATAATAATGCTTATTTGAATAAAAATTTAGCCATTTTGCAAAGTGTGTATTATAAAGTGACAACAGTCTAGTATGTACGATAATTATTAGTACTTCTCTCCATCTTATTATTTAATTACCATGGTATTTAGTAATGGTTTTTCCGATATTAATGAACATGTGATATGAAACGCTTTTACCAGAACCAATGAAATGCTACAATGCATATATATCTAACCTGCTGTCGTTGGTAAAATGATACTGGTTATTAGCTACGCATGTGCATGAGAAAGTAAATGTTTCGAGTGAGCAAATATTCAAGGTATAGACACAATAACAAGAGTCAGCGAACAAGCTCGTTTTCGGTGGATTTCGTCAGGCTGGTACACCAAAACTAAAAAGAATAAATGTTAAAACTTCAGACAGGAGTAAATTTCAAAGGTTAAAATGCAAAGGTCAAGTCATCTAACTGATAAGGTCAAGCGCTTGGTTCACAAAAGGTCAATAATATGTCAGTTGCATGTTTCTCAGCGTGGGTTACTGCATTAGGGGGCCAGGGAAGAGAGCGAATCTAAACGAATTGTTTCAGTGCACATATGTCTGTGTTTTGGAGACGCATGGCGTTCGCCTCGGCTGTTGCTAATGGGCGACACCTTACAGCTCTTGTGTAGCATCCCGATAGGCCGTAAATTCGCTGAATGCTTTGGTGCCTATCGATCCGGTGGATAAATACAACTAGATGTGCCAGCACGGCGCTTGTCACTGTTTTAGTTCCACCTGCACATAGCCAACTCTATCAATGCTCACGAATAATCCCAGACAGTCTCCTGGTTGTTCTTCCTATATAACTTGCTCGAAATGAATACGTAAAGGAGTATATACAGAAGGAAATAATTGGCTGAGGAAGTCTGTCCTTGAGTTGAAGCCTTAAGATTGATGTTGCAGTAAATCTTAGTCGTAGGCTTGCCGCATCGTACGTTCGGTTTATGGCGTCGGATAGACTTATAGACGTTGCCTGCGCTATTCTATCCCCTTTGAACTGCAAAGACAGAGAAAACCAATATCTTTTAGACCGAAACGTTTTAGCCATCAATTCTCGGCACTCCATATTTCTCCGATTCTCCAGAAAAGGCCAGCTAAGAAATTCAGCTCTTCCTAAAGCGTGTCCTAACCACATATCTCTCTTGCCCTTTCGTTTAAACATCTAATCAAGTTCCGCTTCTGACTTAGGGGGACAAAGCTGGCAAAATGTATGGGTATCAATTCCACGTGGCTTTTCTTTGCACCCTGAGTTGTAGCGACCAATCTGATCTTCTGCTAATTTGGAAGTCTAGGAAACACATCGTACAATGGCGTTCAGATTCCAAGGTAAACTTAGCGTTGTCGTGCGCTAAGTTAAAAGGGATAGAATTTGCTTTGTGCATCACTGACTCTCTGTCACACAAGATATATCATCCACATATTTGCCGTAATAGGGTAATATTCTAATGACTCTGCTCAGGCACTTGTTTTCTAATTTGCTCGTGAATACATCTTCCAGCAGCGGTCCTAGCGGTGAACCCATGGCTACTCCTTCTTTCTGTCTATATATTACCACATTGAACTGAATTTATATGTTGGTAGTACGGAGCATGTGTAGCTGTTTCAACAGATTGTCCGCCTGGCCGACTTTCAACTGATTTGCTCGTATGGTGTCGCATAAAATATCTATTGTCTGTTATAAAGGAAACTTCATGTAGAGAGACACAAAGCCTAACGAAACCATCTTTCTTTCGGTTAGGTTAAAAATTTTCCTACTGTCTAAAAAGCTGAAGGTATCATGGAGACTATATATGGTTAAGGATGTTCTCACTTGTTCAAATAGCTTGGCTAGCCACTTGGTTGTTGCGTGGTAATTTGAGTTGCACATGTCCAATATGGATCTAAGTGGAAGTCCCACTTTATATACCTTTGGCATGCATTACATTCTCGGAATTACCGTCCCCGTGGGCCGAAGTCGTTTGAAAGTAGTAGAGTCAATAGTGTTTTCTTGTTTTAGTTGCCGCAGCAGCCTAGTAACTATATTTTTTATTGCCGCCTTTTTGTCCCTCTAATTTTCAATTTTACGAAATGTTGCGCGATCGCTGAGGATGACCTTCATGTTGTCAATATAGTCAAATGTCTCCTTCATAACGACCCCTGCCCTTATTTCCGGTCCAGAGGGTTGCACATCTTCGTTTTGTTTGAGTGCTTTGAGACCGTCTAGGTGGTCTTTCTTCAGTAAGTACCTGAGTTTGGGTTTGTGTTTCAGCTACTGATTACATGTATTAACCAGGGTAGATTTAAAATAATCGGACGCTAATGCTGACTAGGGCGTAATGGCAGACACATGAGAATACAAATTTTTGATTCGAATCCCTAGTTCTATTTGCCCTGAATAACTACGGGGACAGCAAAAATTCTGACCACGTGAAAGTACCTCTAACAGTGTCATATCCAGGTGCAACGAGGAAAAATTATGAAGGAACTTTTCCGGGTCTGGTGGAAATAAAGTACACGCTTAGTCTTGCCAACCTGTCGCTGTAATGACGCTAGACGCTTCACTTGTTTTTTGGTGCGTATTTGTTGAAAAAACGTCTCGAATAGCTTGCGTTCATCTGCTTCCAGTTTGCTCAACATGACGGACATAGCAATTCTACTGCTTGCTATTTTGTGCAAGTAACTCGACATGCTATGTGCACTAAATAGTATACCGATCCATGGTGCTCAAAGGTAATTTTAATCATGTGCTTAAGGACTGTCGCTGTCTCATTATCAAGTAACCCCCATTCACATTTCCTTTCGATGTACCATAGATCATCACTGCCTTGCTGACGGAATCTTGTTTTCGAATGGATAGGCATGAATTTGGCGAACTTGTTTGCTTATGCAGAGAAGGTCCTGAAGCGATCGTTACGATGTATTTACCTACATCTGAAAACTACTGCAAAAATTCCATTACTGTCAGCCGCCCTAAGTGTAAAGAAGGTTGCCGCTTATCAAGGCGTACTTAAAGTCACTCGAAGCATCAATTACATTGAACAGTTCAGACTGAGTACCGCTTTATTTGTCAGTATGTATTCAAATATATTGAACTGCACGGAAAACATACATTTATTTTGCGAGCTAATCTGCTGTTAAAATAAGAACAATTTGTTTTCTTGTTATAACAATTTATGCAATTGTATGTTCGCGAAATTTAACTACATCAGATTATTCTTAATTGCATATGTCCGAACCATATACATGAAATAGAAAACAATGTTGCACTAAAGATTGTTTTATTATCCAAACTTTTGGACATTGAGTGATATTGCTACTAGCTCGCTAAGCTTGTTTACTCAAGTGAATATTTTTTCCAAACTAGGTGAACACTTGTCGTTTTACTAATATGCAACATTAATATACACATTACGTGAATACTGCATTTGACCATTTGCTCACTCATACTCATTAAAGATTTCTTATCATTGGACACAACTGCTCAGCTAAAGGTTTATCAAAGATCCTTAATGGAAAGCTTTAATCATTTTAGATGGTACTGGTGTCTGCTGATAGCTAAATGGTTGTACGTCTGAACGAACGATTGTTCCCTTTTGAGGGCAAATGTAATAATTATACTTTATATTAAATGACCCATTCCATTAATCCTGGATGAGCCTGTATGTTAAACGAAGCAAAGTAGAAACAACATAAAATCGTATATATTCACAAATATTACCTTAAAACCTCGGATCAAATACCACAAGTGAAGTATACGAATGTGTCATTCTGGTACTTCCACTGAATCTCAATCAGATTCTTAATTGTTAACAAGGGTTTCTTAATGAAGGCTGTATTAAATATACCCTTTTAGGAGGCTAGAACATAAAATAACCTGCAAACTTCCTAATATGCGTTAAGCAGCGCATTAATTGACCCGACCAGTACTTAGAATTAATATTTGTCAAGTAGCAAATGCTTACCTTTTATAATTGCTATATATTTTAGCCATTACTGTTTTCATGTCTTGCGAAACCTAAGGCATCTCTTCGATGAGATAATCAGAATTCAACATTAACACCGATGAGTAGTGGCATTTGCCATCAGCTTTGCTTTTATTTTATACTGTTTTCTACATACGTTTCCTACGTACACGGCTGTAAAATATATTTTCGACGATAGTCTTATTGCCGTCTCCATCTTCGAGAAATGTGACTTAAATGGAGGTGTCATAAAAGTCCTAAATCAACATTCTGGACCAGGATTTTGACATGACGCTTGAAAAGTGGGATTCCTAACAATTATTGGTGAAGTCATTTAAGATTTATTTAATAACTACTGCTAATGCATGACAAACAAATATACTGTGTAGAAGTTCGCGGTAACCTACTCACACATCTTGAATCCATATGGTCAATCGAAACATATATTTAACAGTTATTAGCTTGTCTACTTTATAGTTGCATATATGTTTACTTGGTGATGCAACACGCTCTTTTTGATTTCAACACAGAGATTGTATAAAACTAGCACAAGTATTTGACATTTGATAAAGTACTAAATTTCCTTGGAAATTCATATTTCCTGCACTAAGCGTCTCATGCTCTATTTGGTGCTTGGCTCTTGTTATCCTTGCAAACTAATACATTCCAATCATCCTTATATGCTTTGATAAAAGGCAAAGTTTACATTTAGTATTAAAAACCCATTATAATATGAACCGAATATTGTTAATGGGTGAGCAGTAGAGCTAAAACGTAAGGTGTGCAAACATGCGTATAACAATAGGGTGTAAACGTCAGATTCATGGTTTAATGCCCTTCAGGATCCTCTCTGATGTAGCTTAGGTATCTAGAGACTTTAATATCGAGAAAACTATTTGGCGGTGTTTGTAAATCATAATTTTATCAAATGTTAACCCTTGTAACTGGAGACGCCGAAGTGAGTTGCCGGCGGGAAGGGCCTGTTGCACGATCCATATTTAATTATATAGCTAAGCAAATAATCCGTTGCATGACGACAAGGTGTTCTAACGAGATTATTCTACTCAAACGTATACATCCACAGCAGAATGAAATCTGTTAACTATTCGAATTTCACTGCTGCTAAGACGTGCACATAATTGTGACCAAATTCCGCATGCTTTCATTAATGAAGAATATACACACACATGTTTTAAATCAGAGTTCGTCGGAGCCATACCGTATTGTGCTGTTAACAGTGGCAGTCGGTTGGACGTTTGTTCAGCGCTGCTCGAAATACACCATGCAGCGAAAAGATATTCGTTTTCTGTAAATGTGTCAATGTACCTAGATTATCGAATACCATTTACCTATCGTACAAATATACTTCCATTTTACCTAGCACGGCAGGTGAAATTTTATATATGCAAATGATTAATTTCATTAAAGGCAAAACTACGCGGAACAAATTAAATATAATGTTACTGAGTCAATACAAATAGAGAATGCATTTATTTTTCAAAATAGTTTAAAACATCACTGGAACGCTTGGATCTAACTACTGACTGCATCTTTTCAATTGGACATGAACACAGTGAAGGTTGGCTATTGGACGACACTATGCTACTAGGCTGTAGAAAAGTGCAAAATTTACTTATCATAGAAGGCATGTATATGCAACCTATCCCTGTTCCAAAATTAAAAGGTCATGCTTAAAGCGCTCACCATGATCATTAAAGGCAGATCATAGGGCTCTTCATATGCAGCCCGGTAATCACGGTGTGTGCATTTTGCAAAGTAGGTTATAGGATGTTATAATATTGTTTTCCCACAGGTGGCGTGTAATTTGAATGTTTCAGCAGGTTCAAGTTTGTTACGTTCGTTGACGCTGGAATTGGTGCGGCAGGCTTTATCTGCTAGATGATTACCGCTGTAGTAAGAGCACCTGTACGATGCTGAAACATGATGTATGATAGCTACTTTGATAAAACGGCAACAACTGTTTTTGATAAATAGGGGGATAACACGCGGAGTTCGCTTTACATTAAGACAACAATACTTGCTCTATGGTTTAGGTTTGGGAAATTTTTGCTAATTTGTTTCCCCTAAAGTGATACTAAGGACTCAATGCTGAGATAAAAGTCGTCTACACAAGATAGATCCGACAGATGGGGTGCATCAATTACTGCTGCTAAAGATGTTCGATTGAGTGTAAACAGAATTATATGTGGGAAGTACATCTAAGAAACGGTGACAGATATACGTTTTCACGGAGGAGCTACTAGCCCTTAGGTTTGTAAACATCACATTCTTGAGCAATAATGATCACATGCTTGTCAAACGTTATTCCCGCGCGAAACATTATCTTTGCCCTTTGTTGAATATGTGAAACACTGTACAACCTTGTATTAGAGGTAGACAAATATGCAGTTTATCTTCTTCAGGCAAATAACCTTTTGCCTCATTGTAAAATCTAGAAATTTAACACTCAATTGAATCAAATACCAACAGCAAGAAGCATTTCCTTTCCCGGAGCTTTCAGTTTCAAAACCTGAATTGGCACTCTTTTGACTTTACTAAATTCTGCTTCCTATAAAATTCTGTGAACCGCGAAACGAGTGGGGTCACAAATTTGCGCCATTCTATATATGCCGTGCTCGTCCCTATTGGTTAGTTGACTCGGTTGCTTTGTTAGGGTTAATCCCCTTCGGTAGGGTTATATCCTGTAGTGCGCTATTGCATGACAAGCGTTCTCCGTGTACACAACCAAATGTGTCTGTTAAACTTAAGTCTGACCTAACCGTTATGACTCTCCTATAAACAAGGCCGTTGAAGCTCGCTTTTCCGAATGACCTTCCTCACTAAATGGACGTCAGATCTCCAAACCGAAGATTTCTCTTTAATCGTTTATGCGCCAAAGCGCTAAAAACAAAAGCTCAGACGCTGCATCAAAAGCAATTAAATCAAAATTGTTATCAGAGGAATCTCAAAAACGAATTTTGCAATCATCTGTCCAGGTGCTTACAGAAAAACTTAGTCACCCGGATTCTGTAGAATAAAAATCAAAAGGCCCTCAGGCGAAGACTGGAATAAAGGAAATGTTGTAATCTTACCAGCAGAATCAACACGCGTGGCAGTAGTGATTGATAAATCGGATTGTGTTGCTATACTCAAATAACTGCTGCTAGACACAAACGCATATTTGAATCAAGATGTAAGAAGACGAACAATTGCAAATGCAAATATTTCGTGTTGTCTCTTCAGTACCAACACGAAAACATAACAATATATAAGACTACAGTTATGTGGTCAACTAACCATGTTGTTGTGTTGGCACGAAAGTAACAACACGAAACTTTGACACCTGCCTGGGTTTGTGTTCATTCGGAATTATTCAAATTACCAAGTGATCTACTTATTAAAAAACATGTAGGCTAGTCAATTAGGATTAGAGTTCAAACCTTCTTAAGCAAGTAAATAATTCTATGAACTACCACATTTTCATAATATGGAGTCTCATACGGGCAAACGCCTTAATACACAGGACCCCAGCCAATATTAATGGGTAAGGCGCATTCACGTGATGCAACTAATGCATCTGCTTTTTTATTTCCATCTGCACCGATCAGCAAAAGTTCGGAAAATTCTCAGGCGGTCACCTTGTCGCCTGATAAATCATCCCGGATGCCCAGAAATTTACTCCAATGGTTGGGATCTAAATGACTTATAAAGGCGTGAAGCACAAGCCAGCAACTTACTCCGATGAAGTCACAAATGACCAAGATTGAAAGAAATATAACTATGGTTCAGCTTTACCTATCTCCGTCATATCTCAATCGTTTGGTTCTAAATGTCGGCTTTACACTTACGTCCAAAAAACTGGGTGTGCATTTTCTACAAATGTTTTTTAACGTAATCAACATATTCACCGCATCTACATCAGCGACAGTACGTTCCAAGCTAAGCTTATTTCCAGTTTGTCCAACATAGTACTTGTCATATTCGCTGGATTTTATTCGGTAGATATGCTTGTTTTGGCCACTTTGTTTGACCATTTGCTTACGCGTGAAAGTCAGTCTCCTTAAAGTAGCATTTAATTTGTGTGACATTAAAAATCCATGCGACCGTAGTAATTTCCTTTTAGTTAAATAATCATCCTGAATTCCAGAAGCACTATTAGTTTTTTACCTGCTCTCGTAGCTGTTACTGTTGCTGAAGCCTTCTTTTTCTGAAGCTTGTGTACATATTCTTTCTTTGTAAGAGTCGTCTTGAAATACTCGGTATAGTTCATTTGCTTCTAACCTTCTCAATTCAGGTTTACTGCAGTTTTAGTTGTGCATTTGAATAGGCTTAGAAAGCCGCTGATTTTATGGTTCATGCTGTGGTGGCCGTGGTAGTTGAAGATCTGATCAGAATGCTTTTTTCGATATACACTGGTTTGCAGTGTCCCGTCAATGTTCTAACTGACAAGTAGATTTTATAGAAATGTGCGTTTAGTAGAGTCAAGTCAGTGCAAATTCAGGTTTTGCACCTCAAACTTCTGGACAAAAGAAACACAGATTGCTACTGGTATTTGCAACAATTGAGTGTTAATTCACTTGATTTCATTAATAATGCAAATTGTTATTTGCTTTGAAAGGATAAACTGTATTTATTTCTACATCAAACCGGTGGCTATACAATCAACCTTACCCTGTACAAGGAAGAACAGAAAGCACTCAGTGGATAACAGAGTAAAGAAAATGTTTTAATTCTACGGGCGCGTACAGAACGCATGTCAGTATTGATGGATAAATCAGCGTGTGCTTGCATGGTAAAGAATTGCCAGAGAAAATATTTATCGTCCAATCCATCATTATATCAGTTGTACCTGGTCATCTGAGATCAACACAATACTGAAGAAGATATGCGCAATACAGCAGGTTACCAAACTAGAGCAAAGGAAACAAAAGTTGACGATACAAACATTGCCCAATTCCATGAACTACCTCACTATCATAGAGATGGAGTCTCCATACGACAAATCACCTTAATACGCAGAACTCCAAAGCTTAAGTTAGCAAACAGTTTATGAGGGAATTGAACACATATGGTTGCCGTTACCGGGCATAGGATCGACAATGCCGAGCAAATATTCAACCGGCTGCTTGGTGCGCACATGGATGGGGACGAAAGTTTGATCAAGCAATTCGTCTTCGCACACTTCTCCTTGTTTCTTCACGTGCTGTCGTACTTCCATATCAACAAAACAAAACAAAAATTACACAAACCATGTTGAATGAAAATTATGGTGTTGCTCATCCCAACGCCGGCACCCCAAGACCGCGGTTTCGTCTTGGTTAGGACTCATAATTTGGAGATAGCCTGAGTAGGGCTGGAACGCAGAGCGTAGTGCCTCATGGTTGAAGCCATAAGCACTATGCCACTGAGGTACGGGAGAAGGCTATCTCCAACTGATATGTACCAACAGGACGAAACCGCGGACTTGGGGTGCCGGTGTTGGGAGGAGCAACACTATAATTTTCATTTTACTTACGGTCTTTTTGATCGGAATGACCGACGTCCACCTCAAGTGAACCTATGCCTCAATAGAGGTTGCTTGTAGCAAACAAACCGCCAGCGGATTCTCCAAATTCAACTTTACAAACCAGGTTGTTTGGTGGAACTATTAGCTACTGCACGCCATCATGCTCCTCTTTGGTGGATCAGCAGTTGAAACGCACGTCAGGGCTATCCGCAATAGCTGAATTTATGGAAGAAGACTTGAACCAGCAATCACACCAAAGCAAATCCCAAATTGTAAAACTAATATGTAGAGGACACGTCTGAAAATATAAACGGAAACTAAGAGAAAACGACGAATTCGGTGATAAATAATGCCGCATTTGAGAATCATAATATTTCGCCATTTCTGGATCTAGCTGTAAAATGGAAAGCAGGCAGAAGACACCAAACGCATGCATATTGAAAGAAAAGGCACACTGAGTGGGAACTTGAATAATCACACCAAACAAAATTGAAACAAAAGGGAGCTCTAATCTAAGCCAATGTAAAAGAGCGGAAAAATTGCAGTAAAACCTGCTTTGAGCAGCCAAGCAGCAAAAATAAATTTGCTGGATAAAAAAGCAATGTTGTTAGCTCAGGTTGGTCAGTTTGATATCTAAGCGTTCGCGGAGCTCGGCAGTTGAATGAAACATTTAGTCAGCAACCGAGTTGGCATACTCACAGCGCGTTAAATAAAGCGCGACGCGGAACGAAGCATGAGCGAGTGTGGGTGATAAATAATACCTAAGTTCGGACTAAATTGAATCAACAAATAATTATGTTCCCCTTATGCTGATTTAGTTGAAACCGAAAGCACATAAAGTGAAGCTAAAGAGGCGCACACGCACAAATTCGTGACCATAAACCTTGATCATACGTAAATCAGTGCAAGAGACTCAGAACACCTGCACTGGTAATGTAGCGGTCAGACTTTGGGCTCAGCCAAGTGACGCACACGCTGAGGTGAAAGCAAAACAGTGAGCTCAGTCAATCAAACCGATGCGATGTGGACTAGCACGCGAAACATATGGATGGGTTGTAGAAACTACTGTAACTCCCCACCTACTCACTTGTTGCGGCATCAAGACACCAAACATAACTGGGGCCGGACAATCACTCGCATCCAAATGCTCACAGTTGCGCACAGACGACTGGCGGTGAAACGTGCCCGACCATGAGACAGTATCGATTTCCTTCACTGTAGGTATCTGCATGAAAGCTAACAGACAGTTCCGTCAACCTCAGCTGGTTTAACCTATGCTTAGCTTTGCCTACGTGTGATCGATTGTAGATAATATTGTCTAGGTGAAATAAAGTGTGCGGTGCTTCACCACGCGCTATCATTTAACTATGCTTTAGTAATCAATGGGTGTGGCCGAAGTAACTGTTAACTGCAATTGCTCGGCCTTAATGATGAGGTTAGCATCTGCATCCGCGCAACAATGCATGATGTACTGTAGTGAGCTTTGCGGAAGCGTACCGGGTGAATTGTGAAAACCATATTGGGTTGGCAGTGGCACGCAGTTACTGGTCTATATGCAATGGTGAGTATATCTCAGCCGTTGAAATGGTGGACGAATACGTTTGGAAGGAAGCCAAACGAGTGCGTGTGAAAAGAAGATGAAACAATCAGCTGTGTTATCATTAGCGCACACCAAGCAAGGTGCCAGAATGCGAAGCACTGGTTAGGTACATTGCTGTTTGACCAAAGATATTAACCTGAGCGGTGACCAAAACAAATATGGTTGAAACAACCGACATTGCGCCGTATATTGTTTTAGCTCGGCTTTCATTCGGAAGTAGGCACGCAAGAACATAGTGTTACCATTAGATCGTCTGTGTCCACCATTATGTATATAATACTGACAAACTCTAGTAAATGGCCAATAGTTGTTGGTATCAAGTCGATGGCACATTTTGAGCATGAAAGTGGATAAGAAAAGCCAGTTTTTGAGGAATTTGTAATCGCTCACCATGGGGTTGCACAGCGCCATTTCTTGGCTGCTCTCTTTGCAAGAATGATTGGTTTCCAAAACGATATTTCCTCAACCGGCGGACACAGACGGGACACTGAATTACAATTCCGGTTACTGTATTGCACAGATAAGGCCATGTGCTAAGATAAGGATGTTAGGAACTCCATTGCCAGTAGACCGCAATGTAATATCCGGACGCGCGAAACCGTTAGTGAAACACTGGTTTCCCAATATTCTAAAACTATATTGACATTATTCGGCGGAATGGATTGAAACGATAAGAATATTATAGGTAGAGGGAAGTTCCTTTTCCTTTCCGACAAAACCAACCAAGGAATAAGATTTGGTATATGTTCAACAGTAATGTAGCTTTAAGCCACACTTCTCCTAGGTAAGGTAACTAACTGCGTTGGCAAACGTATTCGCAACAAACGTGAGTGTGCGCATGGGACATACCGTGGGAAAACTACACACAACACTGCTAGAACCCCTGAGACACAAATCATGGCGACGTCTAAGTATAATGTTCTACTGTGAGATTAAGTGGTGGCGACGCGCGTGTTAGGTACACTGCGTGTAAGGTGGCCAGATTAATGGTGAGCCGAAGCGATGCGCTTCCAGATTCCTTGCGCGACAAACCGAGAGACTAAACATTCCCCCGATTTTTCTGCATATGCTGAACTTACAACAAAATGGGAAAAATAAATATATAGTGTATTGCTTAAACGTGATAACAAAATTCGCTAATGTTATTAGTCAGTACAGTGGCTGCACCACCACAGTTATAAATAAATCAATAAATAGTATATTCTATATAGTAGGAAGTAAACATGTGGAGGCGTGATCAACTGTGACTAAAAACATAGCTGCTTTGGAACATTAAAACTTGTTGTTAAAATAAAGTAGAACCAATATTTTTCCTAATTAATGTGCTTGAGAAGTTCGTCGGATAGTAGTGGGATCCAAGAACATTACGGCGCTAGCTCGCGAAAAAAGCAACCCTACGATTATGGTGACAATAGCCAACGTTCGGCGTGATTTTGCCATGTTTAATCCAAGGGTTCGTAACTACAAGAGCAAAGTATCATGTCGGTACAAGTGCTTTCGATTAAAGGTTGACGCGCTGCTTGATATAAGATTATCTAAAACCGCAGTGATGAGACATACTAAATTAAAAGTTCGAAAGAAATGTATTCTCGACAGTGCGAGACACGCTTGATCACGCATGATCATGCAAATAAAACAATGACTGGTTAATGTAAAATCGACACAAGTTTATAAGTAACATATGGATCAGTGTGTTAAGTGTGCATAAATGCACGTAGGTAAGAATTAGTGTGTTTGTGTTGCTTGGAGTTGTGAATGTGACGCCGTATTTGTGGTTGTTTTGGTCAGTCGTAAGAAGGAGATAAATGAAGTCTTCGTATTGGTTGACTCACGTCCGTGCGTTGGGTTAGATCATCCAGATATTTAAGAAGCAGTGACTATAGTTAGCGGAGAGCCCTATCCGCCACATCACGGTATTGTTAAACGGACGTTTTGGCGTTTTGTAGAAAAACGCTTGTCAGGCGAAAACCCGCCATGTTATAAAAACACTGCCGCCGAAATAGTTGCTGGCAGTGATTAAATCCGATCAGATCAGCTGACACCACGAAAATATGCTCGGCTAGCCCAATGAATGTATTTTTCCTAGTAGATGTGGGCGCTGCATCAGCATGTCGTGAAGTCGTTCGCAAACATACATAGGCGCTCTTGTCCTCAGAACCCCATTCCACCATAAGTATCGCTTTAAGTGTCGCCACCGCTTAATCTCACAGTAGAACAGAATACTTAGACGTCGCCATGACTTGTGTCTCAGGGGTTCTAGCAGTGTTGTGTGTTGTTTGCTCACGGTATGTCCCTTACGCACACTCACGTTTGTTGCGAATACGTTTGCCAACGCAGTTAGTTACCTTAAATAGAAGAAGTGTGGCTTAAAGCTACGTTACTGTTGAACAGATACCAAAAGGTTTTCCCTGGTTGGTTCTGTCGGAAAGGAAAAGGAACCTCCCTCTACCTATAATATTCTTATTGTTTCAGTCCATTCCGCCGGATAATGTCAATATAGTTTTAGAATATTGGGAAACCAGTGTTTCACTAACGGTTTCGCGCGTCCAGAAATTACATTACTGTCTACTGGCAAGCGGCGTTCATTACATCCTTCTCAGGGCACATGACCTTATCTGTGCAATACAGTAACCGGAATTGTAGTGCCGTGTACCGTCTGTGTCCGCCGGTTGAGGAAATATCAGTTTGGAAGCCAATCGTGCTTGCAAAGAGAGCAGCCAAGAAATGGCGCTGTGCAACCCCATGGTTAGCGATTGCAAATTCCTCAAAAACTGGCTTTTCTTATCCACTTTCATGCTCAAAATGTGCCATCGACTTGATACCAAAAAATATTGGCCATTTACTAGATTTTGTCAGTATTATGTACATAATGGTGGACACCGACGATCTAGTGGTAACACTATGTTCTTGCGTGCCTACTTCCAAATGAGAGCCGAGCTAAAACAATATACGGCGCAATGTCGGTTGTTTCAACCATCTTTGTTTTGGTCACCGCTCAGGTTCATATCTTTGGTCAAACACCATTTTACCCAACCAGTGCTTCGCATTCTGGCACTTGGTGAGGTGTGCGCTAACGATAACACTCCTGATTGTTTCATCTTCGTTTCACACGCACTCGTGGTGCTTCTTTCCAAACGTATTCGTCCACCATTTCAACGGCTGAGATATACTCACCATTGCATATAGACCAGTAACTGCATGCCACTGCCAACCCAATATGGTTTCCACAATTCACCCGGTACACTTCCGCGAAGCTCACTACAGTACATCATGCATTGTTGCGCGGATGCATATGCTAACCTCATCATTAAGGCCGAGCAATTGCAGTTAACAGTTACTTCGGCCACACCCATTGATTACTAAAGCATGGTTAGATGATAGCGCGTGGTGAAGTACCGCACACATTATTTCACCTAGGCAATATTATCTGCAATCGATCCCACGTAGGCAACGCTAAGCATAGTTTAAATCAGCTGAGGTTGACGGAACTGTCTGTTAACTTGCTTGCAGATACCTACAGTGTAGGAAATCGATACTGTCTCATGGTCAGGCACTTTTTACGGCCAGTTCTCTGCGCGCAACTGTGAGCATTTTGAATGCGGATGTGATATGTCCGGTCCCCATTTATGTTTTTGTGTCTTGATGCCGCACAAGTGAGTAGGTGGGAGTTACAGTATTTCTACAACCATACATATATTTCGTGTGCTAGTCCATACCGCATCGTTGATTGCCTGAGCTCAAGTATTGCTTTCACGTCAGCGTGTGCATCACGTTTTTAGTTTGCTGATCGCAAAGTCTGACCGCTACACCAACCGGTGCAGGTGTTCTGAATACTCTTGCACTGATTTTTATTTGTTCAAGTGTATGAGCACGAATTTGTGCGTGTGCGCCAATTTAGCATCAACTTTATGTGTTTTCGGATTCGGTTGAATATGCTTATTTGTAGCTTCGTTTCTTGATTTATTCAATTGAATCAAAGGTTTTGTTCTTTTTTACATAATTTTGACGATTGAATTCTATGTTTTTCCGGCTTATTTTTCGGCGCGCTGCTCCCTCTAATCTTTTTGCATTTGACGCATTTCGCTGGCGTTGTGTCTCGCTTTATTTATCCTTTTTCGGCTGTGTGCTTTTATCCCTAGGGTTTTGTGCATATATATACATTTTCCGGCTTGTGTTTTCCTAATGTTCTTTGTTGATTTCGATATTATTCCATCATGGGTTATTTTTATATCCTCGACCGATCGACTGGACGATGGCAGAGACGTTAAAAATTAGCATGCTTTCATTTTTATCTATTGTTGCACACTGCTTTTTAGGAATTTTACTACATCTACTTTGCCATATTTAGTTAGGGAAATTATTTGTTTGAATTACTTCAACATGCACATTGCTGATTTTACGATATGGTTCATTGTTTCGAAGCGTTTTGACGCAGTGCGACTCCGTCTTTGTGTATATGTGCAATCCATATATACTTGGTATACTTTTTCTCCACATTTATCTTCCTTTGATCTAATTCGGTATTCTCACTCAATGCTGGAATTTTCTTCAGTTCTGTATTGATTCCCGTTATCTGTTTCCTACTTGGTTCCTGATCTATTGGGCTATGGGAAGTCGCGTCGGAAGGTTTTTTGCTATTTGCCAAGTTTTCTAGTTTATGCATTATTACTGTCATGTGTCCCTTGTCTTCTGATATGGGTACAATAATGCCTTTATTCTGTAGCCTCCTGGGTGATTTCTGTTTTCATTTTGCAAGAGTATGCGTGAACAGGTTGCGGTTTATAACAGGGACAACTGTTATTCTTATGTGCTGCCGCCATTCTTCTGATAGTCCGTTTGCGTATGGCCTTTGCCAGATTAGCCATGTAATCCTTAATTAGTGGAACTTTTGCGTTAATTATCCGTCCCTTTTTTGTTAAGTTCTCCACAGTTGTGCTTATTTAACGGCATTCTAATATATTTATTTTACAAATAAA
This sequence comes from Dicrocoelium dendriticum, assembly GCA_944474145.2. Lineage (NCBI taxonomy): Eukaryota > Metazoa > Platyhelminthes > Trematoda > Plagiorchiida > Dicrocoeliidae > Dicrocoelium > Dicrocoelium dendriticum. Next base: position 88,477,234 of record OX104070.1, read on the forward strand.
CTAGAGTAAGACCTGATGTTGCCTTTCTTTGATGTACTCATCCAAAGAAACACAACCGGAACTATTCAAACAGTGAATGTCGAATGAAGACGCACACAGACCAAATATTAAACTACCACAGTAACCATCCATTGAAACATAGGAAAAATTGCATTTAAGTCATTTTCAATAGGGACGAAACACTCTGCATTTCAAGAGAATTGAGAAAGAAAAGAAGATCCATCTATACCAGGTATTGCTAAACAACGTGTATCCAAGAAATGTCATTAAAGAAGCCTAAATATACTGGTTCATTAGCAACGGCGGAGAAAGATAGATAAACTCATAGCGCTTCCTTACATTACGCATGTATTTGAACTAACGTCAATATATCGAATATCGGTAGCTTACAATCAAACCGTTGCTGTGCGCAGGTTTCTTTCACGACCGCAGGAATAAGTCAAACAAGGCAGTACGAATGTTGTCGTCTACAAAATTAACTACAAAAATTGTGCCCATCGCTAGTAGAGTAAACTGGAGGGAAACATTAAACACGGATCAACGTACACATAAAAGCCATATGGGGACACGGCTCGCATTCACAGGTTTCCATGCGTGAAAACCAAGATGACCAATACGCCAACCTAGAGGACTTTAAGATCATAACCTTTGGCAATCCGGGGCAAACGAAAGCGTTCTTGGAAGCATCATATGCTACCGGAAATTAAGTAAACCAACGCGCTGAAATAGATGCTATATATACAGTTTTACGGATGAAAGATCACCTCCTTAGCAAATTAAGTCCAACGGAACAGAACGCAAGACAACTGCTTCAAACAATGACTACCAAAGAGGCAAGCTACGAGGCATGAATCAAAGATCGACTTCGATGGTCATGTGCTCGTCGAACGATTCAAACATAGGCTAACGACTAGCTGATAGAACGCTCACGCTTACTGTCTCTTCGTATCGCGCCGCACTGCTAACTAAAAGCGCCATGACCATGTCACCTCGTGTGGTGACGAAAGATTTGCAGTCAAACTGCCCAACTCAGCGAACACTCAGACCATCAAAAATTCCGAGTACTTCACAACAACTATTTTTCAAGATTTATTATCCAAACGGGCTTAAGCAAAGAGAGAATTTTGCCAAAGCCAAATATACAGTAGGTGCAAACAAGCTAAGTGTGCTCCTGTCAATCGGAATGGTTTTTAACCAATAATATATTACCACAGTCACACGGAAATTCAGTGGCCCACAAACAGTGGCCACACATATAGAAACATATAATCAAACTTAAAGAGAATGTCAATTACAGTTACCAAAACATTCGTATTTACAAGGTAATGTTCAGCGTATGACAAATAAATTTTTGGACGAACTGGAAAGAAGCGAAGATTAGAACGCACTGTGACAGGTGTTGATACCATAATTGATGCCACTCAACATTGTTTTTATTTTAGGATCACTGACGGCGTTTCACTGAAGGCATAGTCGGTAGGTCATGCACTATAGTTAAATAACAAAGGCGGTTATTTCTGTTCTTCAACCGAAGTTATTGTTTGGTATGCACTGCTAGCTTACCTGTCAGGCACGCGAGCTATATTGTAAATGATTCTTTTTTCAAAAAAACATAGAGATCTGATGGCCCTGCTTTAAGTCAAATTCTGGTAGTGGTGCAAATTTTGTGTTATATAATACGAAGCAAATCCTAAGTATTGCTTAGCTTATACCTTTCTAATATAGTTAACTACCAAGCGAATGCAGTTCAAACATGGCATCATGAAAAGTAATTAAGAAATCTTCAAAAATGTAATTAATAAATGATAAACATTGCATTTGCTCAAGATCATTTGCCATTTTTGTTAACTATTCTTAGCATCATATTATAATTCATCTGCATTAAGAGACAAGTTATTTTCAAACATTTCTCAATTATTAAACTTATGAGCACACCTTTCCATTACGTAAAGCATCTCGGCGTTTTTGGTCTTAAGAGGTATCCTGGTGGACGCACATTATCGATTTGTTTGAAAAAGCCAGACGGCTGTCCAATTACTTCCGTAAGAATCAAGCACCCATTGTTTTACCTGCTTCATGATATCAAGAGCAATATTCGTTATTTGTGTGCTCAACAAAAGTTATATCCCGATTCCCTGTATATACTAAAATATCTCTCGTTGAAAAATTTTGTTCGCAGCAATCAGCCAACAATACAGATAAGTCAGTTGGCCATCCGGACAAGAACCAGATGGAGGTTTCGCAATATTAGGGCTCATCGGCGGTGCGCATCCTTCGGTCCTCTGCGAGGATCGAACCCATGACTGCTAGTGGCTGTTGTCAACTAGCCCGCAGCTTATGCAACTGTGCCATGGAGGACGGTATCCCAACATCACGAACTGTTAGCTAAATGTTATATAGCCCGAAACTATTTAGGTTCAATGCATTTAGGTTAGAAATCGGGAGTTTCGGATACCATTCTTTTTGGTTCAGTTTGCATAAAATGCGGGCTAGATGGCCAATCCACTACCAGTCATGTGTTCGTTCCTAAGAGATATCCGAAGGATGCGCACAACTAATGAGCTTCAACTAGGCGAATCCGCACTCTGGCGCTTTTCCGGATAGATAAATGACGTATCTGAACTGTCGGCTGATTGCGACGAACAAAAATACTCATCAAAATCCTTCCACACATAAATAATACAAATTCGCCCTTACGGATTCCACAAAATACTATGTCGATTCACAGCTGCCGTAACCGAGAAGTCTTGACGACGGAAGGCCAACCGCTGTCATTTGCATGGCAGGTGCCTGCATGGCAGTGAAGGATGGGTGGAGCTATATCCCAGTTCGTGAACAATTCGTGGTGGTTGGATGCATTCCTGCACGGCGCAGTTGCATTAGCTGCTGGCAGGTGGCAACAGCCACTAGCAGTCATGGGTTCGATCCTCGCGGAGGACCGAAGGATGCGCACCACTGATGAGCCTTAATAGGGCGAAACGGCCGTCTGGTGCTTTTTTCGGATAGCTAGTTGACGTATCTGAATTGTCAGCTGATCGAGCGAGGATAAATACACACCAAACGCCTTCCACGCATAAGTAATCACTTGTTGAGTATTTGGTCATAAATTAATTTTTCGCAAGTTTTACATTTCTGTATAAGATTCCATAGCACACCCCTCACTCTATGCAGTATATTTCAGAAGTACCGCGTCTTTTATTTCACATGACCTTGGTGAGACATTTTACTGTGTGTGAAATTTGTCCGTCGGTTTTCCGGTCTTCCAACTTTACTTTATACCAGGTTTGAGTATTGTTGATTTGGTGTGAAGTAAAGCATTTCTCATTCACCCTTGAATTTCCCGTGCATGTGCACGCGGCAGGAAACTTTATAAAATCAAAATTTGTTCTGTCGTCTTTGGGTTGTGCAATCGGTGTGTATTAAATATTTGTAATGTATGTTAAACAATAACGTTTTTAGAAACACATGTATGTCTTAGGAATTAATTATACCACCCTTCTAATGAAAGTGGGCTCCCGAGTTGTGGGGGTTTAGAAAAACGTTTGTCGTTTGAATGAACTCAATGCGGGATTAATGGACACATACGTGCACACTGCTTCCTGAGTTAGCGGTGAGCCTGTCTCTTTGGTGTAAGGCTCAGTTGGAGGAGTAGCTGGTGGGGAGAATCCTGCCATTTATTCACGTCGGTCGGATTGTTATTTGAAGACCGGATTAAAAGACTTCATTATTATCTGGTTACAAATGGTCACTGCTAATAACGTCGTCTCTATTGTTTATCTTGAAAGCAAAACAATTTGAAACACTTAGATCCCTTTAGTAATTTGCATAATGCCTTAAGATGACGAACACTGGCAGATGTAAACACTTCGTATTTTTCTTCAATGCCAACACAATAACATGTACATATGTAAGACGACAGGTAGGGTGAGAACGGAAAAAGCTAGAACAGGGCAGAGGGGCAGGTGTAACACCCCTACACCCAGGTCAGCTGTAGGCATACGCACAGCTGTTTCTGCACACATTGTGCGGGTTTGACACGGCTGATCGCGACTGCCCCCGCAAAATTAGGAAACAAGCGTTAGCATGTCTTTACAAGATAATAAGTCCTCTAGAATGCGGAAGTTATGCGCTTCATTGTCCTCATATTGGCTAAATCTCCTTTAAATGGTAGCTCGATGTAAATCTTCCTTTTAGATACTCCGGAAATATGCTGTCCCTGCTCCCTCACCTGACTATTTTTGTCGATGAATCTACCTAGATTGCCGTTTTTCAACAGAGTATCCTTGAGCGAGTATATCTCATAATCTAAATTGTCGGTAGTGCATATTTTATGTGCATGGTTGAATAGCGCCTTGACTAAGGTCCGGTTGTGCCGCATTGGGGATTGAAAGTGAAAATTGGAATTGGAATTGGAAACTGATGTTTTCAGTGCATAGTATTAAGCTGTTTCTTAATAATTCGATTGACATTAAAAGCGTAAACTCGGAGCACTCCGCCATTTCACACACGTAATCAACAGTTTCATTGGTTAAAATCTATTGTACATCCAATTTGGACATGAGTTTATCGGATAGGTTAAACGCATCTAAAGCCTCTGTAAGTTCAAAAGAGTCCTTCAGACGGTGTGGGATAGTCGGCTGTCCTAAAGGCGCAAGAACTTCCGCCAACCAACGAGCCAACTTACGTTGTGCCGAGTTTACCATTGACAAGATTGTTCTATGCGGTATACCACATTTATGTGTTTTTGTCTAACCGTATAGTTAGGGTATGTTGGACCCTCCCAGTTTTAGGTTGTTTTATACCACATAATCAATTTCACGTTGTACGCGGAGCACGATTACGTGTTCCGTGATGCGTCTTTTCACTTCACTAACATTCTATGTTCTTGTAAGGAATTTAAATTTGCTAGCATCACTCATTAAATCTTGCAATTTCTGGGCGTATTTTTCCTTGCACACATTGACTGCCCCTGAGCCTATGTCTGGCTTAGGTACCATCACCCCCATCGTCTTCAGCTCTCGTAGTGCACACAGTTGATGGCTTGTTAGCAAACACACCTTACGCACTGGCGTCATTGTGAACTTATGGGTAATATCAGTTAGTTTGTTCCTAAACCATGTTGACTTGTCTGGACTAAAAGCTTGTAATTCGGCTAACTAGTCATAACAATTTTCAAACGGTGCTTCTATGAACAAGCTGTTAAGCTTACTAGGTAGGACTTTGTAAGCCATTCCGAGCGATGTTGCTTCCAGTTGTAAGGCATCAAGGGGAACATTTGACATGTTTAAAATCTACATATTGGGGTCAAGATGAGCAGGCTCCTCCCGGTTGCCAGCTAGTGAATTCTACCACTGGTCATTACATTGTTTCTTTGTACGACCAAGAGTAAATTTACAAAAGTTAGTAAACACAATCATGTAAAACAGTTATAAGCCAACCAGTATTCTCATTAGGCTGGAATGCGTCTCGAGTAGCGCAGTGAGTAGGATCCGAGCAGTCTCCAATTAGGCAGAGGCAATGCCGCGGAGATTTGCATTAGACGGCTTTAGCTTATTATTAGGCAATACCTTCCAAGTGACTGTGGATATTGAACTACAGTTATACAGTTTTAGAGAACAGATATTTGCGATCGACAGCAAGAGGTTTGCACTTCAGACTAGCAATACGGCGTAATTGTCTGACAAAATCAAGTGGAATTCGTCTTTTGAGAAATTTAAAACAATTAGATAACTTAAGTCATTTGCGTATTGCAGAAAAAGGACGAAAACTGGCAGATGTCAACCTTTCGTATTCTCGTCAGTGCCAAAAACCTAACATGAAAATTTAATTTTGATATATATAGCTGTTAGTATATAATATGTATAACGTATTCTGTTCTCACCCTGCCTGTGGTCATATATATTTTCATGTTACTATTTTGGCACTGAAGAGACAATAAGAAACGTTTTCATCTGCCCGTGTTCGTTTTCTAACGGCGCTATAATATATTGTCTTAATTGTATATGCGATAAAGATATTCCCATATAAATGTTGTATAACTTGTTTTTTATAGATTAAGCAAAGGAAATCATCAATAAAATACTATAGATCAAAATAACGTATGGTGTTTTCACTAAACTCGTGGATGCTGCACAATGAAGTTGGTACATACAAATCATATTTTAGTAAGATTTCATCAGGCATGATAAGCTTTGGCTATTGGTGTAGAAAACATTCCAGGCATGCGTGACGATATTCCAAAATACCAGTTCTGCGTTCGATTCTCAATTGTTTGACCGCAGCTTTTCACCTCCGTTTGCCAAAATGGTCGCAAAATATATGCCTGTTAAGTCGTATGAAGTATTCGGTGATGGCGGTTTTGGCGCGTTTCTTAAATACTTTTACAAGCCTTGCTCTTGATGACGTTTAGCCGTAGTGTGTATCCTTTTGCAGTCTTAAACCTCCGTCAGCTTTTGGAAAGCCATTGATTGAAGTTAGAAACGGTGATCTGTGTTGGTGTGCGAAGGGCATCATAAACGCTTATCTATTTGGTGACAAGTCTATACCTGATTATTTTTGTCTATATTTGTGTAATATTAATAGTTCGCTACATCGATTGCAGCGATAGATCAGTAAGCATGAAATAATGTTGGAACATAGAAGTGGTGAAATATTTGGTTGTGAATACGGTGTAGTCTGCTGTCTGCTTGTGCGAAAGCTTCGACGTGGGTTTGGGTATGTCGAAACACTTTCGGGCTTTGTCATGCTAAGCAAGTACTGCCTAAGTGTGTATGTCCCTGATCGTGTGTACCACTAAAATCCTTTGGATGGCAACTTCCCGCGTACAATATGCCGGGAAGCGCGGCACAATGAAGAGTGACGTATTAGTTCTTTGTATTGATTCAGGAACCAAGGAATCTGTGTTTGTCGCAATATCAGCACGAACAACGGTAGCTAGTGTAGTTTGTAGGTTTACTGTCTGGATGTCCAGCAAAAACGGTTTGTAATTCACGTTCTGCCGAATTTGTTCTCTATGCTGTAGTTGATCCAAGCTGTCTAGCTCAATGGGATCTGTCTTCAACAAACCCACTTGGGAGGGTGACAACGCATCACGGTCCATATTTCTCTTCCATTCTAGAGATATCGGACGTAAGGAATGTATGAATATACGTCTGCTAACCCGTTACCAAAATTACTTTACCAAGCTTTTTTTGTCGTCAGTACGTTGGAGAGAATAAGATAATTGTTGAATTTTTCGACGCTTTAGGGTAATCGGACTCCAAATTCGGGTTTGATGCAACAAAGTTAAGGACAGAGTAACTCTGCGTTGCAGGTTTTCAACCGTCGTATCTCTCACCGCGAAATGTTTACTTCGTATAAAGCTCTGTAGTGAGACCAGTGAAAAAACCGCTTTGTATTAAATACTAACACGTTTTATGTAAATAGAACAAATGTCGCGATGGAAGTGAATTAAAGGCAGAAATTAGACATCTCTAAGAAAGAACGTAACTATTTCACGGAAGTAAGTGTGGAAAGTTTTCGCTTAACATCCAGTTTTGCCGCGTTTTGTATCTCTAAATGCCATTGTTATCATTGGCGTAACCCAGAATGCGCAAGGGATATAAAGCAAAGACAAAACTGTTACGAACCATGACATTTTACTGGGTGACCCCTATTAATAGGATGGCTATATGTTCCGACTAGCCACATACTTTAAAACTTGAAACCGTAATGTCATCAGGAAAATCAAAGATAACGGTAGCATTTAACCTTTTGCTTTCTGCCAAAGTTGAAATGTTCTGCAAGGATACGCCAATCAAATACCACCAATAATATTTCGTCCAAATAGAATAAAGCCAGTCCCAACAATCACTGGACCTAACAGTTCAACAAAAAGGGATCTCAAAGTAAATCACCGACTCTCGTCTTCATTAGTATCCCAGTACCTACCGCCACCACATTGTGAGGTATGTTGTCTGACGACCAAGATCGGTGAAACTCACTATCCATTTTGATAAACACAACAGCGACCCTTACACTTAATGATAGTTGCTCGTCACTCAAAAACTTCACAGAATGGCGCACTAAGGTTTATGGGTGTAGCACTGTTATTCGCAGTTGATCTATCAAGCGCTTTACTATATACAAGTGTTCTCTCACTCATGCTTTTAATGGTACGCATCTATCTTGAGGTCATTTGAAGCCCACGTTGATCAAAAACAAACAAACCCTATGGATACAGGTAGCTGAATCCTCTAAGTACAATCTTTAATATTGATGTGCCAGAACACCCTTACCTCGATAATCAATGTGCCGGTAATCCTGATTAGAAAAACAACGGCCGTTTATTCATGAAACAATTTCCTTGATAATGGTGTGCCGCAAAAGCACAAATGGTAACGGTTTCAACCAAACAGTACGAAAATTGGACAATGAATCGTAATGTTCACGGTTTCGTTAGAGCAGATAGATATGTATATGAACGAACTTCAGCAGAGACATCGTATATGCCTACTCTCTGGAATTCGGTTAAAGGCTACCGAGACCTGGCAAAGACCAGACATCGGCATACACAAAATTTCAAACCTAACGTCGATTGCGCAGCAGCATCAATTGACCACTGCGTTACGTGATTCTAAAGAGCGTCCAAACGAGGAGGGAGACGTATACTGGCCAACGCATGATTCGCACGACATGGCAAGATTATCTGCAAGCAAAACAAATAAAAGCAACAGGCTTCTTATTCTAACTTTCTAACACACCTGAATCCCTTGGCCAATTGTATGGTTTTAGAGACAGATGAGGTATACTAATTTTGTACCAATCTTCAGGTAGGCTGAATAATCTAACGAACTGAAAAAGCGACAAATTTATGAAGCCAAACCTATCTGCTGTATCACGGAAACATGGTTTTCCAATGGAATGATATACGCTGAAATGTTTGCTGCTGTGTATATAAAGCATACAAAACGTAAAGCTTACAAATAGGCAAAAGTAATTAAGCACTACAAAAGCCATCTAAATTGCAAAGCCTTGGAGAATTCGGACTCAAATTGACCTATTCTCTTTGGAGCCACCAGCAATACATCAGCAGCGATACCTGCCCTATAGCTTTGATGCAGTTACCCCAAACTCCGCACTGACAATAAACTATCAATTTGTAAAAGCGTTAACAGGCAGTCTCACGAGAAGTTACACTTATATTCATACCATGGATGATTTCAACGGGCAATGTTCTAAACCTCCTACTACAACCGGAGAGCCATACAGATCAGTGAGAGCTTAAGATAACTGATCCGATGTACAATCAAATAATTATGCACAAGCGGTTCAGAACAAGTAATAGACAACATTTTCTGGATAACGTTTTGACTAACAATGATGTGTTGGTTGTAGAAGGCCCTTTGGGTCGCAGTGATCCTGCACTTAGCAGTTTTGGCTTTACTTGCCATGCCAAATTTCTCCAACGGAAACCTGAGTTGCGCGCCATTAGCTATAGGACCGATTAACCAAGGCCGTCATGGCCACAAAATACTCGTCCTTAGCTGAAAGTTACCCAGAAATTCCTGGATCAATTCCTGATCTCATTCAATCAACTGGTTACGGATGCCTCATAGACAAATGATTGCATGGGAAAAAGCCACGATTTTGTTAGGAGCATAACTAGAAATAGAATGAAAGCACTGATTAACAATACTAAAGCTAAGCATGGAAAAGCTACTTTACCCATTGTATTTACTGCAGTCAACAACTCATAGGTTATCCAGTTGCAATCAGTAAACACGGCGAAATATTTTAACGCGAACCAACAACTGATGTACAGTCATGTCAATGGCCGTCGCAGAAGGTTAATACATCAAGCATATTAGCGCGGCTTATGTTCTTTCATCTGTAGTGAACTCAAAATACTGCAAGGAAAGCTCGGATGGATTTCAAAACATTAAGCCCTAAATGCAGCCTATTGCTAACGATTTCAAATACATACATGCAGTTAGATTAAATACAACGCAAATCAAGCCTCGGGTATATATGCCAAAGTTTAAAGGACTTGGCTAAGTTTAGCATTCCTTCGGTTAATCAATTATCACAATTCATTTAAAAGTAAAACGTAGTGCATTGTGATGTCGCTAATCATTATACTTTGGGCTTGAAGTTGGTTAGCAAAAAAACATGTGCATACGAACAAGGCAATAAAAAAAATATTATTTTTGGACAGACTTGTTGTAGGCGTACATAGCAAAGCTTTGGATCTTTGGCGGGATTTGTTTAACTGCTATTTAGTGTAACATCTACTGGCTCGTGGACACAGCTACTGATTGATCTGTGTGCTAAAACATTAAGCAAAATTCTAACGAATGAAACCCAAATAATTTGGACAAAGATGAGAAGCATTAAAACAGTTATAGAAAACCTTCAGCAAAGATGCACATCATAAAGTGCATTCAGGAAAAGTCCTACTATATTTCGCCCACATATTGTCTGCTACAAGCTGCTATATTGATGTATATTTTGCTTGTGTATATATAAGTAATTTGCCACAAGTGGTGAGATATATAACCTTAAATATGTTGTCGGCTAACTAGCGGCTTTTAACTTTGTATTAGTTGCAAAATTAGATTAGAAATATGGTGATGTTATCAGATTTTGGGAATCAACTAGTCGGAGCATGCAGAGACATGTGTCCAGTACGGAACCGAATGGTTGATACCCTGACTCAGATTAGTAAACATCTCTCTTCAGAAGCGCACCATCTGGTAACAGAACATTAGATACACAGTTTTGTAAAAGACGCAATCAGTTGTCGGGCCTTATAAGAGTAGGACGGAAAATGTGTACTCAAACTTACGCAACTTTTATGATACTCAGGTAAAAGGGTTATGTTTGATCCCTTACCAAATAGGAAAAATAAAGCAACTGGAAAAGGATAAAAATTTCTATTACAGCCCACCATTTAGAAACGCTCTTTTCAAGGTCATACGTGTAGATTAAAAGTTCCTGCATAGTTAGTGCACTTTTATATGAAATCTAAGAATATTATTTTCAATAATTTAGTAACCGATTTTGAGTATAAGAACTTTCCTCATCATTATTTACAAGTACCATGTTTGAGTAAATGAAGGTTGCTTATAAATAACTGAATCGTTGTTCACAAGGCAATTATTTATTAATGATTATGAATTATAAATTTAAAACCGTCTCCAAATTACGCCATATTATTGCAAATGATTGTATTAAAAATGAAAATTTTTTCCTTAAAAATACCTATTTCTGAAAACCTGTTGGTGTGCATAAACATTGTTTCTTTAAACCTTTCATCTAGTTTAAATGTAAATTATTCAAATCCATCGCCACGAAGTGCGTACGTGATAACTAAGATTATATATTATCCAGAGGCACAAAATATATGTTACAGAATGCAGTACCTAGTTTCCTTAAATTGCTCTATTTTCCCACCGAAGATACTTAGTAACCATTTGGAGAATAGTAAAAGTCATCCATGATAATCACTTATTTTCTCTGATCTGATTAGAAAATAGGCTCAATAACTGATTGTTATTCGAAAGGATTTTCAAATCTGATGCGCGGTGATCATAGCGGATAAAATGCATTTGTAGGAGAATAATATAGAGACCGAAGTATTTACTCTAGTGTTGTGGTGGATAGTTCCTCCGGTAATTCTGGAGAGCAGGTGAAACACACAGCTTTTTCATATATGCATTTGCTCTATTCGATCTTCATAAACATTCGTATGCTTCATATTGTGGTCTATGATATTTGGAAAGTAAACCGTTTTTGAAAGTTAAATAACATTAAATACTCCGCACGATGCCAGTGCCAAAAAATGAGCATATAACGAATCTTTTACTAAAAATATTATAATGTATGTTAGCTGATGTCAATAAGTTTCTACTAGAGATAATTTAACCTATGCGAGTAAAATTATCAGAGGCTATTTGTTTTAAATTTTTACTAATGCAAATCGGACTATGGGAAATTGGAAGATAAGGAAGCAACAGCGAGTAATTCGCCTTCATTTTTCTATTATCGGCATATATGCAATCATTGTGGATAACGAGCTAAAATGGAGTAATTGTGCTAGCAATTCATCATATCACAGATAGGCATTTGTCCGAATATGGTACCAAACATTTTACTTAAATTGGGTCAAACACGCATACGTTGGAGCATTATGCTAATAAAGTCGTTCTTTTTACTTGTCTGAGACAGTGGCATAATATATTTGTGTACTTAATGGTGCCACTTTTCAGCATGTGAAAGCATGCCAAGGACGTCTTATAAGCCGTGACATGTGCGCATGCTTTCATAGCACCAAATCGGACTGAACTATAGGCAACCGACTAAGATGCTTGGTTCTTTCCAATTACTAACTTTGGTGAGTTTTGTATCACATTGCTTGTTTATGCGCTGCGTGTATAAGTTGCGGTGTCGCATGTCTTACTTTGTCGCTGTAACGGTAAATATACGTTTGTTTATATCCCTCATTAGTTAATATTTATATTCTTGCGCTATTTGCGCGAGGGTATGTGTTATATTTTAGGTTGATACTAGTACATTTACACATAGCTTGAAGTAAGTTTCCATTAAGTTGTTTCAGGTGTTAACGTTGTTAAATGTAAACTGCTAATATGTGATATTAGCTGCAGCTTCTCTGCGCAAACGAAATACAATATAATCCATTTATAGGTCACGTGCTGAGAGAAAAGTTGAAAAAAGACGGTGATTACTAGGCACACCATTGTGCTGGTTATTTGACCCCTGTGATAGGTTAATCCAGTTAGGTACATCCAAGCACTTCAATAAGACCGGTATATAAGAATCCTCACCGACACGTTTAGGAAGTCAGCGTTATTGCTCCCTTAAAAGGAAAAGGACTGATGCAAGTAATGCAGACGAAATTGTGTCACATAGACGCTTTTTAAGTGCCGTAATGTAGGGACTAGTACGATGTGAGCTGGAAGGTTGTCACAGGTTTGGTTCAGCTGAATGGAAGGATCGATTTTCTGCAATCAAGTCAACTGCGTTGTATTGCTCGTTTTAACCGGTGTCCTCTCAGTTAAATTGTTAAAGCAGCTGCAACAGTTTTTGGCAATTGTGAATTCGTATCGTCAGGGTTAAGTAAACCATGATGATATCTACTTGTTGCGATTAACGTATACCACTATGCAATCACAAGTCACACACTCTGAGCTGAAAAGTAGGCAGAAAGTAATCAACTAAGGTTGGTGGACATCCCTTGGGGAGATTTCATTGCATTGGTAGCACGATTTCTAGAATGAAGCTTGGTCTAGATCGTGTATATCACAAAGACCTCACGCTGGCGTACAACAACTGCGGAAATATGAAAAGTTAAAGGGAAAAGAAAAGAAGGGAAAATGGTGTAAACCACCGAGATCTGCAACCGGACCAATTTTTCTTAAATTTTATCATATGCAAGTGTGCTTGCGTATGGCAAAACAATAATCCTAAGTGTAGGGCATCCTTCTCTCTATACTTACTTATGTTACCATAAAACTGAGTGTCAAAGTGCAAATCATATTTGTTCAATTTGTTCAATTGTTAAAATAGCCAACGTATATCTGATACGCTTGTAACAATTCAAATAGATTTTGTGGTTGCTCCTAACTAAAACGGGTAGAGAGCACTAATTATTTATAGGAAAGCTGCACTCTTCCCGTTATCCTAATATGTCTTACGGGGAACAATGATTCGAATGTATCACCTATAACTGCACTGTATTTCTGTTTATGTGCCATCTAGAGAAGCTTTTATTAAGCGGTTGTTATGTGGAAACTTATTTGCACATATCCGTAAGGATCTCAGTGAAATCCAAACATTATATGTTTTCAAAGACTGCAATTCTCAAAATCTGCATTCCTGTGTTCCATGTGATTTCGAACGTAACCGGATCAACCACGCTTTCTTGCTTCATACCTTAAACAGGCTTAAAACTGCTTTAAGGTTGCCGCTCTTGTCTTCCCATTATGCAGTTTTAGCAAGCGTCAGCAATCTTTAAGTATGACTTCCTTTTTGCTGCAATAATCAGAATTTTTCATTGGACTATTTGCTACACATTTGACCAATCTTGAAACTAGTGCGTTTTTGTTAGTAAGGAGAGCTTTGGAGGGCATAAGTAGTCTTCCTTTAACAAGTAACCAGGTTTGTATTTATTTTTTATATAACGGTTGCATGTATTGCCTAGCATAGTTTCCAAATGCTCGCCAGCTAATGATGACAAGAGCCTATCCTTTGAAGATTTTTGAGAAAGCTTTTAACGAGGTCTATACTACCAATTGTTCTGAATAACTATTCAAGTTGTAAAATATAGGCGGAATTAAAATACGTCAAGTAATGTCTGACTCTCTTGCAACGAGGAAAAATATAATACATATATTTCTGCGTCGGATGGAAACATGATGTTTACCATAAGGAAGCTAATGTCTCTCTAAAAAGACTTGAGGTTTTTATCTTCTCACTGTTTAGTCGTGAAAAATGGCTTCCATCCCTTCTGGTCTTCTGCAATTAATGTGTCTAACGTACAGAATACACACACCAGTTACGCTCCGAGATATCAAGTCAACATTTCATGGTATCACGATTGTAACACCTATGCCAGTTTAACGAAACATTAGTCGCATTTATCCGAATTCACTTTAGTGTTTCCTAAACGTGTTTAGAACATGCAAAACACAAATGCATTAACTGAAGAAGTAAATTTGTACTTCAGGGATGGTTTTGTATAAAGTAACACTCGAGTTAATCCCCATGAAATCAGTGATTGCATTGAACAATTTAAGTAACAAAATGTTCTTTATGTAGATAACCTAAGCAATAGTCAGCAACAAGGCTTGTGTGAACGCTTATGCAAGATTTGGTAATAGTAATGCAAGCGAATACAAAGGCAATAGCAAATATCTAAGCCCAGAATACAAGAAACATAACATTTGGAAGTAAGTTAGGAAGCAGTTAAGAATCCTCATTAGCGTTTTCTCCAAATGACGTCAAGGTGATGCAGAGCCAAATTAGATAGAATTTCTGGACGAATGACTTGTTATAGAAATCTAGTTTCTGAAAGAAAGCGGCATTTAACCCTGTGTGCGGTCTTTGGGCTTCAATAATTAGGTATACCATTTACCTTCCTGATTACGCAAAATTTACTGCAAGTACGTTATTTGGCATAGGTTTAGAATGATGTGGTCGCTAAGACTAAGTCGCATATGGAAGACCCTGAAGCCTAGTTGCCTTAGCTGGAATTGTTGCCAAACGTTGCACCTTAACTTTATTTTCCGAATACTGACTTGCTTAAAATTTATTTTACATACTGTTCACCTTATAGGTAAAAATAGCAATAATACTCGATCTTCTTACATCTGCTGCAACGTACGCAATAGAATGTTTATATTTAACAAAAATAATCTTTAGTGAAATATTTTACTTGGGGATGCAAACGATTCCAAAGAAAAAATACTTTTACGCGTGCAAAAGAAATCACTAATTTCCCACATAGTATGTATTATACACAGTATCAGCTCTCTCCGCTCGTTACTATCGCTTACCTGCATCCAAATAATGTGTGGAACTAAACAGTGATGTATATGTAATAGTTTGTTAGAGTATAACAAATAATATGCTTCCGTAAATGCGCAAAATTGGTCACATTTATGCGCATAATAATATTTGTGTTTAGATGGGAGTTTTGTGAGTTTGTAGTTATGTATTTTACAAATGATAACTTTTATCTATTTGCGTATAATAGGCCTAAACAGAAACTGTTGCAATATATTTCAGCTGCAGCTGAAATATGCAGCAATCCTTTGTAGCGAAGGTAGCAATCAAATAGTGAAATTTATGATATCCGGCCAACAGTCGTAGCGAAATTTTTTGGAGGAACAGCAGGAAATAAAAGAGATGAGTTCGATTTGTCGTGGATAACAGCAAGAAACACAAGAATTACACAGTTCATTCCTTGTTTTTTCTGCACGTAACTTTACGTGCAGTAGGCAATTAACATTTTAACATTCACTTAAGTTAGATGTGTTACAATTTTATATGGTCTGTCGATAATGGGTCTGATAATCATCAAAAGCGCATTTCACATTTGTTTCTACATATCATAGATAATCGCTGCTATGTTGAGTGAATCATGCATTCAAAGCGAAAATAACAAACAACATGTTTGTCTACGCAAGGAAAAGCCTGTAAATGCAGCATTTCCAGAAAGATCCCGGACTTACAAACCTAAATATATACACCACTTTGACGACTCCAGAACTGTCAATTACCCTGGGTTTGCAAAAGTTGACAGCTGTTTGGGCTTAAATAACCATTTTTAAAGCCTTGATTCCAATGTGACACGAATCATGCGTTAGGTTTGACGTCATTAACATACTTATACACAATTGGCCTCATTGGAAATATACACAATTTATACGCATTTCTCGGTGTTAAAACAAAGCGAATTGCTTTTCTCTGTTCGTATCAGCATACTTCTGCTTAAGCTGAAATAGTTTGACTGCATGCAGTAACATCATACAATTTAAGTTGTATTCTTGTTGCATGTATAAACATTATCTGCATTCTTGCAATCTGGACATTATACCATTGATTTATATATTTGCTTAGCTCGCAGTATTGCGCGTTTTTCGCTGTATCTTCGCATATTAAATTGCTTTGCTGATAAAGATTGAGGATTAATTGAATTATCAATGAACCCATTAAAGCAAACACTGAAGCTGATTCAAAGTAACTCAAATTAGTATGTATTGTACAATTGTAAATAAAACGCAACATATTTATCAAATCGATATCGTGGATTGCTAGATATTTATTGCTGAATGACATCGCTCCCTTGGGCGACACATTTAGTCACATGCAAGTTAATGGCGTGATATTGGGAGGTTATAATGTTAAGTCCTATTCAGGTGTTCGGGTATTTCAGCTAATTGCAACACCCAATATTTTCCATACGTCTGTCGATGTTCGCATGTATGATTTAGTGGTTTCAAATAAATTTTATATCTATTTTTCATTTATAAAAAATAGCTTCAAATAATGTAAGCAAGTGACATCGCGACAGAATTGGGCGACGGCATCTGGTCTTAAATATTTGCTCTATTACTGACATGTGACGCATCTTATAATTATCTGTTGCACAAGCAAAGAAATTGGCATTCTACGGTGTCTGATACAGACACAAAGGACATTTCTACCAGTAAAGATGAGAAATAAAACATGTGGGTGAATATTTGTATCACTCATAACTAGATTTTATTCCAAATTTTGGGGGTTTAGGGCGGCTGCAAACAAGCAAATGTTACTTCAATATACCCTGGACGTATTTACCGGTGATTGTGATTATTTGGTCGCTGTCACTAATGGTCTTCCATCGGCTATATAAAGACTTAATCCAATGAACTCTAGCTGCTTACCTAAATACCAAGATAATATGTGAATTGTGTTTAAGAACGGCGGTGTACTTTAAAACCTTTCAATGTCTACATGGCAGCTGCATCACATTACACACGGACATTCAAAATAAAACGTGAAAAAAACTGTTAAACAGCAAAACGATCGTTAAATTTTAGAAGCTATGAGCAACATTTCATTTTGGAAGTTTTTGAATAAGGTATAAATAAACAACGGCTAAAAGGCCAGCAATGCAAAATGTTATCAGTCAATTTGTGCGCTCCTAAAGCAGCTGCAAGTTCGTAATATTGACGCATTTACTATGCACTTAATTAATGCATTAATTAATTAATCTATGCGAAACAAGTTGGCTGCATCTTGTGTCGTTTGCGTAGGACCGTCCGTTACACGTAAAACCGGAATCACGCTACGCAATCAGCGGAGCTTCTTGACATCTCTATACTGAAACTTTGGAGTTGTACTGAATTTCGCCGCTGCGTTTTGTTGATGGTGGAGTTTGTCTGCGCCGATCAACTTGATGCAGTTTTTTCAATGGGCCGTGAACGCACCCCAGTTCAGATAACTTGGACAGACGTTGTATGCGCGCCAAGCTGAAGCCCTTAAGGCCATGACGTTTCTAGTAAGGCGCCTCAGAAAGTAATGTACTTGCTTCGGGCCAAGGACCTTGCTATCTGACGCATTCGCCACTAGCTCGGTGAATTGGGTAACGAATATCATCCAGGCGACATCGGGCGGCTTCTCGACCAGGAAGGCCCAGTCGGTTTCTTGTACGTATTTAGGCAGTTTTTCATAATGTGTACCGACATAGGTTTCCACGTTGTTCTCACTGATATACTCTGAGTAACGGATGTAACGAAAAAGCAACAGCTCGTGATCACTACGGCGAAGTGATGCATTTACCTTTAGGTTGTCGCCTATTGGTCTCCAGTTGAAGTTCCATGGTCCAAATCAGGGGTTGTGTCACCCCTTCGAAATTTCGTGGGAGAGCTGAGATAATTGTACAGAGGTACATGGGTAATTAGCTCTCGCAAATCCTCATTGAATTGTTCGCTGTGCAATGCAGGAACTTCGATTGCTGGAAGGTTGACGTCCCCACCAGAAAGTGGGGCCTGTATGATCGTGCCAGGATTCCTGTTATAGCAGAAACAAGGCATTAATCCGTTCCCAAGGTGGAGGTTGGAGGGCGGTAAACTATTGCTAGTAAACACACACCACTACGCCTTGGGTGCATACGATACCAAAAGGAATCGACGGCTTTCGTTATTGGTTCCTCAATGACACCAACATGCAGGTGGGATTGATAATACAGGGGCGATCCCAATTTTTCGCTAGATTAATCTTTTCGCATGGATGTCATGCCAGGATGTGAAATCTCAGCATCTGTGATTGTCGTGTTCAGATATGTTTCGGTGACCATGGAAAGGTCCCAAATTGCGGAAACCTGAAGAATACTAAGTTCTGTCAACTTGCTAAGAAGACATTGCGCATGATATACAAGCATTTAACAATATCGGTGGTCAGAATCGTGTTTGTGAATACTGGTTTCTGGTGGGTCTATGCCTCGCATCGTCGGCTGCCGGTTATTTTCTTGTTGAGCCTATGACGCAAAATCTGGTGCCAGTTCAGTTTATCCTATATAGCTTTCAGCATAAAACACAAAGTTGACCATCCTGTCCTCCTTCAGCTGTCGTTGTGTTTTAGCATTGATTATATTCTAAGCTACAGGGTGACAGAATTGTACTGGTGATTTGCTTGCTCAATGTTACGTTGTCTACTTGTGGCACGATGCCTATTGCCCTTAAACGGATGGCAGCATTTTAGCTTTATTTGCCACATTTTGATCACATGTTCTGTCATCCGTTCGGAGTGCAACGATACCTTCATCACAAGGGGACCACATACTTTTTATTTACGTGATAGCGGTAACCTTGATGTCGACTTACTGATAACATTTTCGAGCAAGAGTACTTACAGAGCAAAAAGCTATTCATCCCAAGTTTGCGCTTTGACTTCTAGGTCGCTTAGTGACTTGTGCTCCGGGGCACCGTGAACAAATGTAGATTTTGCCACTTGTTGTTTACCAAAGTCATTTGGATTTTGTTTGCGTTTCGGACTTTTTCCCCAAGGAGCGTTTAGAAACCTTCGAACAACGCACGTAATACGCCAGATGCGATTAGGTGACAAGGGAACTGTTTCTGCATCTTTACCTGACTGAAGTGTTACCTGGAGTAACCGCGTTTCTCCTTAGTGTGCGGAGTTTGGCTGAAGAAAACAGAGAGTCCCAATTTGATTTTTCGTCTAGTATTTTATCTTTATTGGCGTTCGCCCCGTACTCATTCACAATATAGCATATAGCAGGTAGATAATTATGGCGGTGTTTCATGTTCTTCGTTTTGAAGGTACGAGTGGCTGCTTTCTTCGGTTGGAAAAATGATGTGGTCCTGACTCCCATGGTGGTATTGGCAGTAGCAACTCCTTTGTTGGCGGGCGTGGTTGCAATATTAGGTGCTTCCGTCAAATGGGTAGCAGCAACGGACACGTAGGTTGACGGCTCTTTAACATTGTTTAGTGTGACGGTTGAATCTGTCTAGGAATATGTGGCGAACGCATTTTTATGAGCAGGCGCTGGTGTCCATTTAGCTAACTCTGGATCGTTACTCTTACACTGTGCTAGATTGGAGCTTGATGTTGAGCATGGACTTCGAGACACGGATTTGTCCCGTTCATTTGGAATAGCATTCACGTCTGTTGCCTGCTCTACCACCGTTGTCAGCCTATCGTACTTTGCGCCAACACAGTTATAAGTCTGATGGGTGGAAGAGACGTATGTACACTGCAAAACCAGAGAGCCTCAGCCGTAGTATTAAGCTTTATTATCTGGCTGGGCCTAAGGCGATCACATCGAGCATGGAAGTATTTTCGGCAGTTTCTGTCTTCGGATCCAACTCACACTAATTTTACACAGCTGTCTACGCCACAAGTGACGTTTGTTGCGGAAGTTGTAGCTTAGCATTCCTTGGGCAACGAGTACGTGGAACCTTGGCTGTCAGATCTGCGAAATCCTTCGCTGCAACATCTGCACCGGTATTCTGAATCCATACGCCTTCGGTCAAGCTGGTGTTCTGTCAGACACCTTTTCCTTTGCTGTATAACCAAACCAACATGGTGGAACCAGACGGCAGTTGGGTCAAGCAGTGAGATCTCCGATGGAATAATACGCCAAAAAGAAAGTAGAGGTGAAAAATCCACCCAGATAAAATACGTATAACATAGTATTTCCGAAGCAAAAGTTAAATTAAGCACGAAAAAGCAAACTTTCGCAGCGTCCGTGGGTAAAGCACATCTTGAGCAGCTAAGAGTTCCAGCACGATTAACGCCCAGTAGCTTTCCTCTTAAGCATTTACAACTGCTGGTATTCAAGTCTATACTTATTGGCAAGCTGGTGGTGTGTTATCACAAATTTTCATTTCGTTAAGGTAAACATATGCCATTCCTTGGCCGACCAAATATAAACACTGTCATGTTCGCTCTGTTGTGCAGTGTGAACATAAATTATCTAGATGACATTCCGTTGTTTTACTTCTGCATATCGCAAGCACATTGACTGCAGTACACTAGAAACATCGTTAATAAATACCGGCAGATACTGGGATCATAATAGCCATAATTCAGGAAAGCTACAATGGAAAGCAGGAGGGACAGAAAGGGGCTTCTTGGTCTCACATTCAGCTTAGTTTGGAAGAGGAAGTTGATTCAGCAGCTCAGCAAAAGCTCACTGATCTCACAGCTTCGAAGCTTTTAAAGCACACTGCGGTGTTGCTAGGGGTCGAACTCACTGGAATAAGCCAGATTCATGACGATAACTCCTAATTTGGCACCCAGTTGTGCTGTTCAGAATACCTTGGTTCGAAGCAAGAATTAGTGCAAGAAAATTTTCAATGGAACCTATGCTACTGTGACATCAGGCGGATTATCTCTCAAGGTGGCTCATGAGCAACCCTGCGAAAATATTTTCCATTTATTTGAAGTAAAATGAAAGATAAGTATTTGGACGGAATTTTAAGGATTTTGCACGTTTCACACGTTTTTATTTACCAGAATATTATATGTGTCCAATGAGTGGGAATCTAAATTTTAACAATATATCGTTGCAAAATCCATGCTAATGTCACCGAAATGTTCGCGGCGACTGTATCCAATGCGCAGTAACGATGGTATTTCCAACAATTTGGCTGCTGCGTACGACACTTTTCAAACCTGACGGTGGTGGCATCTGTGTCAGTTGCGGGAGAGGTGATGCTTTACACTTGAAAGTGTGGAAGAATTATTGGCAAATCGTGTTCACCGCCCTGCTTTTGGTTTGCGCCGGACTAACTGTAACAAGTACAACTGGTATCACAAGCTGGACTCTGCGGACCTATTTAACTTGTACGTATGGAAATATATAATTGTTGCTGCAGTCGTTGTTGAATTTTGCTCTGACTTTTGTTGGTGACGGAGGTTGCATTCTAGGATCAGTTGGAGGAGGTGGATTCATTGAGTTGCGCAAGCATATTCAGTCCAAATCCTTAGAGGGCTTTTATCAGTTTGTTAGGCCAAACCTTTCAAACCTTGCACATGTCGATCTGGCTCATCCTAGCGGACATCATTTGCTATGGGCGAAGCATTAGATATTTGACCAGAAAATTGGATGATAAACAATCTAGTCGACCTCGGACGGCTGTTAACCTAGAAAGGACTTGTCATTTCGAAAGTTGTAAAAGCTATTTTAACAGGAAACCATATACGTCGTCATAGTTCACACAAATGTACTCCCCCTAGTAGACATAACGAAAACGAATATTATCTTGATTGCCATAATTACGTCAAGTTTCAGTATATATACTATTAGTACTTCGCTGTTAGACGCCAGGTCCAAAACGGATGGTGCGTATCCTGTTCTGAATAGCGTAGGACAGGGGACACCTTTGCACAGAGGCTGGTCAGACATGAGCCCTTGCAGTTCAGCCTTTGGTTGTTCGTTAATGGATTCTGCTATTCCACCTGCCTGAAGGTTGTGACCAATTACCAGCAGGAAGTGAAGGTATGGCCGTGTATCCACCAGCTTCATTGCAGAAAAGCTAGTTATCCATTTCTAATGTGGAACTTGGTGGGCGGAATCTATTGCTAATCAGCACCCATGAACACGTTATATGTGTGCATGACAAAAATGGCGAACCGACAACTTGCATTCCAGTATAAACGCTGACTGCCGATACCCTAACGTCGAAATACCCATCATATATTCTAGTGAGGGTGTTTCCCGAACATAAAGCCATTCATTCCGGTCATCTGCGTTGGACGCTAGCTTGCTTAAGCTACAACGTAGACAAGTATCGGTATCACTTATCTATGTTACCAACATTCATTTATATTTGCTTTTCGGACGTGCGCTCGATAACTATTTGAACATTTTTTGAGGGCACGTGGGTTAGTACAAAGGGGTATTCATGCGGATGTTTGCTGTTTTTGCGCGAAATCAGTAACTGACAAAGTTCTCTTCGCGTTCAACAGGGCGCCTATGATTAAAGCAGCCGTTATCGCGTGTTCGTTTGGAATTGCATAATTGTCTATACAACAAGTAAAAATGCATTTTCGCCCGTTTAAACTGGACCTGCCCGTGTAATCTGAAGGTTGCTAATTTTATGTCAATGAATCTGACAGTATCTGCTGGAGCATATTTTTGGACGATTGTAACAATGATGATGATTTGTGATGCTGCGTTTATACACTTGTTAAGTAGTAAGACGACGATTTTTCTCGTATCATCAATTAAATGTTGCGCGTCTGTTCTAACTTGTTATTTATTGTCAGTATAGCACACTACAAGGAACTACACGCTCTGTAATATTCCCACTGTGTATTGAACGTTAACTAGCCAACTGGGTCAGATAAAGACACCAAGTTGAAACGCAGAAATACGTATAATAGCACGCTCCTAAAAAGTCATTTGTCGATTAATAGGATGTCATCAAGCAGTTTAAATCGTTCTGAGGTGCTTGTACTCTTTGCACTGGTAACATGCGTAATTTGCAGTTGTGTCCTAACAACAATTACGAAAGCAAGATAACTCACAATATGCACTTTGTTCCTCTGCTTCGTGCTTCACCGTAACATTCGTTAAATGCTTGCTTATCCTAGCTCAGAAGTGCGACTAGTTAACCGCAGAAGTCGAGCAAAGCATAAGCCATGAGATTACCTTAATTAAAAGGAGTATGCACCCCGAAAACAGCGGCTTCTAAATAGCGGTATGCTGCATAATGCGCTTTCCCTGGACCACAGTAAGCAACTTCCGTATACACGTTGTCCTCACCAATATTGGTGGAACACTGGGCGAAAAATGACTGTAGCTACGAGAGTAAAGTTTTAATCAGGACAACGAAAACCTGGCGCTATTAGAAACATCTAGTTAAGAAACGTTCACTAGGACTGACATCTAGCATTTGAAGGATGAAGAAGCTGAACACCAACCCTTTGTACCTGTAGCTCAACTGTTTCTTGTCGAGAAAAAGCCCCCGGAATATAAGTGACATATGCAGAGTTTGCTGCAAATGTCAGCCGGGATGCCGCTTTTGCGGCCTCTTCGGTTGTATTCATCTCCATCATATTGCGTGATAAGTGTTCGGAGTCTAAGACCAATGGAATTCATTGCGCGCGCTGCTGGGTGTCAAAACCAAGCCTATAAAATAATTCCGAATTTCACGTCATTCGCACTCGCCACATTATAGAGAACCCTGACTTATACGAGTAAATCTAAAATCCTCCAGCGTCGTAGAAAACATTGTGCTCTCCACAGCCGCTCCAAAACACGGAACCTGTAGAAAATGCACCTAACATGATTTCGCTTGAAGCACGCGGTAATCAAAAAGAAAGAGAGATGGACACAGAAAGCAAGACTGTCTTAGTAACTCTTCCTACTTGATGTGTCAGAACATCCTTCTAAAGATGTGCAAGCGACAAGAATGTACGAGTTATTACAGTGGGATTTCATACGTGAAACAATTTATTTGGATATTATTGTAACGCTATCGCTCGCCAGGAAACACTTATCACCAAATTACAGAGGATGAAGACCTAGAATCCCAAAGCCCCTGGTGCCGTAAGAGCAACAAGTAACGGATGTTTTAAATTAATGACGGTGAACTCAGAAAAGTCTGCTATCCGCACATTGGTTAAAGCTCGAAGAAGCCTTGCACAGCTCAAATAGTTAAGCACTTGAAGCAGTAAGCTTACCAAAGAATGTATAAAAGCCTAATGTGACTGCTGCTTTAATTGACTCTGTCGTAGTTAAAACGAAGACTAAGACGCGCCTTAGTCAAAGCAAATTGCAAAGGGAGTATCATTTTACCATCAAAAGACGAGCAGCTGCTGATATCCCATCGGTCGGCATTTCTCTACAATTCACCCACTACCCTCCGTGAGGAACTATAGACAGAGAAACTGGCCTGCATATATACCAAAGCTCAGGGTCTTTTGAATACACTGGTCCAAATGAATGAGTGCCAACCTTTGGGGTCCTGTGATGTCATCGGTATCATCGAGAAGTGGTTGCACACGAGAATAACAGAGGCAGAATTTGCACAAACGGGAATGTCGCTGATGCGAAATGCCGCTAACAAAAGGAGGTTGGATAATCCTGTATTACCGAAGCGACTTGCAGTGCCGAGCCTTGGAAGATTCAGCCTCGCAATTCCCCGACTGTCTTTGGAGCAGCTTGCAGTACAAATGCAGCAACGCTTGCCTTCCAGTAGCCGTTCTTTCTATACTCTCCACGGCCTTGACATCCTTGGTCTCCGGTGCCTCGGTGTTCTATCTGGAATACTGGAACATAATCACGATTTAGCACCACGGCATTCGTTGACAGCATTCTTGTACAGCGAATGCACTGTTCGCACGTAGTAGTTAGACCGTGGAAGCTGCGACTGAAGAAGGGTTTTTTATGATCTAAGTGGATTTTTCCAAGGCTTTCAATCGTATAGGCTATCGAAATCCACTCTCCAAGCTCCTAAAATACGGGATCAGCTACCTTATTTAAGCTGGATGGGCAATTTGTCTTTCAAATGTTATTAGCGATCAGAATTCGAATCTGTTCATCTGAACAATACAGGTCGAGTTTCCGTTGCTGCAATTATTAGTACTAAGTCCAGCTTTGTTCTGATGTTCATTACCGACCTTGCATATCCGCAACATGTATTCATCAGGACTTCCTACTAAACAAAATCGAAGTAAGAGTGGTATTGTAAACGCGATATTTTTCGAGACGGAGAAGTCTGGGCAATTCCACAGGTGCCCCAGAGTGACTAATGCGGATCGGAAGTTTGCCATGTGAAGAGAACCGCCTTGTTTATAGAGCCGTTAGCGAAAATGCAGCGCCGAACTTAGATAAAACTAACAATCCGTTAAATATGTGCATATATATTGGTGAGCACAGGAGCCGGTTTGGACAAATCCTGGGAGGGCACAAGAAAGTGGGACAAAACAAAGTACGTTACGTAAGTAAAAGCATCATTCGGAAAACGGGTTTCAACGGTTTACGTTTTTGCAACTCTTCAATAAGCAATGCTTCGTCATCTGTATAATCTATGTTCTTCTTTTGCTCAACTGATAGAAGCACTCAAAGCTAATTTTATAAGCTTTCTAGAGCACTTGACAGTACCCCTTTGATTGGAAATTTAAGAGAAATTTTAGTTGCAAGCATTTATGAGACTGGCTTCTCTGCTAACAGCGCTGAAATGAGCATATACCGAAATAGAAATATTGCAAGACAAATGAATCTTGCAGCTAATTGAATCATGTGAGGACCACGTTATAAACAAACTAAATCAGCAACGGCGTAATGAAACGCCGAGAGAAATGGTGTGCAATAAGGCAAGCATATTAGAAACAGATATGATACAATATATAAGGGGTAATGAAATATCAGGAAGTAAGCGTTGCAGAGCATTTTGTAACTACAGGTGTATGCCGATATAGGTAAAAAGCTTTTAAGCGTTACATTATACGTCACGAGCAAGTGGTGTAGATATTGTAAACACTAGAACACCGAAAACAGTTTGGCTATCAATATGCAATGCATATTCAGTTCGAAGTTACTAATTGTCAGAGTTATACTGCGTATGGAATTGAGTTGAAATCGGATAAATATATGTATTGACATCCGAAGCACATACAGTTTGGGTTATGGCCACATTTTGGGTGATAATTATGGGAACTACAGAGAAAGGATCATTTTATGTACTGAAGCAGAGATAGCATACCAGCTTTTTCTAAGCAAATTGTTACCTCCGCCACCACCACAAATGCAATTATTTGTAAAGCAAAAACTTGCTTGCGCAAATACAACTTCGTGTTGCCGCGGGGCTCGAGTTAGACCATTGAAGGCCGTTTAAGATTAGTTATAAGCGTGTTACAGCAGTCGCAATACCGCAAACACCGTTAAAACTTGACAGGCGCAACGGAGTTTAATGCTGCGCTAAACCTTTCGCATTGCGCCTAAGTTGCTTTGCTCCAAATGCAAGCTCTTACCCAATGAATAGTGATTTATACTCACAGCTACCGGAATGGAGTTTAATTGAGTCAAACGAAGACAATTTAAAACAGCCGTAAAACAAAAATCGGACTAAACTTATAGCTTTAATGATGCGGTAAGAGGTCTAAGCAACTGCTAAAAGTCTTGGATAGGAAGCCACAAAGCTGCTCTCTGGGCCATATGAGGATCCAGTACCAAACGTATTTACACAGACCGTCATCGATTCTCTAAGCACTTCGATCTTCCGCACGCGAGTAATAGGGTGTTTAGAGCTGAACGCCAAGTCTTGCAATCGATAGACTATCACAACCGATACATGAGTATCCCTTGAGTTTACTATCCTGACCAATCAACTCAGTAGTCAACCCCGTCTCTGCGAATTCCGTTGTGTCTGGTTACTCAGATGCAACGAAACGGGTGCGTTCACTGCGCATTGTTCATAAGACTGCAAAATTGTGAAGCAAACCACAGACGGAACAATCATGCATTCTAGAAGTGTGAACAACCTTTCTTCCTGGAGTATTAGAAACGACGCATTTATTTAAGATGTATGGAATAATTATCCCATCATCTGTCCCTCTCTTCGGCTCAGTGATACAAAGTTAATGCGCTCTGTATCTACGGGACGCAGGTCTGGACGCTCTTGATACCCTAAACAATTCAACATACTCGGACATGTTCGGACACTGACTAAATTTGGCCACCAAGTTTGTACATAATGGTCGACATTGGTTATCAACATACTTCTCAAAAATCCTAATATTTCTCATTTTAAGCCGTTCACACTCTCAATGAGATATTTACAAATTAGCCTTTTAAACTTCGACTTCCGGAATTTAGGGCACATGGGCAGAAGGAATACTGCATTTAGGCTTGTTAAAGTTCACGAGGTTAAACGGCATCCGTTATCCTCACAATTATTCAATAGGTTGAGGACGTAATCTATCTTCACGTGGCCTAACTTTCAGTTTATTTATGCCAGCTGAACACAATTGATTTTTACATTGCAATAAGAAACGCAAGGTGTATGATAAATTTGACCTTTGTTTTCGAATTATTTATCATCAAGCTTGTCGCAGAAATATAAATTGAGATGTAAATCCTTCTGGAAACGAAGGTTAATCACTGATTTAACAAAAGTGTTATTTTAGTTTATTAAACGGTTAATATATTTTTCTCTGCGCGTCTAGCTTTTCATCGGGCATTCACAATTTCGAGAGATCGGTTTACGTAGGTAAACCCACGGATCTACTATCAGCGACAGGTGTTAATGAGCAATTAGCAACGGCATAACTTCGTGACTGTGGTTTATCGTGGTACGAACTGAACAACTTATCTTTAGCTGGAAGGCGTTTCTGAATTGCTTGTTTGGCAAAACATGTTGAGTTTCTCGAAACGTAATCATTCATCTTTCAACACCGTTTGTGTTTTAAATCTATATTCGCTGGCCCTATTTCGTTTCGGCGCTTCGATCAGAGACTCGTTTTGGAGCGATTGAAAGTGCCGAAGATACAACGCCTATACTTACACACACGGCCTTTGGAAATTAATGTGTTATATCAAAAATTAATGAATATGCTTTAATCCTGACAACGGTGGAGCATGCATCGCAAATGCCCTGATGGTGTCTAGACTTAGTCAATTACAACACAGACTTCAACTCAACTTCTTTATACATGCAATAATCTCCGTCCGCAAGGTAGTTGGTTGCCCTTCCGCTGCGCTAATGCAACCGCGGCATCTACATAGGGTGATCTCCGAAATTCAATATTCGGTGTGACAAGATAAGATTTACCAGAAATGCCCAGTAAGACTGGGTATATATGCCCAGCCTCTTACACCACTCTTTGGATGTCACACTCCTAAAATCCGGGATTAACCTGGTGGCTACATGCTTTACCCACTCATTCCTCCATGCGGGTGATTGAACAGTATGCGGATGAGTTAAGCTGAATATTGGTCGTAACAATGACATAAAATTGTTAGTGACAATCTCTTTGGACTAAGTGCGGAAGCTGTGGTTAGACGCCCAAAATATACGAAGGCCCCCTTGGTAATGTATTTGTGCTTTTCAAGGCAATTTATGTCTAAGCGTAAAAGTACACTGGGTTCTTTTACACAAAACGCAGGATGCAGCGATTGACCGACAACAGCGTAGGTTCGATAGCGATCACCTTTATACAGCATCGTCTTGCATGACTTGGCCAAGATGATCAGAAGGTTGACCTCTGCATGCTACAAGGAGATGCAGTCGAGATCCCATCGAAGCAAGGCACATGCACTGGTTGCGCGAATTTCTCTAAATACTTTAGGCCATCTGCAATAAAACTATGAGGGGAACGGAGAAGCTGTAGCAAATCGTTTTTATGGATCAGGAATCAAATACGTCAAATTACTGAACCATTAGGAAGGCCACAACTCAAGGAATACCAGTCGGTCTGAGAGTTGTCCACGTGAACCCGCTACTTTTGACCAATAAACACAAGATGTATGCTTTGAAGAAGCGGGCCCCGAAAGTCGCAAGTCCTTAGCTTGCGGAAGGGCACCTCATTATTCATTTTGTCACAAGAATTACCGTATTGGATGTAAATAAGGTCAACTCCCTTACCTAGTTTTAAAGCTTCAACCATTCACGCCTCGTCAGCAATAGGTTAATGATGCGCGAACGTCTTCTCTATGCGTTTATTTTAACAAAAATACATTAATTTATTGCACTGTCGAGGAGGAAGCGTTGCGTAGTCCATTTAAAAAGATGACGTGGAATGTAAGTATTTTATTCCAAGCGTAGTTTTATTGTAGTCAGACCCACGTTCTCTGCTTTGCAAATATGTAAACTGGTTAGGATTTCGGAACGACTATTGAAGCTTCTGGTCGCTGGGCAAATACGGGCGTGGGTAATTAAAACATATTGGCAGACGAATGCATCTGCCATACCGAATGCGCATCAAATGAAGTGGAATCGCTTCTAATACGAACAACAGGCGGTGTCAGTCGAACGCTACCTACTGGCTGTCACCCATTGTTTACTGTCTGCGGGAGCTTTCCTATGTATCTTTACCACAATGAATTCCCTCAATTTATAATATGGCGTGGCCCTGGCATACAAACATCCCTGCCAAACTCGGCGTTTGCGGAGGGGCGCACTGCAATTGTAACGGACTGGGAACTGATGTAAAGTTCACTAAATGTTAGTGAATTTGTGTTCCTACTTATTAACTTTTGTTTAAAGCTGCCTTCATTACACGATGCTATAAATACACATGTATTTGCTCTTGAAAATATGCAATGCATCGTTCTCCAAAATTAAGTGGTACGGCACACCGGCGATAGTCTTTCGCTACTAATTTTCCAAAAAGTAAGCTTTTTAATTATTTTAAGGTGCACGCACCAATTCCATTCCACAAATACCCTTATAAGCAGAACTTCATTATATCATAGTAAACTCGTCAGTATTACGATATTTCGGCTGTCTTAGGAGCACATCTACTGACTGCTGGCAATTTTCCTTACTGGCCTGTAGTCTTGGTATACTTAAACATAATTCATTAACTTCAACAATGATACGCTGCTCATAGCTTCTCATTTGGAGGCCTCGTTTCGCTGCTTCAGCAGTTTCTTTCACGATTTATGTTGAATGTCAATGTGTAGTACGATGCAGTTGCCATGCAGAAATGTAAAGGCTTAAATGCACGCCACCTTTCATGAGCTAAATTCGTATATTAGCTTGTCACTGAAGCACACAGCTAGTTTTCATTTGTTCAAGTCGTTATATAGCCGATAGAAGATCACTAGCGAAAACAACCAAGTAATCACAATTTCCGTATAGTACGTCTTCGGGTATTTTGTAGCAACATACTCTTGTCTGCAGCTTTCTAAATCCAAAAAAGGAATGAAATATGGTTATGAGTTATACAAATATTATCCCAAATGGTTGTTAAATGTTTTATTTCACTTCGTTACATGTAGAAATATCCTTGGTGTCTGTATCAGACACCGTCCAATGCCAATTTCTTTGGTTGTACAACAGAGGATGATAAGACACGTCAAATCGCAGTAATAAGGCAAATATTTAAGACCAGATGCTGTCCACCAATTCTTTCGTGTATGTCGCGTGTTTACATTAAGTAAAGCTAATATTTATGCATTCGGTCTTTAGAAAGCCGGGAAATGCGCAAAACGAACGAAAGCATATGATAGAAAGTAACCGTATAGTAGAGTTCTAAGTTGTGCTGTAATATGCGGCTTAGAAGCTGCTGAGAATCTCCGCCAACAAAACATTTTGTCATCAGTATCTAAATGTATATTTTCTAGGAACACCACCAAACCACGAATGTAAACAGCGACAGATGTCTGAAAAAATATTAGTAGTTGCAAGTAGCCGAAATAGCCAAACACCTGAATAAGACTTGGCATTATCATCTTCCAGTATGGGACATTTTACTTGCATGTGACAACACGTCTAGACCAAATAAGCAATGTTTTCATCACTAAATATCTAGCAATCCACGATACCGTTTTTGGGTTAATATGTTGGGTTGTCTATGCAAGCCTAGTATACATAAGTTCTTAGGTTAATTTGAATCTAATTTAATGTTTGCTTTAAGGTGTTCATTGCTAATTCGATTAATCCGCCATGTATGCTAGAAAAGCAAGTTACAATGTCAGGGCTGAGATACAGCAAGAAACACGAAGGATGGCGAGCTAAACAAAAATTTAAAAAATTGTATGACGTACAAATTACAAGAATGAAAATCATTTGAATACATGCAGTAGAAATACATCGTAAACTGAATGTTGTTACTGCATGCAATCGAACATTTCAGTTTAAGAAGAATTATGGTAATATGAAAATAGAAGAAAAGCAAATCCTTCTGTTTTAACAATAAGAAATTCGTTTGAAGTGAGTAAATTTCCATTGAAAGTAATTGTGTATAAGTTGCGTTATTGGCATCAAACGTAACAAAGGGTTCGTGTCACTCGTGAATCAGGGCTCCAATAATTGATAATTACGCCCAAACAACTGGCAACCGTTTGCACACATAGGGTAATTGATAGATCTGGAGTCGTCAAAATGGTGCATATAATTATTCATTTAAATCGGGGATCTCCCTGGAAAAGCTGCATTTACTGGTTTTTCTGTGCATAGACCTACATGGTCGCCCCGTCTGTTATTTTTGGTTCGGAAGCAAGATTCTCTCAACGTAGCAGCGAATACCTTTGATATACACAAATGTAAAATGAGATTTTCCTGTTTATCGGATAACTATTATCACGGACCACATATAAAGTAACCTTTTTATCTGAAATGAGTGCTAAAATGTTTATTACATACTCCATATCTATATATGTCCACCTCTAGTATATGTGTTCCTTGATGTCATCTATGACCAATCAACATCATTAGGTCTATGTTCCTCCTGGTTCTCCACATAATTTCAGAGCAGTTGTTGGACGGTTATCATATGTTTTACTATCTAATTTATGGCTTCGTTACAAACGCTTGTTGAATAATTTGGCTGCAGCGATGTGCTATTTTTTTAGTTTAATTTTAGTCGTATTATATCCAGCTATATACAAATTAATGCAAAATAATTATATTTCCGTAACTCACAAAATTTCTTATCTAAGCATAAATATTTTTATGAGCATAATTTTGACATGTTTTGCGCATTCTCTGAAGCATTACTTTTGTAAGACTGTAAAAATCTATTACGTGTATATCAAAGTTGAGATCGACACATTATTTAGATTTCGGTACACAAGACTAACAAAGTTAAAATTGCTACTGTGTATTATACAAATTATTTACGAAATTGGTATTTCTTTTGAGGTGTACGAACAATATATTTTTAATAAGTTAGGTTATTTTGCAAGTAATATATGTTTATTTAAAATTATTATTGATACCTGTAAATTAATTTAAATATTGGAACTGGCATAAAATAGTTAATGTATCAGTGGCATTTATAGCTTGAACAGTTGGATAATTTGTGAAATGAATGGTAAGAAAGGCAGTGTTGGTGAAATGAATTAATGTGTCATAGTTTTCATAAAGCGTACCTGAAATGCTACTAGCAGGAGTACATACATTTTTAGATTATAGGGAAATCTAGTTTCGGAAGTAGTGGTGCAATTTACTTTAAATATCTAACATCTCTTTTTTCGGACTTTAGGGTCTTCCATATGTAACTCAAAATTAACGACCACACTATACCAAAACTATGCCAAAAAACGTACCTGCAATGAATTTGGCGTAATCGGGCAGATATATGTCGCATATAGTGGCGGAAACCCAAAGCCGGCACATAGAAATCATTAACATTTTCAATTAGAGCGCGGGTTCCTGTAACAAAAGCATTCGTCCTGATTTTCTACCCAATTGGGCACTTCATCATAGATATTTTCCGTTGATTTGAAACTATCGACAGATTGTGCATTGCTTTTGAACGAAATTCCCTACGTTATCCTTTTTTATAATGTGTGCTTATGTAATGCTCTTACCCGTTGGATACCTTTCATTGCTATTACTACCTTCTGCAGAAGCACTAAAACAAGCTTCACAATAATTATGCATTTGGTTGCTCACTTTAACTTAATATTTTTACTTGAAATTGTTCAATGCTACCGTTGTTTTCTGCGGGATTATCTCGTGCGTTACTTTGATCAAAACTGTTCCGGAAGTAACAGTTTACTTCTACAGTGGATTACTTTGTGTTTTGCATGCTCTAAACACGCGTAGAAAACACTTAGTCGAATTAGGATAATTCCGACTAAATGTTTGTTAAAATGTCATAGATATTACAACCTTGACACCATGAACGGGTGACTTGTTATCCCGGAGCTTACCTATTGTGCATATTCTGTAGGTTGGACACATTAAACGCAGAAGAACAAAATGGATGAAAGTCATTATTTCATATAAACAATAAGCAGACAAAAGCGCCTAATCTTTTGTAGCGAGATGTTGACGTGATTATGGGGCACTTTATTTCTATCCGTCGCAAAATATCATGTAAATTATTTTTCCTCATTTTACATGGCTAAGACACTAATTGACGTATTTTTATTCGGTCTGAAATTGTGCTATCTGAATAGATATTTAGAATAACTAGATGTATATGCTCTGGTAAAACCTTTATGAAAGGCATCAACATACAGTTTTTTTCATAATTAGCTGGCGAGCAGCTGGAATATGTGCTTGGCAATATTTGGAACGCCTACCTAATGAATAAATACCAACTTGGATATTGTTAAAGAAAGACAACTTATGCTCTTCCTAAGCTCTCAATAGTAAGTAAACGCGCTAGTATCAAGTTTTGCCAATTAAGTAGCAATTATGCTGAAGAAAAATTCTGATTATTGCAACAAGATAGATGTCACCCGTATGGATTGGTTAACATTTTTAGAGTATGTCAATGGGTGTTCATTGCTTTTGTTTAAATAATGTGGGTTATTTACCCGTGTTTTTGCGGAATTAATCATTGAAAATCTATGTGAATTCTGAAAATCGTGTCCTATATGCTTTGGCATTTAAACAACTGTTGTCAATACCATATTGCTTAATAATTTAGCACACCGATCCAAGTTGCGCTTCCTCCATGAGCCGATAGTTATTACACTATTTGGGTGTTGAATCTCTATTCACCAACGTTCCACTACACCAAAATGTTGAGTACATATGTAAGCTAGTTGAGCAGTCTAGTTGTTCGTTACCAATTCCAGTCGAATTTCTGAAGGAATCCTTACTTATATGTACAGCAAATGTTGGCTTCCACCTTCAGAACATCCTATATCGTCAAATCGATGATAGGTCAATGGGTAGCCTACTAGGCCCTGTACTTGCCGATTTCTTCATGCCGATGATAGAAGGAGGCATATCAGCAGAAATAGCCCAGTTACCATACTATAAGTTTTAGCTGGATGACATATTGGCCATTTGTTCATCAAAGCAGCAGATTGTCCAGATTGTGCAGCAACTCAGCAGTGCACATACCAACTTGCGGGTCACTTGAGAAGTAGAACAGAACAACTGTCTGCCAATCTTAGACATCCTCATCAGTCGCAGGGATGAAGGGCTCATTAAAAGGTCTATCTACAGGAAAGCAACTTGGTCCGGCCAATATCTGCACTGCACCAGCTTCACACCAGTGCGGTACAAGCGGACCCTCGTGAAAACGTTAGTTACTCGTGCTAGACAAATTTGCTTGGCTGATTTCTAGCCAACGAGCTAGAGTTAATTACAACAACACTCATTACAAATGGCTATCCATGTAGATTTTTAGCGAAGCACAGCCAACAGCGAGACCCGAAAACTTGGTGCATACGGCAGCCAAGGAAAAGATTTATTTCGAGTTGCCTTTCAAAGGTGACTTTCCTGTATTGAAAACCACGAAAGGTTTAATCTCTGCTAGGCAGAGAAGTTACTGTGCTGCTTAGGTGGCGGTCATCAATAGAAACTGTAACTTGCCGGTGCCTCCAACGAAGGAAACTCAACCGATAGGGGCCAACTCACACTGCATATGCGAATTAGAGTGCGACTGCGGAAACAGTCACATAGGCAGAACCAATCGGTATTTGACTTCCCGAATAAAGGAACATGCACCAAGGTGGGTTCAACGTGAAATTGACCAGCATCCCTGTCTAACTAAAGTTCCGTGAATGTGCAAGCCGCCAGCTTCCTCACTAGTTAAACACCTACTGACTACGCGTCACAGGATAGAGCCTGAATCAGCGTTCACACTTTTATTATGTCACCCAACTCCCCGATTCCTCCGGTTCGAAGAGGCCGTCGCGATAAGCCGGATGAAGCCGGTACTGTGTGTTCAAAAGCAATTATTTATCAGCTTCACACTGCCGTGGACATATGGGTGGAACTTCCGTCATTCATTTTGCACCCCATGCTTATTCGGTCACACACATATTTGAATTTATAGTTGCATACCGGTTATTGTTAATGGTACTGAGGAGACAATAGGAAATGCATGCATCTACCAGTTTTCGTCTTCTTACCGTGCTTTTCAAAGTTTAACAAATTGCCGCGATTGAAAATACTTTGTTAACAAAGCCTACAAGACATATTTATTAAATCACAGTAAGTTTCCTTTTTATTGCATTGTCTGCATTCACATGTCTTTACGTTAACTAACTGCAAGCCCATAATATATTGATTCGCGACTTTACAACGTGCTGTATTATACATTTTAATGAAGTATGCTATTTAACTAGCAAAAGGTAAGCTAAACGTAACCCTGAGCTTTAAATATTTGTATTGCGTACATTATGCTTGATTTGCATTGTATTTCGTCTAACTGCGTGTATGTATTTAAAAGCGCAAGCAATTAGCATGACGTGCGAAGGCCTTGCATTTTAGGTGGATTCCGTATGCAGTATTTCTTCCCATTTAGTAAGCCTGTCGTTTCATATGCGTGGTATACACTGCAGGAATTATTACGGCATTTTTCTTCCCATTAGACAGCCAAGCTTACGTGAGACAGATAATATTGTATGACTTCGGTATTTTGTGTCCTTTCAGTTTTCTAGATTATTGAACATAGCTGAATATTTGTACAAAATCAGGTTACTTTCTTGGTCTCTAGAATCTCACAAGGAGCGAACCGATTTAAGTTTGGTAGAATGCCGACTGTGGAGAGTTGCACTACTCTTCCTTTCGTTGGAAGATAATCAGCAGTGATAGAATGGAAACCAATGAAATGATGGCTGTTATTCGATTTCTAATGGATAATAACGACACGTCGAGCGCATCTTGATTTTGTCGATTTACGTCTCCTTCCTCGTTTGCAGGCACTTCAGAATCACATAACAGCGGCCAGTTGATACTAATGCGCAATTGAATTTACTTTTGCTTTTTCGTGTAGGTCAATGTCTGGTCTTTGCAAATTTCAGATAAAGGACAATTACGATACCTCCGCCAAAGTTTGTACACATCCGTCTATGGCTGCGTTAACTAAACCGTGATTATTAGGATTCATGGTTCAATTCCCGTAATAAATGGTAAGAGAAAAATATATTTGAGCGATCGCGTCAAAACTATATTTAAGAAAATTGTTACACGAAAAAACCGCGATTGTTCCAAATCAGGAGAACCGGGCTAATGACTATAATGGGAAAGAACTTCGGGCAGTCTAGTAGTAAAGATTCTGACTGGGCTTTCCAGCCAACAGTTTCTTTTCGAGTTGTTTTATATCACTTGTATTGCACTCCAAATGGCCTCAGGATAGACGCGTAGCCTAAAAGGCCTGTGCGGTAGCGTACTTGCAGATAATAAAATGTCTGTTATATCAATGGTGAATAAGAGTGTTACCCTCGCAATTCTTAGTGTGCTATTCTGTGCAGGTTTCGAGTCATGAGGAACGCTCATTAGGTATAAGAATATTGCCTTTGTGTTTAATCAAATTGAGTAGTGAGTGCCACTGGTTTCGATAGTGAGACAACACACCTCGCAGTGTGATGGCGGTTGGTTCGAGTATAAATGGGAACAAGGATTCTTGCAGTTATTGTTGGAGCAATTTATGTTGAACTGTAAGGTTTGGTAATCGTTAGGCCTGGCTTTATATCCAGTAGTTTTGGTCTAATATTACATTGCTATTTTGAAATAAGCAGAGTTTACAATAGCCTGAAAACTAACTGTAACAAACCAAGGGACTTTTGCAGTGATCTAAGCATATGATTGCGTAGAGCATAATGAATATCCGACCAGATTTTGGAAACAATTACGCCGTGATCGGATCTAACCCAAATAGCAAGACGCTTAGACGACATGCACTAAACCAACGTGATACCGTGCATTCCAAGATTGCTGAATACGAAAGAAATCTAGCACAACGCCACACAGCAACGGATGAGTTAGCTGCTGAAGAAAAGAAAATGTTTCTGGACTATGTTCAGCTTATCACTAGCAACCGTGTACAGCGGAGGCGTTCTTCTTTAGCAAAGTCGCTGAGCCAGCTTAAGCCGCAAGCCACGTTTCCAAACAGGCCAGACAGGTATGTACACAACTTTTCTAGTTTGAACTTGGACACAACTTTGATTGAAGTTCTATCGCTTGGCTTAAAGTTTTGCGCTCCTAGACGCAGGGATAACCGGCTTAAGTGTGAATTACAATTTGAAAGCTTATATGATCAGACGAAAGGATTAGTCGCTATATCGAATACGGATCTTGAACGTTTCAAGTGCTATTTAGTGAATTGTCGCTACCAGTATCGTAAACTCCGCGTCCGTAATCATGGCCCACTAACAAGAAGGCATCTAGATGCGCTGAAAGAACTAAAGCGCAATGAAGAAATCGTTCTATGCAAGCCGGATAAAGGTGCAGGAATCGTGTTACTCGATCGAAAAGATGACATAGATAAACTAACAGCAATACTGAGCGATGAGACAAAGTTTGCGTGTATTGAAAGAGAAAGGGACCGAACTGAACAAGTTGAAACACAGATAACTAAGAGCTTGCAAGAACTCCGGACCAAGGGGTACATTTCGGATGCTCAGTATGACAGCCTTAAAACGAGTGGCACCAGCGTCCCAAGACTTTATGGGTTACCAAAAATCCACAAACCTAACATCCCACTTCGTCCTATTTTATTAATGGTTAACTCGCCGTACCATGCCGTTGCTCAGTGGCTTGTAGAACTTCTTGAACCTGTGCGACAACAGCTCGCTATCTACAGCCTTCGTGACAGCTTCCATTTCGTCGAAAGCATCAAAGATGATAACATCAATGAGAAATTAATATTATCTTTCGATGTCGTCTCACTTTTTACAAACGTCCCATTGCTTGAGACGATCGATTACATTTGCGACCAAATAGCCGAGTCAGGAATAAAAATGTGTATACATACGCGTGAGCTTAAGAGCTTACTGTTACGCTGCACCTAGAATGTACAGTTTCTATTTAACTGGAAATACTACCGGCAAAAGGATGGCGTGGCCATGGAATCCCCTCTCGGACCGCTATTAGCGGATATCTTCATGGCAAAGCTGGAGAGGAACAAAATGCGGGCG
Organism: Dicrocoelium dendriticum; assembly: GCA_944474145.2. Taxonomy (NCBI): domain Eukaryota; kingdom Metazoa; phylum Platyhelminthes; class Trematoda; order Plagiorchiida; family Dicrocoeliidae; genus Dicrocoelium; species Dicrocoelium dendriticum. The sequence continues at coordinate 88,516,244 of OX104070.1, forward strand.
GCGATAGACCTTTTTGACCGCTATCATCGATATATGGATGATATATTTGTTGTGATGGATAAACATGTTAATCTGGAGGAAATTCTTGACCACTTCAACCGGGTGCATGCAGCAGTGCGGTTTACTTACGAGAAGGAAAGCGATAACCGTCTACCAAATCTCGATGTCTTGTTAACAAGGAGACCAGATGGATCCATCCAGCGTCAGTCTACAGAAAACCAACGTGGATAGGTCAGTACACGAATTTTTACAGTTTTGTCCCCATGAGATACAAACGCAACTTGGTTTACTGTCTTACGCCAAAAGCACGTCGAATCTGTACGGAAGACACCCTAGACGCGGAGTTAATGTTCATACAGAACACTCTACGTGAAAACGGTTATCCCGATAGATTTATCCTAAGGAACCTCCTAGAAAAACCGAAACCAGTGGTAGTGTTAACAGCGCCAAAGAAAGAGTTATTTATTCGCTTACCATTTAAAGGGGACGCGGCTACCGAGCGTCTAACCAGAAGCCTTTCGGCCGCGGTAAAGTCGACCTTTCCAGCAGCCTCGTTGAAGTGCGTGGTCTCAACGGAACCACTAATTCGTTCACAAAACAAGGACAAGCTGCCGATGCTGACCACATCAATGGTGATTTATCAATTCGTGTGCGCCTGTGGCGCGTCATATATTGGTCGAACGGCGCGGCAGTTATCGAAACGCGTGAACGAACATTGCCCTCGCTGGCTTCGTCAAGGAGGCATCGGAATCATCAGTAGCGCCATTCTGGCCCACATTGTGGACACCGGCCATGAAGTGGATTGGAAACGCGCTTTCCGAATAGTTTACAAGGTTCCCCCGCACCGAACGAAAGGTTACCGCCTTCGTATGCTTGCGACAGCTGAAGCAATATGCATACGATTGTTCCAGCCGTCCTTTTGCTCACAGAAGAAGCTGGTCCAGGCTCTCCAGCTTCCCTGGCCAGCGAAGATGGAAGACGCCCAGGTCGACTGCCTTCGGTCAGACGCGGTAGCGAACATCTAGCCCTCTACGACCTACTTCGTTTTTTCCCCTCTGATATTGACCTTCACGTAATCAATTCGTTTTGAACTAACTGGGTCGATTTCTCTTTCTAGCCTCTATATGATTGTAATGGTCTGACGAAGAATCATTGAAAGCATTTACTCCCCAGATGGTCTTTTGTTCTGGAGACTTAAATGGGAATTTTTAAGTTACCTAAGCGTATGTGTTTAATGTCTCAAGGGATTTGAACTCGACCAAAGACCATTGGGCTATCCCATCCTTGTTAATGATACAAGTTGTTAACATCGACGAATATGACGGATCACACGTTTTGAGTAAGGTCTGATTTGTTTGAACCTAATTAAGCTTGAAAATCACGGAAAGAAGATGAAGGCCGGTAGATGCGTACATTTCCTGTTGTCTCCTTATTACCATTAACATTAAAGCCATAAGTTCCTTGGATGTATAATCCTTATTTACCATCGTGCCGCTGCGTCAGATGGTTGATTACGTGTGCGAAGTAGCTGAACAGTGTGGCCGTTCACTACCAATTCCGACTGAATTGCTAAGATAATCTATACTATTGTGCACGGCGAATGTGGATATTAAATTTCCGAAATACACCATACCGTTAGATCGACAGAGTAGCGATGGGTGGCCCATTAGGTCCTATGCTCGCTGATTTCTTCATGCTGATTGTTGAAAGAAGCATTTCTACGGAAATAGCCTAGGTGTCCTACCGCAAACGATATGTCGATGGTATCTTGGCTTACTGTCCGTCAGAGCAGCAGTTCACACGTTTGGTATAACGGCTCAATATTGCTCACGGGTTACATGAGAAATAGAACAGAACAATTGTCTGCCATACATGGACCTACTCATAAGTAGCAAGGATGATGGATTGATTTATAGGTTCATTTAACGAAAATCAACTTGGTCCGGTCAGTACCTCCACTTCACCAGCTTCACACCAGTGAGGTACACAGGGACAATTGTGAAAACTCTAGTTAGTTGTGCCATACGATTTTTACGGCCGGCTGTCTGGACGATGAGACAGTGTTAACTACTCCAACACTAATGGCTAATGGCCACCCTCGAAGATTTATCGAGAAACACAGCCAACCGCGAAAGCCAAAGGACTTGGTGCAAAGGGCACGCAAGAAGAAAGTGTATATCGAGTTACATTTCAAAGATGACAGCAAAGCTGGAGACGACTAAGCGTGTAATTTGTACTACACAATGATGTTATTATGCTACAAAAATTGTCGTCATCAACCGAACCCGAAATTTGCACGTACCTCCAGCGAAGGAAGCTCAGCCTATTGAGGTCAACTTACACTGTGTGACTGAGGAAAAAGTTACCTAGGCAAAAGCAATAAAACGCTGACTTAACGAATAAAGGAACATGTGCCAAGATGGGTTCAACTTGAAGTTGCTCAGATTGCCTACCCTCGTCGGATTCCAAGTTCGTGCAGACCACCGGCTTCCTCGATAGGCAAACATCCATTTGACTCCGGTCACTAGATAGAGCTAAGCTCGCGTTTCAAGTTGCGTTACGTCACACTAAACTCCGCTTCCTTCGGTTTGCTGAGGCGGTCACTATAATTCGGAGTAAGCCAGCCTTGTGCGTTCAGAAACAGTTATTTGGCAGCCTAAATGTGCCTTGGACGTAGTTGTGAAATTCCGTCATTCGTTTTGCACCTTAAGCTTGTCAGGTGGCACCCACTGTTAGCTATATCTATGCATATCTAATTATGTTAATGGTACTAAGGAGACAATACGAAATGCATGCATCTGCCAGTCTTCGTCTACTTTCCGTGATTTTCGAATTGTTGAAGTGAATTAACTGCTCCAAATAAGTTTGCCTGTTTCCGCTACCGTCTGTCTTCGCGACGCGTGCTTCTGAAATGAGAAGAAATAACGGCGATAGGAGTCTGGTCAATCTTATTCAACGAAGCCAATGTTGCAACAAAGCTTCCCTTTGAAACTACAGTGTTATCCTGATGCTAATGATGTTATTTTGATACTCTTCTCTACTTTTATAGCTTTTGCGGGCTTTTACTGTCTAACTTATTCTGCTAAGCTGTCGTAGGTTCCGACCAGGAGATGTAAGCACTTGCTTATTTGGCAGGTGGAGCGAGAAGTAACATACCAGAGATTTTCTTCAGAGATGTTTCGATCTCTCATTTGTTCTCGGGAACGAGTTGGAACTTTTGGATCGTATCATTCTAAACATGGAAAGAAAGTAGATGAAATATGAATAATCAGTTACATTTAGCGGACCCGACTTTACCAATCTACGAACGGTTATAGCACATAAAGCGGAGTTGAATGGTACATGATTATTCAAAGTATGTTAATTCTGGAAGTAGCTAAATTACCAAATGTCCGAGCTTCGCTTTTGTGTCTACTTGACAGTGACCTTGTTGGTAGACTTTTGTAATGCATGCTAATGCGCTCTATTTTAAATTGGTATTCGGCATGTTTTACAGCATGCTAAGTGGCACCATCACAGCACTCATGAACATCTTACTGCTGTCCCACTGGAGTGTCGAATCGAGACCCAATTAGTATTTTGAAACAAAAAGGATAAAATAATTAAGTGAATCATGTGAATATTATGTTAATATTAGCGAACCCTAGCTAAATAAGCTTTTAAATATCTTGCCAGGTTTCAATACTTTGTTAGGCATACGGTTAAATAATTCTTACTGTTCGCACTGCTATCTTATAATACTCAGCGTGCATCACATATTTGGCAAACTATGAATTGTTTCTCGAAATAACTTACTTTGTCGACATGACAAGCTTGATAATAATATATAGTATGTTATTCACCATTTTGTACTCTGCAGTTTACTTTGCTTGGCAGATTTGCTCAGCATTTCTATTTCTTAAACCACTCCACTAAGCATATAAATAATTTATCACGAAGTAAGCTATCGATGATTAGAGTGCTACGTGTTATTTTCTGCCGAACAATCATTTAACAGCAGCCGAAACGGTACGTCTCACTTCACGATGTAAACAAATGTGTTATGCTTATATTTATGGCTGCTCAACTACAATTTAGGTTTGTAACAACGGAGTACTCTAGAAATAAGATTTTGCTCATGCGGATAGTCTTGGCAAAAGTTGAAAGGTTTCAGACGACACCCATATGTGTTCAGTGTGAAAACAAGACTCATTTCGCGAAATTTAGCGCACCACGGAATGTCTCGTATCGACTATGTCGCTTTGGATTATTCACCTAATACTCGTCTAGCTCAGTACATAATCTAAGGCTGTTAACCATTTCATTAATTTGACTACATTTTAGAAAAATAAGGAAAATAGTTCGTCACGTCCCGTTATATGTACATCAGGAGCAAGAAGCTCATCGCACATCGGCAGATATCAGAATCAGTAGCAGTAAGACATTACTGAGATGGGGAATGAATTATGCCAGTGTACAAAGACCGTAGGAAATTTTCCTGCATCGGTGCTTCGACCACTAAGTAACTCCAGTTGCGTCAGTTTAGATAACAGCTTGAGGTCATGAATGACAGGAACGTCACTGGAGAACAGGTTGTGGAATTCAGTTTTATAGAGAGATCTCTGTGAAAAGCAGTGGTAAACGGACAATGAATTAGACGCTCTTTCCTCACGCACACTAGCATGGTTTTACCTTTCAGGAAGACAACCATGTAAGATTGCTTCTCGCAACTAAAGCTGATTTCCATGTGGTTTAGTAGTAGTCTTTGGTGAGTGACTTTAATTAACGCTTTCGGTTTGTCCGGCCTCATTTGACATGCCCCCTTTTGTCTCGCAACTAGCGTATTGACGAAATGAAGTGCTCCTTTTGGCAAATAATGCCCAGTGGAGAAACATGTGTTGGTTTAGCAAACATTTGGCAGCAGGGAGGTTGACATTCTGCTTTTATAATGCCATAGATATTGGACCTGAAGCAGATGGGGCGAGCGTTCACAGGGTCATGAGGATTTACCCTAAATTACACTGGATACACAGTCCCTGTTTGCCAGTCAACGGGTAGACGGTCTGCTATCAAATGCAGTGGAAATACTTGGTAGATGTTCAAAGCATTAACTTAATCTATACTAATGCACGTGTGAGGCAGTAGGTCAGGGCGAAGTGAAGAGTTAAGGTTAGGTGCACGGATATGCGTCCAAAATTTATATGTAATCAATTAGATACCTTCTAAGAACCGTGTTGCCTGGACGCGTGGATGCTGAAGGATAAAGCCTCTAGAGAGAAGACTGTGACAAATCGCAAGAATAAAAATTTTGCTTTTCCGTCCCCTTCGTATCAGATAAGCAGCTATCTACTTTGGTTGTTTTGTTTTAAGTGTCTTGTTTTTGGGTATAAAGATTGATCCGCCAAATTATGTTTATACTTGTAACGTTTTGTCGATTGGCACTGCTTCTGTACGTTATACGCTCATATATGTAGTCGCAATAGAACATGCTTACAAACGCGTGAAAATGTCGTCGCAGGCGTGTATTGCTCTGATGGAGAATAAACATTTACAAGGTCCATCATCTTGTACAGAATAAACATGAGTGGAAGCAGAAACTTAAAAAGTGCTACCCAAAATTGAACATTGTTTATTTTGAACAAACAACCAAAATCCGTTGTGATCCAACTCATGCTGTCGACGCGCACGCAGGCTCTTGATGCTTCGTTCATATAACAATTTGGTCTGCCTTCTAAACATTTAGGCAACCTTTAGTTCTTTATAGGATTGGTCTCTACAGCATGTTACATCTGTGGAGGACGGGTGGTCAGTAAAAAAGAAGGATTGGCTTCGCATTTTTCTCAGTTTGTGCCGCTGAAATTTCAGAAAGTCGGACCAATCAAACCACACTGGTTTGAAAATGATTATAGTAGGCTGGCGCGGTTACGGTGAAGAATGTGGAACGCATTTCGTCTCTCTGGCTCCGCCACTGATTACGAAGCATATAAAAGACAGCGAAATGTTTGCAACAAAGTGAAATTGATAAAGCGTCGGAAGTTCGAAAAAAAGCTTGCAAATGGCCTCAAAGAAGATATTTGTTTACGTGAAACGCCGTTTGAAGCCAAAAGGTGACGTGTCATATCTGGAAGACGCGGACGGACACCTGCTTAATTCCAGTTTCGATCGCGCGTCCGCACTGGCCGCTCACTTCGCTTCCGTGTTTGCAAAGGAAGCGGCGTCCATACCGATCTCAGCGAGTAACATTCCTGTAGAACGCAACAGTTTGGTTTATGATGTCGACGTGGTGCGCCTGCTACTTGCGAACCTTGACGGTACCAAGCCTGCAGGGTCTGACAGGCTTCATCCGCTAATTAGCAAATCACTAGCTGCCATTATTTTGCCTGCTGTTACGGATCTATTCAACAAATCATTGTCTGTAGGCTCATTGCCAAACGACTGGCAACGCTCGGTGGTGATGCCGATCCCGAAAGGTGGTGAGCCCAGTAAGGTGAATAACTACAGGCCAATTTGTCTTACACCCTTTTTTGGCCAAAGTGATCGAGAAGACATTAAAAAAGCGTCTAATACATCTGCTGCAATCAAAATTACTTCTGACGCCGACACAGCATGCCTTCAGGATGGGATATCCGTGTGTTACCAACTTACTTGTGACGAGACAGGAATGGTTGCAAGCACTGAACCGGGGAAAGTCCGTCGACGTAATCTACATCGACTTCAGCAAAGCATTCGACAAAGTCAATCATGAATTGCTTCTAGACAGATTAAGGTCGTGTGGTGTCGGAGGATCGTTACATCGATGGATCCATGCATTTCTCGTTGGAAGAAAGTAGAGGGTACAGGTGGACGGCCATCTAACCGATTGGTATCCCTCGACCAGTGGTGTACCTCAAGGTACGGTACTGGGACCTACTCTGTTTCTCATCCATATCAACGAGCTGAACCAGCTTCTACGGTCGCCGTGTGCACTGTTTGCGGATGACCTCAAAATTTGGCGAGAAATTAATACGCTCGATGACTATGATATAATCTAACAAGACCTCGACCGCCTCGCAGTATGGTCTGCTGAAGTCCACCGACCGGTCAACCCGGCAATGTCCCTATTCATGAATCCCGGGAAGGCTGTTCACGGAAGGACGTACACCCTAGACGGCCAACCACTGCATCACACCCCTTCCTTGAAAGACCTAGGTGTACTCTCACGCTGCGACTTGAAGTCCGTCGACAACACCAACAAACTGTATTGAAACGGACTGCGCATGCTCTGGGCGCTGAAACGCAACTTCTGCACTTGGTCTGAGGACGCCGCCACTCGCCTCTGCTCTTCCATCGTCAGACCAGTGGTAGAGTACGGCTCGCCTGCATAATGTCTTATCACTCGCGGCGAAGCGCGAAAGATCGAACAAGTACAACACGTCGCTACCAAGTTGATCCCCAGCTTGAGAGGCTTATCGTATGAAAACCGGTGCATGAAACTTGGGATCTACACATTGTCGTATCGCCGTGTTAGAGTGGATCTTATCATGACCTACCGTATTTTACATCTTGGTGCTTTCCCCATGCTGAGGTCGTTACTCCACTTGCGAGTACCATGCACCACACTTGGGCACAGGTACAAATTCGTGGTACCTGATCTGAAGAAAATCCCACACCCCTGTGTTTCGAGCGGAGGGTTGTGCACGCCTGGAACAGTCTGCCAGAACACGTCGTCGATGCCGAATCTGTGCAAAAATTTAAATATTTGTTGGATTTACACTTCGCTAAAATTCGTTTCAGAGAACGGTTGCCACTTGACAACGATATCACCCACTTGTGACTCACTGTGTGAACAAGCATTTTATGTGCTACATAATGAGTTGCTGAACCATCTCAGGATAACCACCGGACGTGTATATTTTTTTAAATGCTTTTTGATTATAACCCGATGGGGTTGTACAGAAATATTTTCTACTTGCTCCAAAATACAGTATTCAGTATTCAGTATTCATTGTCAGAGAATTAGTTTCCAAGGTATGAAACCTGTCACAGTCTTCGTAGCAAGCTACCAGGTAAAATGTCGTCTAGCGTAGCCCATATATTGGTTATCGTTTCCTATTACATTTGCTTTCCCATTTCGTCTTCCGGGTTTCTGGCGTAGTCAAATATCGCACCTACATTCCGGTCCTACATCTACTTGCCTCGCGTTCGACAACGCGTTCGACAACCGTGACAGTATTGCGCTGCTAGTCCTTAGGTATGACAAAAATATATTTCATCCAGCTCTGACAATTAATAGATGTTCATCCAGCCGCCTACCAAGTATAAATTTGGCATTTCGACCACCACGGTCACATACGACCGATACCCACCTCGGAGCCGGGAGCCAACGGAACCATCGACCGGACGCATATTACTTTAAAAAGTTACCTATTATTTGGTACGTTAGGGTTTCGCTGCCGTTTTTAGTAAACGTTGCAATGAAACCTTTTCCTACGTGACGTTGTGCCATTAACGTTTTAATTTTTATCGCCTACTGCATCCATATTTTTCATGCAACGAGCAACAAAAATAGCCACGTCTCGTATTATGAAACACAGTTAAGTAAGTTTAGACTAGGAAGCATTTGGTGAAACTCAATTTGTGGATGGATTTTTTGAATGGTTTTAAACGTTCAGACAAGATGCTATAAAAATAACGGCATTTTTTCATATCCCGTTTTATTGTCCGTTTTAGTAAATTTAAATTACCTTTTTCTACCTGGGTGTGTGGCTGGAAACTGTAAGTCATGCGATTCGGTATGTTTTCAGGTCTATAAGCGGAATGTACGTATTCTTCGTGCATTTGAATGTGGGTCGATTTCCAAAACTGCGAGCGTTATTGTATATCAATGCTGTGATTTGTATAGCATTAGACTGACAAGTGACCCTGGATAGGTCAGCAAACCTGAGGTAGGCAATACATTTTAAGTATTTCACCATCTGCACCTCACTTTCCGACAGATTGCGCTTCATCATTATTGAGATGTATAATGTTAAACACTGGTGTCCCTTTTCTCAGGTATGTATAGAGACCGCACTTTCTTATCTAATCAGTTGTTACAGGTGCAGTCAGACAAATGAAGATAAACTTGGACATTATTCAAGTCGGTCACTCAGCAGTGAGGGTATTTCATAGTGGACCATTGTTAAACCGTATGGATACAATAGGTATATTGTCACATAGTCGTATGGCTGTGTTCCCTTGGCGAATTATGCGTTTGGCATTTTTCTACATCAGACAAAAGGACGCCAGAATTTGTCCCTCAGCACCTTTACATATGGGAGATGTATGTATGCACGATTCGCATCAAGCGTACCCCTTAAAAATTTAGAAAGCCTTAACGAGTTTAGAATTTGTCAGGCGCAGAGTTTTGCACCATTTCGTCCATAAGGTACGCCAAAAGCTATTGCATGTGATGACTAAGAGATCCGGGCTATATGCTAGATATAAGACAGCATTAATACCCATCCGATGATCTAACAATGCATCAAAATTACTACATAAAGAAGTGCGTTGTCATGCACGGGATAAAGTTGAGTTCATTTTGAACAGTTATTTTAGTTTAATGTTTTTATTCGTTCTCCTAGCTGAGTAATTTAATGTCATACATTTCACCACTTCCATCAGTGGCATCTTCAGTGTAAAGCTCCGTAGGGGAAATCTCACTGAAAATGTCGTTGGGAGGTAGCGTTTGAAATTACCCTCGTCGATCTGTGTCCCGTGACCTCTGTTTGTTAAATACTTAGCCGTCCAGCTTAACGCTTTCTCAGCTGTAGGTACACGGCATCAAGATCAATGCGGAGGTTAAGGGAATTCTCCGTAGAGAACCATACTTCTAGGAATTCCCTTCCTTTTCTTGTCCCTCCGTGCGCCAGAATTTCTGTTTTGTCCCAGTTAAAATTGTGTCCTTCCTCATCGAGGTGTGCTGCGATCTGTGACGATACATGATGATATCTACGCGCACGTTTGTGCTTCTTTTTCTTGTGGATAGTTTTCTCCCCGTTTGACCTACATAGTCTTTGTCACAGTTCTCGCATTTTATCCTGTAGATGATATTTTGGTGTTCTTGTGTCTCCAGTCTTGCTTTAGGTCTAGATAATATTCTTTTCAAAGTCCCAGTTGGTATGTGAGATATCGTCAGGTTGTGCGGTTTGAGGAGTCTGACTGTCTTTTCCGATATGTTTTTGATGTAAGGCAAGGCGATGTGTTTCGTCGTCGTTGGTGCAGGTGTGGTAGTTGTGCCCTTTCGGTTTAGGTGTCTTCTAATGAAACTGCGTGGGTAGCCGTTACGAATAAAAGACATAAACATTTGTTGTTCTGCCTTACGCTTTGCCTCTGCAGTATTGCAATGCGGTTCTATCCTACGAAACACTTTCAGGATACAGCTTATTTTGTGATACTTAGGGTGATTGCTGTTAAAGTTTAGGATTTGGTCGGTGTGTGTTGCTTTTCTGTAAACTGATGTTTGTAATTCGCCTTCTACCATTCTGGGGACCAGCACGTCCAAAAAAGGTAGTTGGTTTTCCTCCTCTTCCTCTATGGTGAAACGAATGCCTTCCATTACATTGTTAAGTAGGTCTTGTGCGGTTTGTAGCTGGTTGCGTTTGAGAATCACAAACGTATCGTCAACGTATCGCACCCATAATTTCTGACTAAGGACTGGGAGTATATCCTCTGCCAACCTCTGATGACGACTTCTGCAATGAGTCCAGATATGGGGGATCCTATTGGGGCTCCTATAACTTGCTCGTAGAACACTCCGCTGAATTTGAAGTAAGTCTTAGGACACAAGTCGAGTAGCTTGCATATGCTTTCAGTTGTTAGCTTCCCAGTAGTTTGTCCTCCTTTATTCAGACGTTATTTGATATTTTCTTTTGCTATCTGCAAGTTGATGGAGGGGAAAAGTGCGGTGACGTAAAAGGATACCATCACTTCTACATGGTCTATCCTTATGCATTTGAGCTTTTCCAAAAACTGATGAGCAGTATTGCTGGAGTATTGCGATCCGCTGGTCAGATGTTTGAGGCCCTTCCATAAATCTTTAGCCAAGTTGTAAGTTGGTGTAACTGGGAGTGATACTTTGACCGGCTTTTGTGGTTCATGGCAGTAATTATATATAAGCGCCGTGAGATGGTTCAATAGAAATTCCTGATATATGATGCTGCCGTGATCCTAACGGACCGATAGCATTATTAGATCACGGTGAACTGTTTCTTTCGTTGCTTGCAATAGCCTTTCATACGCTACAATTAAACACGATTTATGCAACAGCTGAAAACTAGCATGCAGCAAATTAAGACGTTTCTGGCATCTATTGAAAGGTATTCGGGCATAGGTTAATTATGGGATGACACAACAGTTCATTATTTCCCTGTTATTCTTTTCATGCAGCAACATTTGTCTAATATATAAGAAATTTCAAGAATGTAGCTAGGTGCAATAATTATTGGAAAAGCAAAAGGGGGTTGCAGAGTTATCTCGCATGCTAAGTATCTTCATGCGTTTAACAATATGAATCAAGTTTACTTAAGACTTATAAATGTTTCCTAGCGTATCACATCTGAACAGGGAGGGGACTATAAGCTTTCAGATTGATTGGTAAAATTTGAACATCGCTATAGATCAAGCAGGTTACAGCGAGCTGTCAGCTGTCAATGGCAACGTCAAATTTCGCACCAACGACTTTCGTTTGCACAGCTCAGGCTTCTGAATTTTAATTGTCAAGAGTACGAAGTTACCAGTAAATGGTTGAACAGGCTCCTGGAGACAAGTTAGTTACTATATAAATTGTATGTTTAAAGTACTTACCTCGAACACTTCGGTCGCTTCTCGTAAAACGTTCTAAAATAGAGCTTTCTACATTCTTGACAGTAACATGCCGAAGAGCAGCTGGGAATTGCTCTGCTTTCACCCTTGCTAGACGCATGGTCCTGGGTCCAATATACTGTGTAACAATGGTGATGGTGAACTGAAATAAGACATAGGAAGTATTTTCGCCAATGACATGACATTTGGCGGCCGGTTACCTTCGACTCATTGTAGTGAAACTAGAGGGAAAGCGTCCTTTTTTCTTTAAGCCGATGTCAATGTAGGCCGAGCTGGAAATATGGTATGTCTCTTGTTGAGTAACTCAGTGTACCCAGTAATTATCAGTTTTCGGACAAATGATAGTTTTTTGGTTTTACTTGTCTCTGGGTTGCAGCTATTTGCGGTACCAGAGAGTAGGCAATGAACCAGGTTTTGTTAAGCCCTTAACGACACGTGCATTGTGTTACTCAGGTATGGGTTCCAGTACATCCTCCATTCCAACAAGCCATCGTTAGCCGTCGTGGCCGAATGTGCAGAAAGTGCAGCCTATTGTCTTCATCCATCTCGCAAGTAAATTACAACTAAGGGTGAACGGCATTAAAATGCTTCAGCTGATAAACATAATCAGTAGTCAGTAAATAACAAAAAATGAATATATCGGCAAGGCAACGGGGTTGGATCTAAAGTGAAGCCAATAAGTGCTAACTAGGTCCATTTTTCAACACTTTCAAGTAAAAAGTCAAAAACTAGCGATACCAACGCCTACCTCATCAAAACCCCATTTTTGTTTTAAAAGATTCCATCAAATAAGTACCAGTTTTTGAGTGTACGGATCGAAATCAGTCCTTCGACGCCTTGTGTGGGAATGCCGACTGTGATCTTGTATTACGTTACGTATCAGCAGATAAATATGATGGTTTCTATTAGCGTAACGTTTATAATGAGTGACTCTAAGTTGAAGGACGAAATCAATTTGCGTGTGTTGGTTATTAATAGCATTCCAATCCTTTGTGAAGTCGAAATATGTATGCAGGTGTGACGCGCCGTGTTTTCTGTAGATCACTTAGCGCTCGGATTCAAAAGCATGTAGGTAGATGGCGAATTGTTCGCCGTGTATGGCGTGTGCTTTTTCGTCAAAGACTAGACGATGTTTTGTCCGTCACAAATTTATGTATACAACAGATTAAAAAATTAGCGCATAGGCGTTTGAAATCGCCCCTAGGCTAGCCATTGTGCCTTATGCCAAAGCATGTTGAACTTGTACACCGCGATTCGGAATTTGTCGATTAAATACAGTCGATTCGGGTAATCGTATCACATCGGGACCAGACCATTTTGGTCCAATTAAGAGACTGATCCGATTTACCGAAGTTACCAAATGTAACAGGATGGGACGTGTCCTACATAAAATAGGAAACTACTATTTTGACCCGTATTGGCGGCGTATATTTATAGCAAACATACAAAAGAACTGCTTTGATAACAAACTATGTTCACTGAAAAAGAAATTTACAAACAAATTCTTCGTAACGACCTACAAGATATTCAGCATGCAAAGTACAGATTTATACAAAATGATTACCGATTTCCACTCAGCGTTTGAAGACCGTATCCAGTGTGGTTTGAAGCATTCTTTTAACAGACTGCATGTTCACAAAATCACGACAAACATGTAACGCAGTAATAGGACTACCTTCATTTCCTTCCTGCATAAGATATCGGTGCAATATTTCAATGCATTTCCTTGCACCCAGTTTCGTGAATGGTATCAACACGTTAGAGTTCTCTTCATCACTTCCATGGTCTTCTGTTGCTGTCGTATGTTTCGCTGCTATTCGAGCAACAATGGCAGCACCGCATTCTTCATTTCCATCACAGAGTTGAATTTCGTTGTCGATTGACAAAAATTCGTAATTTTCAACTTGTTTCAGCTCCACATTCTAGCCGTCATTTTCATTTACAATCACCATATCCACATCCATCTCCGAGACAATGTGCTTAAAGCCACAGTGAGAAAAACAGTTCCGAATTGTCGCACTGCTCATTTTTCGCCAAATTTCGGCCACGAAGGTAACGGCTTGCAAAATGTTGACATTTGCACTGATTTCTCCGGCTGTCGAGGATGAGGTCAGCAAGCCTTCCTCAATTGATTCAAGGATGTACTTCACCAAACGTGAACGACATAAGTTCTTCAAACTTTTTATGATGCCCAGGTTCATTGCCTGTATCAAATATGTTGTGTTGGGAGGCAGAAATTCCATCTGGATATTCTTCAAGAAATCCAATTTGAATGTGCTACACAATTATCTAGAAGTAATAACACTTTTCTCGACTGGCCTTGTAGATCTGTATAAAAATTCTACACCCATTATTTAAAAAGTGTAAAGCTAATCCTTTTGTTTATGTTCGCTCGATACACAACTGTTAAACTGTCCATTCTGAGTCCCTTAAAGCAGCGAAGCTTCGCACATTTTCTTATAACTAGCAACTTCCTTTTGTCTGTTCCGAACATGTTTGAGCAGCACAAGACATTTACGCGATCCGTTGATTTCTTGCACCCAGATAGAGTAACATATTTGTAATTTAAGTAGCCGTCCGGTGTAGCCCTATAGTACAATCCGGTTTCATCAGCATTATGGATGTCATCTGCCGGAAATTGTTCAAGAAGATCTGGTAGTTTTGTTGATTTCTATTCTCCAGCGCGAGCGCTATTGGTACTTTATTTCTCACCAAATGCTTTCTTAAATTTTACATTTGTCTAGATTTCCATCGAGAAAACCAGACGTTCGTAGCTATAAAATCTTCGTGGCCCAGCATTATAGAGAGTTCTTATGCTTTGTACTTTAACATTGGGCCACTTACTCGCACGGCTCGTCCATTAACAAAGGCAAACCAATCATTAAGGGCCTCATCGACGTCTGGATCCTTGCCTTTACGCTTCCGCTTTTGGGAAGTACCTCGTCGTCCTTCATATTGTGCCCATTTTTCTCGCAGATGTTTCTCTCGTTTTATCTGGCGCGACATTGAAGATTTTGCCAAGCAGGTAATTTCCACCAATCGACGCTGACTAGTGGTTGGTCCCTGTTCCTTGATCTGATCTAGGATACGAATCTTCTCAGCTAACGTCAAGTCCCGTCGTGGCATTTTCTTAACATGCAACAAGACACGCACATTTCACTGAGGTAAACTCGAGTCCGTCTCCTGGGTATTTCTATGGTTGACCTAGCCACCTTCTGTCCTATGATTTGCTGGACCTGCGTGTCCGCGATCACTTGCTGTGCTCGAGAGTAGGCCCGCAATGCGGGCTCAGGGCATTCGGCTCAATAGACGTGCGGTAAATCGATCGAGCGGTTAACGACCTGTGAACAAGCATGTACGTCTGCGCTCCGCCTACAAGCGTTGGAAACTACAGTCAGTTGCGGGCGGTTCTGAAGCCAATTCGATAGATGAGCCCCAAGGTTGCCACAGTTAACTTTATCTAAAGGCCAACTCGGATTACCGTAACCAAATGATACGCTTTCTTGCCCGACATATGAACTGTGGGTTTAGTCCACACATTCAGGCACAGAAATTGATTTTAAAACCTCTGTTACCTGCCACCTTCTATCGTCTGGTCCGATTAAGCGGAATTCCGGTCCTAGTAAGCGGCTAAAATTAGTCTAGCGTAATAGCATTCGTTTCGGTTCTTCAGAATTTGGCCCGAATAAGCGGCTGGTGTTATTAACCGGTGGTCCTATTAACCGGAATCGACTGTATGGGTTATTGGAACTATAGGCATGAGAAACGTATTCGCTAAATCCGGTTTAAAAGGCGTGCATAAGGCTAGGCGTATCATAGCTGCAGCAACCGGAGGAGTATAACCATCGTAAGTTGAACGATTTTGTTCGACTTAATGGATGGTATCTGGAATACCTTTGGTCGTGTGTTTTACGGGTATATGCAACAATCTATGTCGCTGCTCACAGGCTAACCATAGGCACAATACCTGGACTATCAACGTTTTGCTTACGCAAAGCTGCCTAATGCTGAAACTAATTAATATGTCGACTGGAATTCAACGAAACTGTTCTATACTATGAAGAATCTATATAACCGTCTACGAGCAATTTCGCATTTTTTCCGTCCACCGAGTGAAGATAAAACGTCGCTTGTAAAATTATTACATTAGTTGTATACCGCAAGCAAATAAATTCCGGCTTGTAAACACTTATTATAAATCGAATGTTCTGACCCGTATTGGTAGGTGATAGAGCTGCATTTTGGGGTGATAATTATACGTTTTGAAGCAAATGCAGTGACATAGCCTCTGACTTTCACGTTGTACAGAGGCTGGTCGAATAAGTATAGAAGTGTTTGCAATGGCCATATTAGTCATTAGGTCCAGCTCTTGTCTTTTTTAAAGACTACGTCACCGGGTCTTCTTATTTTAATAGCTGCTAGTTACGATGAGCGAATGTTCGGCTGCTTATCCAGATTTTCCTTGTCCAGTCGGATCGTAGAATTATTCGACGATCGTCTTGAAATATCTGGGTTTTTCGGGGCTGGGTGTTGCAGCGTTTTTGCAAATTCGTTACCTACAAAGAATATCACTTTTATATCTGCAGTCAAAAACGGTCTTACTTGTTCTTGTCCTCAGGTAAGTGCTTTGCGGCTGAATGTACGACAGACCAAAAAATTTCAATTATGTGGCATAATATACAGTTGAATGTCAATAGACACAAGGTGGTTACGAACCGCAGGCCTTCTACTGATCAAACAACTTGCTGTCGTTAAGGTTGCAGTGATTTAACACTTTCATCCATTTGGTGATTTCACTTTCGTGCTTCATGGGGCTATCCTTCTGTATCGGATCTAAGTGAATTTATGGAGTCACCTTAAATTACGTACATATTTGAATGTTGTATGACTAATCTAAGATTACCCTATATGATTATTGTTCGGCTTAGCAAGTAAATTCTCAAATAAATATGTTAATTTTCGCACTGATTCCAGTTGCTGCGACCGAAAATAGTTGAAAACTGCGACCATTAGCTCTTATAATTTCGGGATAGATGCGCTAGGATCATACTGAAAGTCCACAGGCCTGAAAATAAAATAGTTAAATAAATCAGGTAATACATCGATTCTCGTATTGAACCTATACATGTGTGTTCCATTTACTTGGAACTACCAGTAGATGAATGAGTAAGGCAAAAGGAATATTATGCACACGTCATTCACTTCGAGTGGAAGCCAAAGGGAATGCTTCACGTAAAGCAGCCATTACGCACAAACAGTTGCAGTTAATATACTGCTAATTAAAAGAATTCGCGCAAGTTGATACCTTAGCATAAACGTGACTTCAAAATTAGTTGAAACACCAGTTGCGCGGGTTGGTTGCTCGGCTGTTGATTAATTCGCAGAGCATGATTAAGCTTTCGCCTACGTTACGCTACTAGATGATAGATGGCATCGTCCGTGCGGTGCTGCGCGGTATGCAAACTCGCCGATTGCATGGTCCATTATTGGTTAATTGGTTGGTGTTTTCGAAAGTATCGTCTTCGATTTCCGCCCCGTAATGTTTGCCAATCTTTTACCGAGGACAAAGCAGTTGCTCGAGTTGTTCACTGTGTGCCAAGATTTTGACTCGCTTTTCAAATGAGCGGAGATATTTTGTTCTGAGTTCTTATTGTAAAGGATCGTTGTCATTGCATATGCTCGTAAATTTTTTAGCACAAACCCAAGCCGCAAGCAACTTCCTTTACTTTGGTTTCTCCACTGGGCAAGAACTTCTGCTCGTTCTAGTCAAAGTTATGTGCCTCCTCATCCACCTGCGCTGATACCAGTGACGATACGTAATGTTTTCTACAAACGAAATAAAATTCTTCAAAACTGGTAGCAAATTTGCTTTTTGTACGCCATACATAAATATTATCATGGAAGCGGTCATAACGTTTGTAAACGGCGCTTGTTATTTCATGTGTATCACGGTGTTCAGCTTGTCATTATGCTTCTGGATGTAGTGATTGGCTTGTAAGCAAATATCAACTTGCTTTGATTTAGCAATCAAGCAGTAATTTCATGAGTCTTCTAAATTTAAGACAAAAAGATCCCATGCTTAACATTGGTATCGTTTCACTATATATAGGGCTTGCGCCTCAAACTTCATTCGGTAAAACTGCATAATTGTCCGTTGAGACCAAATGATTTGTAAAGGTGAATTTTTATTTCCGTTTATTACTCGCACTACAGCATGGCTTCAATTCTAAAAAGATCTCTACAGTAATTGTTTTTGTTATTATCGGTGATTATATTTGTGCTCGAATATTTGGCTCCTATATCTGCAATTCTTCTAAACGTGTGCCTTAAGTTAACTAGTTCATACCCTTGTCACCATCGTTTTAAAGATTGGTATCTTTTTCCCTGTCACTCGCTTCATTCTAGTATGAATGCCAACCATTGCTTTGATAAGTAGTCGGTGTGCAAATGTCACTTAATTGCGTTTAATTCTTACAAATAGATAGTCGCAGTGAAACGCTCAAAATGTAAAGCATATCATTAGCAGTAGGTCGTCTTCCAACGTTTCCATGATGATCTTAGCAATCAGCCCAAATACTGGGGTTCCCATCGGTGCCCTTCATGTGTTCATATATCTCATTTGAAAGTTAAGTAGGTAGTGAGGCAGAGATGGAAAAGCTCGCAACTACCTGCGGCCACCAGATTATTTATTTTCAATCTACATTGTTTAGTCATTTCATGTGATCTATTTTAACAGATGCAACTTGACTAATGTGATTTAAGTACTGATATCAAATTAACCCATTGTTTCGTTAATACATATATGCAAGCTTTTGACATCCACAATGAATTACTTGGTAATATTTACGTACTGGCGCGATGCTTTCGTTGGATATATGAAGCGCGTCCACAGATCTTTAAGCAAGTAATATGTAGGTGTTTTTGAATTGAAGATACAGGCCGCAAATGGCAAAATTGATTGAGTAGGTTACCCGTACGATACCATTAATTGGGTCTACCTACATAGAAGCGAGACAACCGCACGCAACGTTGAGCATCGTGGTTTGTGCTGATTACGAAACTAGTCTATCTGTGTTGATGAATACAGCTTGCGAATATTGTGAACGTTAATTGCAATAAATATACCAGAAACATTTCCGTGTTAACTGCAGACGTACAACAGATAATCATTTGTAAAAACTAAGCCAGTTAACTAAAGCTTTTGGCAAATTATTGTGCTGATTGTAATTGCGTGATTCATTGTTACGTACCTGAGTGAATAATTATCATGAATATAAATTTGATGACAAGGCTCGACCCATTCTTAGACAGCGCATCCTAGATCAATAGAAAGCATGATAATCTGCAATAGCCAAACGGCTTTATTCAAGCAAATATCACTTATTCATTCAAAAATTACAAAGAGCGACTCGTCAGTAGCGACCGGCTAAAGCAAATGTTAAATAAGGACTGCATGTAATTGGATCCTATTCTCAATGATTCACAACCAAAATCATTTCCACACTGCTATTGTAAGCCAACTTAAGTTTTGAGGAACACTGAAAGTCAGCAATGAGCAAATAACAGTTCCTCTAAACGGTACATGGTCATACATTTACCCGTGTAAATAATGACATCTAGGGGAATTGAATAGGTATAGACATACGTTTGAGCCGCTTGGAAAAATTGCGGTATATTTGAGCTGTTAAATGTGCCAACATTCTTCGCACTTAGAGCATATTTGTTTATTGAAATGATTAATGGAACCAGCTTGTTTTCAACACAAAATTATTTTGGAAGTATTTGCTGATATATTAATGTTACTCCTGGTGAATTGTGGTTGTAACGGACAAATTAACTTAACCAAACTATCTGGCGATTTCTTCTATTGCTTGATTACCAAACGAATAATCAGTACCTCTTGATGGCTTATTGGAGAGCGCATTATAAAATCTCCGTTGCTTTTTGTACATTCGGACTTTCATTAACCACATGTGTAAACCCGTCTTGCATCGCTCCATGGTTAAGCTTGCTTCTAACGTATTCTCCCTTAC
This sequence comes from Dicrocoelium dendriticum, assembly GCA_944474145.2. Classification (NCBI taxonomy): domain Eukaryota; kingdom Metazoa; phylum Platyhelminthes; class Trematoda; order Plagiorchiida; family Dicrocoeliidae; genus Dicrocoelium; species Dicrocoelium dendriticum. The sequence continues at coordinate 88,536,097 of OX104070.1, forward strand.
TTCGTGTGCACTGGCTACTATATTATTAATTGAGGATTCATCATATCCTTCTAAACCTCTTGGATATTAGAAACGTCTTGCTAGATTGCGCTCATCTGCTAACTATAGCTCTTCACGGCAGGTTGCATTTGAGAGTCGATTTATCGTAAGCATTTGGTCTGGAAATTTATTGTGCAACTTGGATCTTCCGGCTTTGAATTTGGAATAACACGGCGGCGCTAGCAGTTGTTTAATTACCAAGAATGATTTGTCTTTATGAGTGGTATTAAGCTGTTAAGGTTATTGCTGTTTATAATCTATAAACCAGATGTACAGATAGTGGCCCAATAGTGACAGTTTTATTCCGAATAAAAGATATTTGTTTAGACACACTCAGGCCAATACGAACAAATTTATTTATCTCAGTTGGATAAACGTTTGGAGTTCCTGGGACGATAAAATCGTCGAAGGCGATTTCTGCTTCTCCTTCATTTTTATAACCTATCCCATCGGAGGTATTTATGACTGGATTCCTTCCGGAATATTATAGGTATGCCGTTTAAAGGATTTGTAAGTCCGGCGTGTATGACACCACCTCAATGCCTTGCAATACGTCTTTAGATACTAGTTATGCAATTAAAACCCCTGAATAAATTTGATCTCGGTCTTTGGGTCTCCAAGCCGTTAGTTATACTGACATCATGTATTGGTGACATAAAAAGCAGATAGCTATTTGGAATGTTACAACTCGTAAATTGTGCTCATGAAAGGACGCAAAAGTATGAACAAACACCAGATGAAAAATGTTTCCGTTGCTTATTTATAACGTCCTAGATGTTTCGGATAGATTTACTAGCCTGCGTTTTTGACTCCTATATTTAAGGATTTAAGTATCTTCCTTTTGAGCGCTGCATCACGTACGCCAACATACAGCAAAGTAAAACATCCGTACCTAGAGCGTCACTCAAGTTTTGACCACGTTCAAATGAGTTGCTCCATTTGTGGAATTTCTACAACAGGAATCCGCATAAACTACGTTGACAACTCGCCATTAGCGAAGTCAGGGGAATGTAACAATATTTTTTCAATTTGACTGATAATATTTTTAGAGACATTTAAGTAGGTTTAACAAAATTGTAAACTAGGATAAAAAAAACGAATTATGTAACTGTCTTGGGAAGAAATACTGCATAAATGTGCTAAAGGCATGAATGAATTGGATATGATACAACAGCAATTGTCACCGCCCACCAGAAAACAATGCGTGGCCTACTTCCACTGGTTGACACTTCGTTAAGATCAAAACACACCTCCCGCGAATTATAGTTAAGAACGGATAAACACACAACCATATAATGTAGCGCACTATGTATCCTTAACAATCAAGCTTAACAGTTGTTAACTAAAACAGCTTACACCTGGGACCTAATATGCTTAATTGCAATTAGTGTATCCTGAGCAATTATACATGAGAAAGCCGCGATGCATGGTATGTCTTTTGCACGAAGCAATCTCCCCAGCAAGGAACGATGGGTAATTTCACTAAATCTGTGAACTGCTTTGGGAAGCGGTAGATGATCAGGAAATGCGAAATGTGGACTCAGTATGTTGTTGTCTACAACTTATACGCAACAACACTTGCCTTTGACAATTGTTTGTTTACCCACAAATTCACCCCGTGAGCGATGCCTAACAAGCATTGAGATGGGTTAAGTTAAGACTTATGCAGTCATGTCCCCAGCTCAGGTTATTTCAATTTTAACAGATTGAAGTTTTCGTCATTCCTGAACAAGTATTTCAAGACCTAACTTAATAGGCTTATTGTTAGTTTTCTGCTCTTCAAACATGTTAGTTTGCTCGCCTGATTCAGTGGGCCATCTAAACAATGCTTGCATGATATTTGGATCAAGAACGGATAATTCATTTGCAAAAAGCAAGCCATGGTGTGTTCCCTGGTGTCAACTGATAACTAAACAATACAACACTGTACTATTTTAAAACAGCGTAAAACTTTGACTGGCTTTGGATAAGAAAACACTAGGTAATAGTATCACACTTATTTTAAGAAGACATATGTGAGTAGTTTAATGACCCTTCTAGTTATACTGCTTGGATAGTGTTTGCTGATATAAAGTGCTTTTAGCTTATCCGCTTTGGATTACATTCTCATTCGATTTGCAACGAATCATTCATTACATCGTGCAGAACAGGAAAATGTTTGACGGTAACCGACGCAGCGTAGATTGTGTACAAGATCAGCCATAATGAAGGCACCTGAAGTAAAAAGATAGTGCACCATAAGAATGGTTTACTTTTGGTAGTAAAAATATTGTTATTGTTATATTTACAGTTGTGTTTCTAAACACACGGTAATAAGTTGCTTTGGCTTCGTACGTCAAATTATAGCACTTTATGCGTACTATCCAGTAATAGTTAAAATTCAACTTAACAAAACGCTGTTACATCATTATAGAACAACAGATGCAACTTGGTGAGCAGATAAATGCATAAAATGTCCGTTTAACAATTAACACTTGGATATCTACAGCGGATAATGAACACGACCTCAACAGTTCCTTAGGCATGGAACCTCCAATATTAGTACTGCGCAATGGCAGTTTAAAACATATTGAGTGGTTATAGAAGACTTGAAGATGAAATGTTTTGGACATTTATTATATATGAACAAGGATCAATGAGGAATCATTCATTACATTGGATCAGCGTACAACTATTCAATAACTTTCCGCTGACTTAAACATATTGCATTTGACAGTTATAAATGGTCTACGCACGGAATAGAATAATGAACTTGACTGTGAAGTGGTTGGCGTAGTAATTCGGTGTAAATCAGCGAAACCGCCAATTTGATGTGACACCTGCCATTTTTTTGCGCCATATAAATAAATATATAGTTTACAGTCTGTGTAAATAGATTGCCCTCGCAAACATAGTAGAATAGGAAAACAAATTTAGAGTAAAATTATAAAGAAAACCAAATATAATTTTGTCCACTTTCCCACACACGGTTTATTGGTCGTTTCTTGACTGTTTATTGCGATTGGGATGGGGAAGCAATGCAACATTAGGTTGCACGCTTACCATCGATTTCAAATGTAAGTTATAAATTTCTAAGTTTCCAAACCAGCGGCACTGGGCAACATTAAGACCCCATCCAGTGAGTCGATAATTAACCAACCAAAGTTAGCTGCTTTGTCAGTTTTCAATCCGGTTCATCCAAAGTGTAAGCTGCCTACCAAACTGCCTTCTCAAGCCCTGTTCAGGCAAGGCGAACAAGGCATGACGCGGAAGAAGTTAAACGGTTATAAAGAAGACGTGTCTAAGCCATTGTAGTTGGCGCAGAGACAAGTGTCTTGAGAGACTGGCCGCATACACACAATGCACGCTGTCTGTTCTTAATGTTATTTAGGTTGTGAGAAGGATGGCGTTCAACGGCTATTGAACTCCGGCAGTCAAAGCAGTTGATCGGTACGAGCATGCCAAATTACGCAACCGTTTAACAGTATAGCTGGGACGTTTAAACTATGAACCCGCGGTTTGCTGTGGAGATGTTTGTTAAGGCTACAACATAGTTGCTTTAGCTTGGATGAAGCGAGAAATGCTCTTAAGATGTGCATCGGAAGCTCTTTTACAGCTGCCACACCGGCATCGATGCAAATGCTTATGTAAATAACACTCTGTACAAATGTCACTGTCTCACTATCAATGATGAGTGCAGGAAAGTGCTTAATCCAGACATAAAAAGCACTTTGGACTTGCATCATATAAAGTGCATGCCGTAATTTAACCGTCAGGCGGTTAAAATATGTTAGATGGCCTACGAACCGTCATTTCTCAGCGTAATCTTAAATATCCACACGAATACTTGATAGTAGAGTACAATGGATCATAATGTCCATGCTTCCCATCAACCCGAATCAGGCGCCATATTCAATCACCAACATGTGCTTTATCATGTACGCTTAATAAAATTTTTACCCACAAATTTTGCCTACAGGATATATGTGATTTCCACAAATATCGCAAAGACATTACAATTAATGCGTGCGTAATCAGTGCAAATTGCTTTTTACCAGCGGGGTGGCATTTTGTCAAGCAAAGGCCGGCGGAGCTGCGCAAAGAATTGCCAATCTAAATACAGTAGAAACGACAACCATGCCTCAAGTAATAAGACGGAGCTAGGGATAAGGTGGGGTTAAAATTTACGGAAGCATGCAATGCAAAATCATGAGTAGAAGGATTTTCGTGAGTATTTTTGTTCTTGGCAATAACCGACAATTCGGATAAGCCAACAAACTAACCAGGAACGGAGCAGACGGTCGTATTGCCCTAATAATGCTCGTCCGCAATGCGCATTGTTATGTCATATACGCAGGATCAAAAAAAAGAATACTAGTGCCATGCGCCAACTAGCCCGTAGCTTATGCAACTGCGCTATGAAGGACGATAACCGATCATCACTAATTTTAGCTAACTGCGATACAGCCCGACCCAACGTTCACTGATATGATGGTACTTGCCATGCAGATGACAGCGGTTGGCCTTTCGGCGTCAGGACTTTCCGGTTACAGCAGCTGTGTAGCGACGTATCAATTATGAAGGCCGTAAGGGCGAATATGCATTACTAGTGAGTAGAAGGATGTCGGCGAGTATCCATGTTCGTCACATTCGTTAGATAATTCAGAAAAGTCAACCTCCTTGCAGGAAAAGCAGCAAACGGAAGTTTTGCTACATTAGGGATCGATGTGGGTGGCCTCCTTTGGTACTCTGCGGAGGATCGAACGCATGTGTGCTAGCGGCGTGCGTAAACTAGCCTAAGCTTATTCCTTTGCGCCACAGATGACGGTAGTCGATCATTACTAATTGTTATCTAACTGCCATATAGCATGACCCAAATTTTACTGCCATGATGGCAACTACCATGCAGATGACAGCGTTTAGCTTTCCTATGTCAGGACCTACGGGTTACGGTAGATATGAACTGTATTAGCACTACGGGAATCCGTAAGGCCAAAAAAAATTGCTTGTAATTAGCTAGAGTTTGGTGATTATTGTTTTCGCTGCAATTGGACCATAGATCAATGGCGAGATCCCCTAGCGTTCATGTGTTCAATCCTCCGTAGAGGTCGAATTATTGCACAAAACTGACCATCCCTATTAGGGCAAAATGGCCGTTCGTTGCTTTTCCGCATATGTGGTAGACTTACCTAAATTTTCGACCAATTGCGATGAAGGAAAGTACGCACGGAAATCCTTCCACTCGCAGGTAATACAAATTCGCCCTTACGATTTCCATACATGTTATGTCGACCCATAGCTGCCGTAAGCGGAACGTCCCTGACGCTAAAAGGTTAACTGCTGTCATCTGCATGGCAAGTGCCTTCAGGTAAGTGGAGGATAAGTCGTGCTATATCGCCGTTAGCTAAGAATTAGTGATGGTAGATTAACGTCATCCATGTCGCAGTTTTATATGCTGCAGGCTACTAGGCGCCAGCCAACGGCAGCCGTGGGTTCTATCCTCCGTAAAGGACCGAGTGATGCAAACTACTGACGTGCTCCAATATGGCGAATCATCCATATGTTGCTTTCCCAGATTGGTATGTGAATAACCTAAAATGTCGACCGATTGCTATGAACAACATTATGCACCAAATCTTTCTAATCAAACGAAAAGCAAATTCGCCATTAAGGATTCCATAATTGTTTTGTCGTTTTATGGTTGTTTTGACCGGGAAGTACTAAGGTTAGGTAGCCATTCGCAGTCATCTGCATGGTAGTTGCCTGCATGGCGGTGGAGGATGGGTCGGGATTTATCACAGATAGATAGCTATTAGTGATAAACGGCTACTGTCCTCCACGGCACATTTGCATATGCTGCAGTCTGTTATGCGCAAGCCACTCGCAGTCAAAAGTTGGATCCTCCGTAGTGGGTAGAAGGATGCGCACAACTAATGAACTCCCATACGGCGAAAAGGCTATTTAATGCTTTTTCGATTAGGCGGTTCACTTATTTGGTTTGTCGGGCGATTGCGACGATCGTGAAATACTCACCAATATCCTGCTTTATATAAGTAATACAACTTCGCGCTTACGGATTCCAGAAATGCTATTTCGATGCGTATCTGTCGTAACCGGGAAGTGCTGAAACCAGAAGACGAAGCTCTGTCATCCGCATGGCATGTGCCTTCCTGACTGTGGGGGATGGGTCGGGCTATATCGCATTTGGCTAACAATTAGTGATGGTATGGTATGGTACTCCATGGCGCAGTTCCAAAAACGGCGGGCTTCTTCGAGCCAGCTACTAGCAGTCATGGGTTTGATCCTTCGTAGAAGATTAAAGGATGCGCACGCCTTCATAGGGCGAAAAAGCCGTCTTTTGCTTTCCTGTTATGTGATTTACACATCTGAAATTTCGGCTGATTGCGAAGCAGAGAGAGATGCCTTGCTTTTATTTTTCTCGCTTTTATTTATTCAACTTTTTTCAATGGTTGGTGAACGCATGGTGCGGGATATAATACTTCACGTCTTGCGGCCTACCGTTTGCAAAATGCAGTATAAGTTTGCTTTTTTGGTCTTGGATCATTTTCTTTTATCATGGATTACGGAACCCACGCTACATTGTGACCCATGGTGACTCTGAATTCAGTCTCGACCTAAACGATCACTGCGACCGTCACATAATTAGATGATTCCGGTTTGGCTCCCTCCCATAGTGCAATCCACGACTGACGGTTTCATCTTGCTTTAGACTCCTCAGGTTTAGATCAGCGGATGTGGCAATGGAACTCGGCACGTAGTTTTTGACGGCTATCGCCATTATCATTAGCTCAATAAGCTCCACAATCAGTGTTTATATCAGCAGTTAGGAGTTAAATTGCCGGTGTTGGAACTCGGCCATTGGTCTTTTACTGCGACGAGCAATATCGCTTTTGGGCTCTGATTAGTTTAACCACAGCCTTCGCTAATGCGGCCATTGGGTCCGTCATGGAACTGAAGGGTTATGGTGTGCCACTTTCTCATACCTGTGCTCCCTGGCAGTCTGTTGCGTCTTGGTTCAGGCTCACCAATTTAAGATGGCCGAGCTGGTAGTTTAGCTAGACACTTTGGGCTTGGCGGCCATTGCCTTGGTAACTAGGTCATGAAGCTCTTCAAGTGGTGTTTGTTACAGCTGATTGAAGTTCAGTTTTGGGTTTGAAATCACATGCCGTTTGTCTTGGATTTTGCGAAAGGAGCTCCATCGTTGTCTTGGTTTAATTTACAGTCAGACTCGTTTAATACGTTCAGTGGAACTGTCACCGACCTTAAGGGTTTTGGTGTGGCTATTCCTGTTACTTCCATTTTAAGTCCAGGCATTTCGTCTTGTGTTGTACTAATCAAGCAGGGTCATCAGAAGTTGTGTATAAATCAGCTCCAAATGTATTACTGCTAGCGCCTTGATCCTCAGGGCAATTAGCTCCGCGAGCAATTTTTATCCTAGCGGCTAAAAGTTGAATTTTGGATTTTGGATAACCTGCTTTGTGGCTTGGATTGCGCCACGGAATCACAACCGTGCCCTTGGTTGAATTACTAGGCAGTCTCTGCCAATAAGTGAACTGAGGTTGACAACGTTGTGAAGTGTTTAGGTGTGCCTCTTTCCTTTTCATGCATTTCTAGCACAAAGTTTTATTCTTGGTTTAGATTATTTAGGTACACATAGCGCAGCTTTGAGCGGAGCTCGGTGCATAGTGCTTCACGGATATATCAGTGATAACAAGACCTTCGAGAACCGCAAGCCGTGCATTAAGCAGCGGTTAGAATTTGATTATTGGGTCTTGGATCAGCCGCCTTGTTTCTTGGATCGCAACACGCAATCTCAATCCCTGACTCGGTTGCGTTTGAAGTTATCTTCTGCCAATATGTTCACTGTGACCGTCAATGTAGTGAAGCTTTTGACCGTGGCTGTTTCCAGACATTTACTACACGACCGTGAGCAACGTTTTGGTTTGCACTTATCTTAAGTAATAAGGAGATGGGAGTGGAACAAGGCGCAAATTGCTTAGCGGTCATCGTTTTGATAAATGGGTCGTTGCGCTGCGCAAGTCGTGCTTGACAGTGATGATCAAAGTAGATTTTCGGGTTTAGTTTACTCACAGCGTGTCTTTTGTTTCGACAAATACTCCTGTCCAAGACTGAATTTGAATTCATGCTTAGCCAATAGGTTCACTGAGGCCGCCACCGTAGTTGAGGGTTTTGAGAGGGATCTCTTCTATCCTTAAACTTTACGACCGACGCTTTGATCTACGTATAAACTCGGCACCAAAAGTAGCGAGATTGAAGTGGAAATCGACGCATATTACTTAACCGTTATAGCTTTGTTTACTAGGTCATGGAGCTCTGCGATGCATTCTTTCAGCAGAAGTTAGAAGTTGTTGTTTGGGTTTTGGATACACCGTTCTTTGTCTGAGATTGCAAAGATCAATTTCATTCCTAGCGTCGGCTGAATTTGAAGTCATTTTCCGCTATTACGATCACTAAGTCGTTTATTGACGTGCAAGGAATCTGTGCTGCTCTCTCTTATAGTTGCACGGCACAACGGACGGTTTCGTCTTGGTTTATTCTAAACAGGTAGAGACAACTCGCTGTAGGTGAAACTCGGCTTCAAATGTTTAATCGGTATCTCCATGAGCAATGCTTATTGAGCTCCGCAAGCAGTGTTTTCACAAAGGTAAGAAGTTGCTTTTCGGATTTCCGTTCACCGACAGTGTTTCCTTGAATCTGAAAAGCAATCCAATTGTAGCGTCGGTTGCCTTTGAAGTCAGGCTCTGCCAATACCTAACTGATAGCAAAATGAACGTTTTGGGTATGGCTCGCTCCTAACCTAACAATCCAGGAATAAGAGTTTCCACTTAATTTAAACTTATCAGCAAATTTAAGAGAACTTAAAGTGAAATTTTGCGCATATATATTAGCAGCTAGGTCTTCGATCCACGCAAGCGGATCTAGACAAAACGGTTTAAATTAATTGTCAAGATTACAACACCTACCATGTGTCTTGGAGGGCGACATACATTATTAATAGTGGCCTAGGTTAAATTTGAAGTCAGCCTCTGCCAACACGGTTAATGGCACCCTCAGCACGGTTACGCCTTTGTTTATGTGCATCAGTTCTAGATAACGGAGCAAGAAATAAAACGGCGCGTAGTGCTTGGCGGCTTCTGCCATGGTCACTAGATGTTTGAGCTACGCTAACGGTGCTTGACCAAACAGATATAAGTAACTTTTCAGGTTTTGGATAACGCACTATGTGTCTTGGATTTTTAAACGCTATCTCAGCCTTTACCTAGTTTAAATATTTAATCAGGCTCCGCCATTACCGTCAAGAGGAACAGACACCAAAGTGGATGGATTTCTTTGGCCATTAAATGTCCTTGCAATCTACGACCAACTTATCGTCTTCGTTTAGATTTATAAGACAGATACAGCCAAAAGTGAAGTGTATCTCAGCCCATAGTGCATGCTGGCTATCAACGTGATTACTAGGTCAATAATCGCGACAAGCGGTGCTTGATAAAGTGGTTAGAAGTAGATTTTCGGGTTTTGGTTCACTCACTGTGTGCCTTGTATTGTGACGCGCAATCTCTGTCATGGATATGCTTGATTACTAATCATCCTCTAGCAATACGCGTACTATGACTCTCATTAAATGGTTGGGGTTTTAGTTACTCTCACTCTAATCTCTACGCTCCTCGACTGATGATTTCCTTTTGGTTTTGAATTCTTTATGTCAAATAGATGAAATGAGATTAAGGTTCAGCGTTTATTGCTTGGCGGCTGATGTCGTGATAACCGGCTCGACAGTTTTTGACAGCAGTGCATGTCAAAGTGGTTAATAGTTAATTTTTTGGCTTTAAATCACCCGCCAATTGTTTTGGATTGTGACAAGCAGTCTCATTGTTGGTCTCGGTTAAATTTAAAGTCTGCCACTGACAATGCGTCCACATGGACCATCATCAAATTGTATTGTATCCATGTGGCTATTGCCCAGCCCAGCACTTGGTGACTGACGGTGTCGTCTTGGTTTTGATCCAGCATTTAGCGATAGTTTATCTTAAAGTGGAAATCGGCGCAGTATGCTTGGCGGCTGACGTTACAATCACTTGCTCATTAAGCTCCGCAAGCAGAGCTTGCCGCACCTGTTAGAAGTTGATTTTCGGGATTAAGATCTCACGCCATATATCTTGGATTGCGACACACAACCTCCAATCGTGGTATTGATTGCCTATAAATCATGTTTTGCCAATATGTTCTCCAAGACGTTTACTTTATGGTTGGACTTTTCCCTCTGGCTCCCTCTTATTCCTGCACCGCACGACCGGTGTTTTCCTCTTGATTGCTATTTATCAGGTCGAGGTACCTGATTAGGGGTTGGAATTTGGCGCATGGTGCTAGGCGGCAGTTACCGTGATAAGTATCTCGTTGTGAACGGAGAGCAGTGCTTGACACACCGACTGCAAGTTTGTTTTCTTCTTTGTATCACAGTCTGTGTGTTTTGTATTTTATATCTTGGTTTTACTTTTTGCTTTTAACTTTGCATTTTAAGAAAGAGATGTGTAAGTTTCTAACTTTTTGTTTGTACTGTGGTTAGAAATATTGTCTTTATTCACTCTGACTTACGCCGTGTTTTGTTTCCTATCAAGGTCACACCATATTTTATAACGAATTCATCTAGTAACAATTATTCAGACTAGTCGGGTATTCCGCTTTTAACTTGCTGGGGGTTAACCGAAACGGGTTCACCGTGAATGCGTTCTCTTTTCGCTTGGTACATTTTGTACTTCGCCGAATGCAACTTCTTTTTCTCTAGCTAGTACTGTATTTTCAACTTGAAACGTACCGAGAGGTAAACGTCATATTTAGTCATCTTCATTTTTGCTTTACTTTTAGTATGGTTCATGAAATACGTTTTTGTGAAAGCAGTTGTCTCTCCGTTTATTTGTATTTTACCTAGTATTCACAAACCTTAAATAACACTAAACATTGTTCATTTTTTTAAGGTTTGCCACACCTTCGTTAACCAAGTGTGTTGGAAGCGTATGGAAAAAGTAACCAAAGGGCTGTTCATTTGCAATGTTAGCGAAACATTTAGATTTATTCAGACTTACATTATGGAGAAGTATAATCTTGTTTGTTTTTGAATGCCTCGGTGTGTATGTCCCATCGTTGAAGTCGGTAGCTTTCGTATTAATGCATTATAGAGTCGAATTATTTTCTTTCCAACTCTGGTCGAAATGACAAAGTGTTGATCCTGCGTTGCACATTCAATTAATATTTATTTTACACGTGTTAAAAGCACCGGTTTACAAGCCTGGTGTTTGGTCTCATAATTATTGACATACATTAATTAAAATCTATGCTTATCAGTTTAACTGTCAAAATAATGAATTTAAAGCAATAGTACTGCACTCCGAAAAATATCATAGTTTTAACAATTGGAAGTAAACAAACCTTAAGAGTAGGAAGTAGATTAACGTCAATTAATTAATTCTAAGTGGCGCAGCGCTTCATCCAACTGAGTTTAGTAATGGTCGTAGCCAGAGAACAAGCAAATGGTACTGGAAGAGCACCCCATGATTGATACATTTAACCCGAAAAGGTTTACGATACTCCGGAAGTATCGGTAGTTCTATACTTTCAAGGACTGATCTCTAAGTTTTTTTACCGCAAAGTTGCACTAAAAGGTGACGCACTTGTAATGGAAAATTTTGAAACTGTTTGCCATTACCAAGTTGCGTAGCATTTGACGATATCGCTGGCTATGTCATATCACTTTTCCGTTCCTACAGTTGTGTAATTCGTGTATTCAAAGTAATTATTTGCTGAGCAGACATCGTAGTTCGTACAGGTTGTGTGATTCCTCCCTGACCCAGTGCTAGGCTGAAGTCACCTATTCGACATGCGGACGAACATATACATCAAGCTTATGTTAAACAATGGACGTAGGTACATTTTTTAAACGCCTTCCTTAACAGACCGACTAGTTGGTTAACAGTTGCTGAAGTCTACTTGATTAAACCGAACAAAGTAAGTTATCCTGCAACATCATTTTAAGGTTGCTTCCCACGGAAGATCTTTTCAGTACAATCATTCTCATCCGTTGGCACTGGATGGTTTGGTGCCTTTTGCATAGTCACTTGTATTCGTTTAATCGGAATTATAACATAGTTGGAGCTAAGAACTAAGGTATATCGACGTGAAAATTATGATATAAATCTACATTACACTAAATTAAAGGTTGCGAGCGGCATTCGCCTGAATCCGGCCTTATCTCTTGATGTAATACAAAGACGGTAAGAATTTTGCAGCGATCGTATATGCAAGGTCACAAATAAATATTAAAACTATCATAGACCAAGAATTGAGCAATGTGTCACACCAGATCGAAATGTTAAAAGGTAATCTAGAGATATTCCTACCTAGGCAACTGAAATTAATTGCAGAAGAATGTTAGCACCCTATTCCACAGATACATACCAATCTCGAAAAATTAAAACATGGAAAGCTTCCTCAGCTCAACTGGATAATCAAAAGTCGTTGACAAATTCAAGTTATCACTTCACCTTCCAGTTCAAAGTTACCTGAAGCGATGCAGTTATTTCTTTTGAATAATTTACCTGTTGTGTCTTAACGTTGCCGTACGAATTCGTTGTTGCTCAGGAGCAAAATGGTTACCCGTTATCTCAACATTCCAGCTTATCGGCGGTGGTGGATTCCATTAGCCGTGAAAGCATTGAAAGGAAACCTACTTGGCGGTAGTCAGACGGCTCTACCCTTCTTCCGTATCTGTGAATAAATTTACTGTTCCAATATTCCACGTAGCAAAACTTGATTCGTTCCTAGCAGCAGTAAATAGTAAGTCGATGTTGTTTCTAGTTATGCCGCTGCTGCTCCGTGTGCCTCTGGGCGATGTCGTTGACTACACGGAAGCTTAGGTTTTGTTAAGACGACGGCAGCTGCAATAAGATTTTGGTAGTAAATGTGTTGTGTGTAAATCCTGGAGGAAGGGAATCAAACGTTGTCAGAAAACCTGGCTTCAAAACTTTCTGAAATGTGGAAGCATATTGCTTCCGCAACGCGTTCACTGTTTCGATAGCTGTTCCAATTGGACCACTAGTCGTGCGGAGTGAATAAATTAACTGGTTCCCCTTTGGACGGCCATTGATATATTTGTACAGCACAATGTGCTTGACGCCATTTCCTGCTAATTCGAAAGTAGGTTAACGCTGAGCAGTTTAAGAAATATTTAATCTGTGCTACGCAGTTGTCTAAATAATATGCCAGCCTTACTTTACGTATGGTCTTACGTTTGAAGTTCAAGCGAAACCCAAGGAAGTCGTAGTTGGTCCAATGTAAACTGTTATCACTGTGGAGTCCCTAACGAGTCAATTAACTTTAGTATGGAATCCGACCGTTTTCAATGAATAGCGACCAATTGGTAGCTCTAACCAGCTAGGCTAAGCGTCCGCTGCGCGTACTGGTGCACAAGCAACCAAGGACAAATTAACAACAGCAGTACATCAGCCGTTCGCTGCCATACAACCATGATGATCTATGGAATAAAGTATAATAAGAGTGAGATAATAGGGACTCAACTGATAACTTTAAGCCATACGCAAACATTTATAGTCAATGCGCCTACATCTTGTGCGGATACCATACGTTCACAAAGATCTGGCTATCATGCAAAGATAAGGAGTATCGGAGATAGAGCAATCTTGCAGGCATTTATTGCCTTGCTTCATAATCAGCCATTATCCAGCAGATAACTCAGCACCAAACACACTTGTAACAAGCAATCCAACTAAGAGACGGAAACAGAGGCGTCACTGGTGTCGATTGCTGGCCATGTTCTTCAAACTCTACAGCCAACCACAAGGCAAGACAGGTGTACTATAGTTCGGATGGCGTAGAGTACAAAAAGCACCCAGTCTGGTCGTCGGGAATTCCTTTCACGTTGTCATTTCAAATGCTGTCCACCTCGAGACTTCAGCCACCCTGCACCGGGCAGACTAAACAAGAAGATGTTGGGTAAGTAGTGACCAGGAAAACTTAACACGTGCCCAAGCCAAGGATAATTATTCATTGCTATATATGTATATATATATATATAGTCTGCATGAATTTTAATCGTGACTTCTACTTTCTACAAACTTTACCCTCTCAAAAACCTCCAAAATTAATCCTTGCTATATGTTGTGCTCGGGTGCTAACATGAGTAGCACTACCTTGAGCTCGCAAACGTACATCCTCGTTGAGGACACGCTGGTACCATCCTGCACCAGCAGTGCTTTACAGACAACGGTAATCAATAAGTTTAAAAAATCTCAGACAATCAGACCGAAGCGGCCAATTACTTATGCCGTAGAGCAGAAATTCTTTCGCTTTGGTCTTGTATACACGGTTTGTTAGACAAAGGGAAAGGCCGCAATTTCATTAAGAACGCTTTGCTTTTGCAGTGCGTCTGGTAACGTCTGTTGATAGCGTTTATCGTTGTTGGTGAAGCTGTCAAGCTAGATGCATTGGTCAATCACCTAGATTTGCTCGTACTCAATGGTTAAGTGATCATCAAGTGGATGGTGGTCCTGCATCAGCAGCTTAAAATTTTAAGTACAAGGTGCAAACAAAAAACGGAATCTAGAATGATTAGATTGATTGTATCGATGTAGCGTCGTCGAAATGCAAAATGATGTCGTACTCAAAATTAAGGTTAAATAAACTTTCACCAGGCAAAACCTAACGTCTACATGGTAAGAATCTTTCCAACGAGATATACGGCGCTCATTATTTTCTATCAGTGCACCTGCGCTGTATCTGATTGCCTTACTAATGCTTGGTTTCTTAGGACACGTGTTGCGGCTCAGCTGCAAGAGTTTGCAGAAATTGTCTACTCCCCATACTTCATCAATTACTTGAATTCGACTGATCCACCAGGCTTCATTACCAGCATGCACGCTCCGCTTTAATTCGCATATAACAGCCCGTTTGGTCGCATTACACTCAGAGCAAGCCGGGAAGTTCCTTCTTGATTCCAACTGGTTCACCGACCTCTCAAATATATATTGACTAATGCGGTGATGGTTGACAGTACCAAAAGCAGATGCCTCTGCCTCGTGCATGGCGGCCGCGATCCTATTCACTGAAGGTCAGCGTCATTAAAATAAAACAGCCAATTTCGGTAAGCAGTGCGTCTTGCTGTGGGTGCCTGACCGAGGGCTGAGCTAATTGCACGGTTAACAGTAGGTGAAAATTCTTGGTGCGCCTGCTGGTGAACTTCAAGGAGAAACGACAGCGTACTAAGGCATTATCCGAGTCAACGCAGGTATTCTGGTGAGAGCGGTCATTAAGGATAGAACAACACCAATTGCAAGTTATGGCAATGTGGTAACTTTTGAGCCATCAAGGCTTAGCCACAAATGAAACTAAGTGGCATTTCAGCTTCCACTGCCTAAAGTGATACTACTAATCAACAACTGGTGCACGGCACACAGTTGCAGCAGACGCCCGCCGTTGTCAGTCCGTTCAGCGTTAAGTCCATAATTGCCAGCCAGCTGAGTTCTTAAGATCTCAGAGTTCCTAGTTGTGCGTGCATGTCCTACGCAATTGCAATAATAATATCTGAATTATCAGCACAGCGTTGTAGCGCGTTCATTTCGTGATAGAATATGACATTGACAGCATTTGAATTGCATTTAGGGGAGCATAAGCGGAAATCGCATACAGACACCGTAATGTACTACTCCGTGAATACATTTAATCTGATGTCATTAAACGGGAGGCATATAACTGCCTGTCTGAATCCAATCGACTAACGATGGATCAGCCTTGAAGATCAGAATAATACTTAAACCAGCGGGTCCCGTGAGTGCTGCGTCCGCATCTCCGGATGCATGCAAGCAATAACGAAAGGATATGCCGAGTGTGTTTAATTCAACAACTCCATTATTTTCATTGATCATAGTATCGGACACACAACACACATCCATACCCAGTGTGGCCAACGTGCGTGTAATTACAGTTTGTTTACCTATTTGTCTTAGAGTGCGCTCGTTGAAGCCACCATGGAAACTGGACAGCGAAAACTTATGGGGGCTATTGACGATAGGCGTCCGTTGGGTGTTGTGGGAAGGTGGCTGCGTATCGTCCTACTCCAGTGACACTTCGATTCCTGTCAATTAAGCTAAGCATTGTTGAAAGTTAGTAATGACGTTCGGGATGGAAGTAAGAGAAATAGGAGGAAAATAAATTTGGGAGGCGCCAATATGCGCAAGACATGCAGATCAGGTAGCAAAGGAACGTTTGTGTTAAATTTGTGTTTATAGGGTGTAAGGAAGAAGATAAGACATGCAAGGAAAATACATTACTGAAACAAGTATTCGATTATTGTCAATTACCGCGTAATTTTCATGCGTTCTGGAATATTCCGGTACTTGCACGTGATTAGTGACTTCATAAAGATCGGCGAAATCTAGGTGAAAAGATTAACCTTGGTGGTTGAACAACCTATTTCAAAGTCGAAGGCCTGTGAGAAATCTAAAAATCAAGTAACGTCAGCTTCCAAGGAATCTACAGGCGTGCGCCTAACGAGCGTCCTTTTTTATGCACCGCTTTACGAAAATAGTCTTCGGTATTTCAACGTCTTGTATACTTCTGCAACTTCTTCAACGGATCAAAGCAAAAACAAAACCACTCTCTGTAATGTCGCGCAGTACGAGTTTACAGCAACGTAATGCAATAAAATGATAATATTTATGGCAAGCGTCAGACCAAACCTTACCTAGGTCAATTTTGAAGACTATTACGACGCTACATTCCATTATTGTTAGTAACGCACACTAACAAAGTATTCTCGTGAACATACTCCGCATAGCAGTGGGGTTGAAACTGAGGATCACCTCATTACTACGACCCAAAGATCAGACTACAACAAATACATAAACCAAAGGGAGAAAATTATTAAGCATATAAAGCAACAAACGTTTTTATTTGCTTCTGTAAAACATTTGAAAGAATCAAAGTGCTTAACAAAGGGAACAAATATTATGAGAACGGGTAGTTCGTCTTTGAATGTTTCACGGATCGTAGCGGTGGTTTCTAATCTGTGCAAGTAGAAGTCATCTAACCTAATGGTTTTTGGGCGCATTCGTATACAGTTTGCAGTTTTAATTTGTCCACGTTTGCAATTCATTTTCAGTGTAAAGTGTAAGGGCAGTATTCTAAACTCTAATGTAACTATGGCTGTCGTGCAAGTTTAGGGCGCTGAAAGAAATTCGATGAACACAACTTCGCACTATAGATGGATTCGTCAAAAACATTATTTTTCCCATTAAACTCTACCTTTCGTAGAGCTTTTTGCGTATAAGTGACATTCCAGGCAGCGAGACTTCTGCCTTCCTCATTCCAACTTATTAATATGTATCTGGGATGATATCGCAAGGTTTCTCAAAGACGTCAGCTTTCAGTTCGACTAACGGACAGAAAATGCCTCGAACATGCTTTGAACAGCAAAATAGATTCCCTGTTTCTAAATACGCTAAAAGATCATTAAAAAACAATAAACTCCTAATTCAATACATAACCTCTCCAAATCTCAACCTCTCAATACAAACAAAAAAAACCACCCCACCCCAACCCACCACAACCCCAAACCACCCAACCCCACCCCCCCCCAAACCAACACCACCCAACCCCCCAAACCCCCACCACCCCCCAACACACAAAAACCACCCCCACACCCCCCCAACACCCCACCACACCCCCACCACCAACACCCCACCCCCACCCACCACCCACCCCCAAACCCCCACCCCCCCTCACCAACCCACAACCCCCCCAACCACCCAACCACTAAAACACCCAACCACACACCCCCCCAACAATAAACACCACCACCAACCCCAAAACACACCTCATCCAAAACCCTCAACCCTGCACCCTAATCAAATCCCTCACCCCTATCCCTTCTGGCATTCTTCAAACCCCCTTTGCCGCTACTCCCGCGAGACCAGGGGAATAAAACAACCGACCCCTCAGTTCGCAAGACGTGAAGATGTCCTAAATCCTTACACAGCGTAGTAATGTTAACGTAAATTGTTCTACTTGATCAATTAACGCATTCCAGGGAAACCCATTCAGCGATACCTATCTCAATAACAATGTGTTTTCATGCAATTGTAGGAATATTTAGGGACGGAAATAGCAGCATGTCACCTGATTATATTTTCCATACAACAGCAGTTTAGCAATAAATTTTCAATTCTGCAGAAATCCTACGAACTACGCCTGCAAATTTTTAGCAAGAACTGCAAATGCAATGGAAGTCTAGTTTTACGAAACATGCATATAGTGAATGACAATCTTATTTTCCTTGGCTCCGACCATACTTAAAAAGCAGCAAGTTCTTATTTGGGAATTATTAGACCTCTATAATTGCCATCGAAAACATCGAAAACAATGTTCTAGCACTAGGCAATTTTCTTTCAATATATATCTGCTACGGGTCAAGAAGATAACAGATGAAATTGAAATACATGCCACGCAGTTGGATTCAGTTATGGCGAGTATAGCGTACAATTCCAGCGCCCGCCTACAAAATTTAATAAACGAGAGAATAAAACCTAAAAGAGAAACAGCCGAGCGATAATTAAATGGGGAACACTATGGGACACGACAGAACTCAATTCCAACGCAACGACAAACATATTATTCGCACTTTACAAGGACGGAAATAAATATTTCACAAATCCATATATTCATAATTAGTGCAAGCTTAAAAGAGACTGCCTTCTAGTTAACATCTAAAAAATAGGTAATTCATCACAGTCTACTCTTAATCAGCAGGATTTGGCACGTCAGAAAAAAATTGACAGCGCTGATTTGACCTTCTTCGTTTCGTTGTGGTGCGCCTTTCTTGGACTTTTAACCAATTCGGACCCAGTGACTTCCGGATACCGGCAGCTAGTGCAGGTTTGCCATATATATACCGGCCGCGAACCTTCATGACAGAAAGTTTACTGATATATCCTGACTCATCTTCTACTGCTATGCTCGTTACTAACCGTGTATAGGAGAGCAGTTAGCCACAAAAGTTAAGAATTCCGCATACAATCTGTGCACCACACATGAATTAGAAGCTGCACGAACTGATTTTCGATTACTACTGAATATTGGGGATTGCGGGATAATTCAGAGTTAACTTTGCACACTTTGGCAAGTCTGGAAAAAAAGCCAATGCGCGCTGTTTTGACCTTCATATCTCAATGCTAAAAACATAAATATTATAACTTAAAATGAAAATGGAAAGTTTTACAATGGCTTACGCATCTAAATGGGATCCCATTCAAAAACATCGTATTTTAAAAAATTTACACTGATCGGTAAAATCATTCAAAATCGTTGGTTTAAAATTAGCGAACATTTTATTTTAGTTAGTTGAATAAATGCATATATAGACAACAATGCTACATCATAGCGTACAGAAATTCACTATGCTCAACCTTGCATTTATTCCCGTATAACACCGCTTTTTACTCCTATCGCTCTATGCTTCATACATGATCTTCGCAGTCACAATAGAAGATTAGGAACATACACACCATCATACTTTTGCAGTTGCTTTCAATGTATCGGAAACGGTTTAAATCGAACGGTTGATAAGGCTTTATTAAAATAATTCAGGGTTTATATATTGTATATTGGTTTGATTAAAGAAGAGTTCGATTAACGATTGCGGTTTGGACTCGATACAACGTCCTTACATTTTAAATGCGCAACTTATTTTTGCGCTCAAATTAATATAGCTGCATGTCACTGTTTCGAAGCTTTCCTCTAAAGCATGATGATAAATCGCTCCAGGGAGTAGTGATTCGTACGAAACAAAGTTCATTGGTTGCACTAAAAGAACAACTCCTTACTGTACGCACTGCCACGTAAGCTTAGTTTTTGAAGTTGGCATTGACAATACACTCCAAGGCAGCAAGAGTGCAGATGTTGCCACTATAACTCGGCACCACTTAGCCCAGCCAAAACCGCTTCTCCATTATTGAGCAATATCTGACATAGACCCAATTAAATTTTAGGTAGCATCTTGATAATCGTTATTAAATGCAGTCCAGTTAACTTTAAATGTCCCCGTCTCACAAAGTACGAGTAGCAATTAAGTGAAAATTCGACGGACAAATATGTTCCCGATAACCTACCTCGAAACACTGTGAACACCAGTGATCATCCTTATATAAGCCATGGACCATTGGTACCCTCTTAATTGCACAAATAACATACACCGTTCGCTTCTCATCGTTGTTTTTTAAACTGACGGCCAACCACGCGTTAATTCTTACATTCTCAAGGACACGGCAAACAACGTTAAATGCAACGCCGTTTGAATGCAACAAATAGCTGCTCTCAGATCTGTCATTGATAGTAGTCTTTGGCAACAATGCGAAAACACCGGATGCACAAGTAACGGCACCTTAACAGGACTCATTGGCAAAAGGTTCGAGCACTCCTGCGAATATTTGGTTAAAGGTGTAATAGCCATCCTAACACATAGCCGGCCCATTTCCTTCTCCAATTTTGCCGTTTTCCATAAGTTGGAATGCTCTCCTTCATCATTTTGCCAACTACAGTAACCTGCTTCCACTATTTCATGGGACTTATCTTTCACAACCCGCTAGAGCAATCGAGTATAAACTGAGACATGTAGTCGGCCATAGAATTATATGTTATTGTTTTAGGAAGAAGTAAACAACCACATGGCGAATATGTACTTGCCTTTATTTTGCATCTGACCGGTTCAATGTAAACCTACATTATCTGCACTCAAACCAATGCAAAGGGACCAGTGATTGGGCATGTAGCATACACTGCATTCTTTTACAGGCTCTGCATTTGACAAATTCGCCTCCCGCTTGTATAGCAAGCGAAGTTCAAACGTCTGCACCACAACAAACATCACTGGTTCATGATCCGTGCTTAGCACTATATTCATAGCAGGTGCATTTAGGGGCTAATTCGTTGCAATGTACAAACTTGCGGTACCAAACATCGGCCATTTTCTAATCATCTAGAGATTGTGCTTAGTAGTTAAGCCGAAATAGCCGGCATGGAGACCAGAAATGATCTTACCTATCTCGTAATTTATGAAGCCTATATCCGTTGATTTAATCACATAAGTGTGTAGAAACTGCAAGCGTATTGAACTGGGATTACTGTTCTTTGATTTATAGGATATTTCCACATCAGCGACTGATCAGGCTAGCGTAGGAGCTCAACTTATTATCGCGTCGATATGGACTGTTGTTTAGCTTTAGGGCCACTTTTATTCCACTTGTCAATGAGTAACGGTACCATTATTTTGCTGATGACTACATCAGATAGTGGCCAATTTACAAATTAGCCAAAAGAGTTTGCAACCAGAACCCAAGCGCAAATTTCATTGGTAGAACTCGATGCTGTCTCGCATTAACGCCGACAGGCATGAGGCCACAAACACAACGACAATGGTATGCATAGATAGCACACGCTGGATAAAATGTTTCAGAAGCGCCCCCTTTGGTTTTGGTGTATGACGCTGCATGAGATTCGGTGCATTTCGTGAAGGAATCCAAAACACATTGTTAACCTGTTGGTCGAGTAAAAGTGACATATATACGTTACACCGTTCAAAATTCCTTGAAAAGTTACAATGCGTATATGAAGTTCAAGGTAGATTTGCAATCTAGGTCCGATGAACAGTTATAATGTCCCATATATGCCTTAGCGAAGGCCCAGTGAGCAGAAGCAAAATTGTAGATAGAGATTTTCCTTTACCATTCCATACGCAACTGAAAACTTGGGCAGGGTGCAGTGGGAATTAACGACGTACATGAGTGTTGTCGTCCTGGCATACCAAATCACGAAAGAACCCTAGTCCCGCTTCATGCAACTCATGATATTCAGTCGCAAAATAAAATTCGTGGTGGTCAGCGGAACCTAACCACCTAACAAAATCGCAGGGAATGACATCATATTTATATGTTTTCTCTAGTTTGTCAATTGTTGAACGCACCTTCGACTTCCGTCACTACTGCTCCCATGCTACCGATTTTCCATAAAATAATAATATGAGATGCTTTATATCCACTACGTGACTAGGTGCAAACAATCATTGGGCAAAGTAACTTCCAACTATTTAAGTAGACGGTAATACTCTTTTGTTAAATCTTATCTTATTGTGTGCCCACAGATGCGCGTTTCAATTTGATTTAACCCCTTTTAAACACATATAATTAACAAAATTAAAATAAAAGGGAATTTTCAAGTATTTTGCAATTTTTATATATTACACAAACGTTCCATGGTTCTCTCCTAAATGTCTTAGTTAAATAGCATCTGGCCTGTGGCTAATCCATACTTTTCATGCCTAATCCTATCCAATCAAAACCGAGAAGGCATCTGGTGTTTTGGTAACAAATAACCTGAACAGTTTTCAAGGTTATTTGTATGAAATAAGAAACTTCGCCGTCAGTTGTGTAAAAAGAATGCCATAATTGCATAAATACAGAATTGTATTTAATAGGTAGCAGGTAATTGCTTTGCAATGATATTTTGGGTTTTCATGATGGTTTACTTAAAATTTGCTCACAACGAAATAAAACTTAACATTCCTTCCTTAGTCGAGATGGCACTGAACTTCGTTTTCTTTTTCTAATGTGCGTCAAACGAGATTTCATCGGCATCCAAACTAACGACAACTGATAACTATCACGAATATCTTGTTGCTCACTTATAAACATGTGTACTCATGAACAGATGTGATTTTCTATATAGCACATAGCTGCAAGGATTAAAATCCGTGCACTCCTGGTCAAATGTTTCTCTACAATATTCGGATTTCGTAAGGCAAGAGCTAGTGTGCTACGATACATGGCATTTATTGTTTATTCTTCACGGTCTAACACGGTTTGCACATGCAATTCGTTTGATATGTTCGTTAGTTACATAAGTTGCTTATGATCATGGGTTCAGATCCTGAGAGAAACGAGGAATTCACTTCTTGGAAAGTTCAAATTATTCCAAATAGTTTATCATACATTTGCGGGTATAGTTGCAGTGCGATATGTTGTCCATACATGAGTATAATAGTAATCGGCGCAAATCACAAAATGTATTTCACGCCGGAATTAAGTATTTTATTAAGTTGTAATTTTGATAAGGTTTTCATCCCAATAGTTCACCAGCTACATAGCAGAGCCTAGTCCGGAAAAGCTCCAGACGTTTTTCGCACTATTTGGCCTCGTTAGTGGCGCGCATTCCCTCGGTCCTCTAAGGAGGATCGAACCCATGTGTGCTAGAGGCGGATGACAACTAGCCAGCAGCAGTTTGATGTAAATTTATGGCAAAACTTGATGTTTTATAGGGATCGGCTATGGCTGCTATATTTTCTTACTTCTCCTCTCAGGGATTACATAAAGGACATATTCTGCACTTACATGTGGACCATGGTTGGCTTGCCCTGCAACGCCCGCAAATCCAACCACTCACGCCATAATCCTTTGTAAACCCATGAGTAATAGGAAGCGAATGCATTTGGATCGGCAGCAGGTTCCTCTAACTGGGGTAGTCCAGTCTTCCTCTCCTGTAAAACTATTGGACTCTATTATTTGCGAATCAAGCCCACACAATTCGTGGCTGGAACTTAGTCATCTCCACACTGATTGCACGTAACTGCTCTTCCAGCCTAGCGCGGTTACAAGGACAGTGCAACCCATCCACTTTCAGCAACGACCGACTGTCTCCAGACAACGTGTCAGCATGCAGATCAAGCGCAGGCACATAGGGGTTTCAACCAACTGCAAATAACTTGAAACGACTATATCAAGTAAAGTATAATCCTGAAAGTATTCGGCAAAGCCCAGGTACCATTGCGAATTTACTATATGAAGCAAGTTTGTTAGCAATGTATCCGCGCTAAGTGCAAATTGACGAGAAGTTAATCAAAAATGATACAAACGGAATAAAGTTATAGAAGAAAACCGCATTTGGCGTAAGCAACGTGGGTAGATCAATAAGGATTATTTAGGTTGGCCAAACAAGGCAATTAAAGTGGCATGCAATTTATCCAGCCTAAGGATACCGAGTGTAAGTCAGTGGGTTTAGCCCAACTGAGATGAAGGTGCATCATGAATGCAACATTAGCATGGTTGGTAGCATCCGGTTTCGCATTTGCCTGTCAATGTGGCCAGCCACAGGACGCCAGCGTCTAAAGAGGAACCATAGATGGCTTGCGCCGCACCACCCACAAATCCAAACACACCCCATATCCAGTGTCAAACCGAAAGGAATAAGACCGGGAGGCATGTGGATAAGAGCCACGTTTCATCAACTGAGCCCGTTCACACTCCTTCATAGGCAAATACAAGCACGTTGTATTTAAGAATCAAGCGCACACAAGGCGGTGGCTGGATCGTAGTCCGCTGCACACTGAGTGCAAGAAACCTCTATTTGATCCTAACAAGGCCACAAGCGAAGTGCACCCCGTCCCCTCCAGCATCGACTAACTGCCTCCTACATATATACATATATACCTCTGAGACTCCATGTTGTGCATGGTGTCCGTCACTGGGGGAATTATTGAATCAGTATTTGCGCGGAGCTTGCCTTCGACGGCAGCGCTTAGATAGCTGCAATCCTTGACTTTTAAGAAGCCTGCTCTTCCTTTTGTAGAACGTAGCCGCAGGAAGTAAAAAGTAACTAAGTACTCACGCGTGATCAGGGACGACTCAGGTTTTCAAGTATAAACGACGATCCAGGATGGAACCAGGCCACATGAAACTTGTTGCAATATAGTCAATTTGGATCCAACGCTTGCCAGCTAAAGCAGGACGCTAAGCGGCACTTATGCGTCCACGGTCTAAAGGTAGCGCTGCAAAGATTTAACCAGTGGTTCACAAACATTTGCAACAGACGCTCGCCATTGTTACTCCACTTGGAATTAAGCCCATAATCAACATCCATCTGAGTTTCCAAAGAGCTTCTACGCCCTACTTGTGCGCTAACATCCCTTCCAATATATCTGAACTAGTACAATACGTAGGTCACGTTCAGTTAGGAATAGAAGGTATCCTTGACAACATTAACTGCAGTCGGTAGGAGCATAAGCGCAAATACAAAACAAACAACCAGTTGTACTACTTTGTGAATAGAACTTGGTTAAGGTCTATAAAGGATCTGCATATAAACAGCTGTTCACTGGAACCCAACCAACCAACGATGGCGCAGCTTAGAGGGTAGCATGACATTTACATTAAGTTGACCCGTGAGTATTGCAGCGTTCCTTGCGGGTGTGTGCAACCCAGAACGGTAGGATAAGCCGTGTGTACTTAAGTCAACAACCACTTAAGAGTATTTGCTCCTAGTTTCGGTCATACAACACGCAAAAATACCCAGTAGATTCATCGACAAACATAGTCAGGCGAGGGTGCCGGGACAGGTTTCCACAGTGTCTAAAAAGTAGATCTACATCGAGCTACCATTTAAGAGAGATTTTGCTAATATGAGGATAATAAAGCTCATAATCTCCGCAGTCCAGAGGACTTATTATGCTGCTGAAACTGTCCTTATCAACCGGACTAACCGAATACCTGTTACCCCGATGACGGAAAGACAACCTATTAGCGTCAACTCACATTGTATTTACCAATTTACTTGTAGTTGTTGTATACACTACATCAGCCGTACCAATAGATCGTTGAACTCCAGAATAAGGGAACATGCACCTAAATGGTTGCGGCGTCAAATCACCCAGTCGTCGGTTGCTCACACCATCTGTTCACATAAACCACCTGCTTCATCCATAGGTAAGCATTTACTGGCCACCTGTCACCCGTTTGATCCGGCCAAAATGTTTACAATCGTGTTAATTCATGCTAACGCCCTTTTCCTACGTTTTGCAGAGGCAGTAGCGATCAGCCGTATCAAACCCGCACTCTGTGTGCAGAAACAGCTGTTTGTAAGCCTACGGCTGCCCTGGGCGTAGGGGGTGTCACGCCTGCCCCTTTACCCTGTGCTAACTTGTTCCGGTCTCACCCTACCTGTCGTCTTATATATTTTCATGTTATTGTGTTGGCACTGAAGAGACAAAACGAAATGTGTAAATCTGCAAGTGTTCGTGTTTTATCTGGATTATTCAAAATACCCAGTGTTTCCTTGCCGCGGTAGAGCGCAGTATGTTGATTAGAGTGTAAACTTTGAACGCCGACATGAAAACGGGACAGCGCTGTCTTATAATTTACTGTTGCCTATACGGTTCTGATGGTCATTGAGGGAAGGTGACTACAGATAGCTCGAATCCTTTGGCACCTCTTTTGCTGTCAATTTTGCTGGAAATTTTAGTCGGTTTTTAATGGATGTCGGGTAGATGGTAAGAAAAACTAGTGGAACAAATTTGAAATACGCCAGCAGTAGACTGTTTTGCTCATCCGCCCTGCTGTATGCAGCTGATTAGGCGAACCTTGATATTCCGCGCGAATGCCGATGTAGGATGGCGTTTATGTTTGAGGAAAATATCGCGGCTGTATGTAGGCTGTGATACCACCAGGACGCCCAGAGCTAGATAGGAGGACGATTAATGTCATCAAATATAGTCTTTAGCTCCAAAGCCCGTCCGCATGGTAGCGGGGGATGGCAATGCTTTAGTTTAACAGGAATGAACGCCATCTTTTTTAAACCCATAACGTAGAGCACCAGGAGACTGAGGTTTTCTGTGCACTAACCATTAACCATACTGGTAGGATTAATTCTAAAAGTGGTTCGGGTACACCAACCAGTACAACTCAATAGCTCAATTGTGACGCAAACCGCCCCACTTCGTTAATGTCTTGACTTGTTCCGAAGGAGCGCACAATCTAGGTTTATTGGAGTGCTTCCGGGGGCGCAGCGTAACGAAATGTTTTAGTATCTGAACAAGCTTTCTCTTGTATGAGCCTCAGCTTTGTTTCCATGGGTCTGATCCAATACAGAAATCCGAATGAGCTAAAGCGCACTTACCCGTAACTTATTGTGGTCAATATGGAAAAGATTCCTCACTGGAAAATGTGTTTCTGGGAGCCTATTAGTAGGCATACATTATGGAATGGCACAATGGTCACTTTTACCCACGGGCGTCTTAACTTGCAATGTAAACTACCTAGCTTTTAAGAAGCCAATATAAAACGGTTGCTTGTCGGAAAGTTGACATACTGGAAGAAGACATTTCCGTGCAACCAAATTACAGCTTCATTCTCCAGCGCTTTCTAGGTGTTATAAGCATGCTCCCAATCTGCGTGTGAGGTATTTTAATTTCCAGTATCTAAAATGTTTGGCGCAGCAACTGCTGCTCGTTTGAGCACACTGTGGCTTACCTTATAAACTGCTGGCGCAGAGGGTGGTCTACGGTACACCCGGTTTATTATCTCTAGCCCCTTTTCCATCCGCAGAAAGCAAGAGACACGTTGGGTACTTATTACATTTATGAGGAACAGAGCTTGTTAATTTGTATATTGGCTGTTGATAAGGAGAACTACGCCACCACTTGTCTGCTGTCTAGGTAGTACTACTCTGTGCTCCGAGTAACCAGACATTGATTCACCGATTGTATCGCACTAAATTATCCAGACTTCGGAAATCGCAATCACCCCATAAAAAACTTACGGCTTATTGACTGCACACTCCATTTATTCCTTATGCTACGAATGTTGGTGTACCACACTGTTAGTCTTACTATATTCGCTGGCTACCGCGATCGGTTTACAGTACCCATAAATTGCAGAATCAGATGGAATATTTCGTTTTTGAAGTATTCGTTGATTAGTTGATCACTCCAATACCCGCTAACTCAGGAGTACCTACTGGTTCTGGTAGATGCCCACAGAAGAAGCTCGGTGTCTTGGATCTTGTCCTACGTCTATTTACAATCTAATCCTTTAACGACGTTATAAATGGGGTTGTGTCATCTCAACTATCTTACTCTCTCTCTCACACACTAGTTCGCTTACACCTGCTTATCTTTGTCGGACCGTTCTGTTCGCCACTCATGGTGCTAGTATTCTTAAGTGCAGAAGCATTATCCGGAACCCGTAGATAGCGACGTCACTGTTGACACTGTGGCTTCATATGTTCGGGCTACCTGCATTCTGCCAAATAAGATACAGCGTCCATTTATACATTTCTGTTTTCCAGCGACAACCAGGGAAATAAATATTGTGAAAACACCGATATTCAACAATCACATACGGACAGTGATAGTTTTTGGCAGTCGTACATTTTGCCAATTATTTAGTGGCAGAAGCACCAGTTATTCTTGTTTTTTGGCGTTTAAAATTCAACTTAAGCCTATCCAATGCAAATTGATACCTGCGTTTGGTTTGACTTACCATTAACCCATATCTCTTTGGTAAGATGTCATGGAATACAGGATTGCTGAACTCTACTAGGATATAGCTAGCAAATGCTTGTTGCCGCATTGCTCTTGCTTCCCTGTAATTGCCAACACGATACATGCTATCGGTGCGGACATGAAACGGAAGGGCGGATATTCGTAAAATAGCATATATCCGTCTTCGGTAAAAAGCCATGTCGAGTCTTAGCTTCCCGTGTCCCTGGCCCTTTCTGTTTGGAATATGGAACTTCATTTTTGCCAATAGCAAGTTCTGCATTGCGTACGCGGCACTCCAACGACAACCTCAATTCATCAAAATCCGCACGCAAATAACCTATGCATACAACCCGGTCATAAGCTATATGTTCCGCAATGGTGGGTTTATATAAATACTGCATGTCATAATTATCCTGATCATTAGAGTTCGTCGATTCGAGATTAAGTAATCTACCACGTAAACGTTCAGCGAAATTGCCTGCTAAATATACACATTGGAAGCGACTTAATTTACATTGAGGGGGTCAAGAGTGCAGATAAATGCACTTTTTCATACTTCCATGGATATATAAAGAACCGAATGGAAAACATCCTTTTCAGCTCCTTTATATCCCATTCATTAGCCTGTCCTTGCTAACCTGTGTTCACCAAGGGATCTTCAAGGAATCAGCATTGCTGAAGCAAGAACAGTGTAACATAGATGATCTCAGCCTGTAGTTAGCCAACCATAGCTTGAAACATTCTTCTGAATGGGCACTGACAACGTAGTAGGCGAAGCTTTTTGATGGTTCCAAGCGACAAGTAAGTAACGTGAGGTTAGAGCGAACGTGGAGCATGCGCAGTTTAAACAGTTTTCAACTTTGACCCTATGTCGACTAATCTACATGCAGTTGGAGGAACACATAAACCTCAATCCCAAGTCTCAGTTTAAAAGTGCATGTGTATATAAGATACCACGTCGACGACGACAGTTCAAATTTCGCAACTAAATAGATGGACGCATACCGTACAGAATTGGTGCACATTATTCGTTAATGTCAACAAGGCCTAAAACTAAATTATTATGGAACAAAGGTAATGAAACTGAGGGCAAAGGGAAACGGACCTCTGTCGTTTGGTCATCTGTCTGAGGTATTTACATTTGAAAGTCACCTGTGCATTTGGTTGACTTTGCAACTGAGCCGCGGATGTGAAGTCGGTAAAGAGGCAGATGCTGTATTGTCAATTTGACTGGAAGTGGGGAAATTGGTGACCTATAGTCATCTTTGATATTTGCAGTACGTTATGTAGTAAGCAAATTTGACCAGTTCGATAATAACGGAGTTGCGTTTATCGGGGACATTGATAAGGAACACGTATTGCTGAACCTAAGTCTTCCGACGAGTTAGCCAAAGATGTGCCCAGAGCTTAATGTCACGCTACATGTCACTCCAGATATACCGAACTAAAACGAGACTAAGGGTGTTCATAATACTTGGATAAGCAATAGCGTGGAAATGGTAATAATGAATTTGGCAAACGATTCTGGAAAGCCTGGACGAGATGACCTATGGATGTATTTTAAAAGAATACGCAATTGGATGAACGTGGCTTATGACGTGCGTCTTTCATAGATTAATCTAGGACGGCTGTCAGACCTTCATTTTGTTATTTTGGGAATTTTGCAATTACAGGTAGTTTAAATACACACTTAGAGATTTTAAAACGAAGTGGATTAGAACGTAAAAATTACTTTGTTCTGACCAGACACATTATGTGTGTTAGCAGATAATTAGTACTGCAGAATCCAACTGACAGATCCAGCCACGTTGGTTGAGCTGATTTTTAAGAAAAATAAATATGCGATATTAGTGGGGTGCAAATATTTCGAGAAGATACCTTCAAGGACATTTATATATATCGGACCGTGTATCCAAAAGCTGGAATTACGCGACTAAACGTGTGGTATTTGATCGTTGTGAATTGTAAGCCTGCAGAGTGGAAAGCCTGATTATTCTATCATTATTTGGTACATTTGTGCAGGACTTGGCAAACGACGGTCCATTAAACTTAAACAACGGTTTTGAGCTTGTAACTTGCATCAAAGATTTGAAGCACAAATACATCCGCTAATTCTTTGCTGCCATGGAATGCTAAGGCCGCGGCATTGGTTGATGGCAACTTGGCGCTGTTAAGTATATGAAGTAGATACTTCACTAGACTTATCAATTCGGATGTGTGAAAAAGCGTCATCAATTGAACTACTGGATTTTCTCGATTTAACACGATGCATAACATGAACCAAAAATCGGTTAAAATATCCAGATTTAAAAAAACTTATAGGCAGGTCACATTTTGATACTGAGAACTGTGATGTGAATTTATAGCGCGACAGAATAGAATCTTGAGGTTCAAATTCACAAAGAGATTAGATTGCGAAAACATTACGGAAATACTAGAATATGCCATATTTTGCAAACTGAGCTTTGTCGATGGAGGCTACGAAAGGCAAGAAAGCTTATTTTACGAAGACAAAGTGTCAGTTCGCTCAAAAGATTACTTAGATCTTCATTGTAAATTAAGGTTGTTTCGGTTACCCGGAATGTAATTCGTTCAAACCAACTTCTTACCGTTATTTGCCTAACTGCCCCCAATATTATTGCTCTTATCTTAAAGCCCTGCCAGCAGCTGTGAAATGTCCTAAAGCTGGCAATGTTTGTCGAAAATGCAGATGGCTCGTCTCGAAAAGATTGAGAGATCCGGTGGTTGGTTTTCTATAAAACTTCTTTCAGATTTTTGCAAAACCGAGGAAATCCCCTGGCGATTATTATCGTATCAAACTGTCCCACCCCTTTAGCTGAAATTTCCTAGTCATCAGTAATGAATATACAATAGCGAAAAAAGTTCTTTCAATTTCCTTTTCTGATCCAAAGCATATTGGATAGCAAATTCCTAATAGACAATTAGATTAAGATGACATCAAGAAGTTGGCGCTTTTCAAATGAGAGACGACTAGCTCAAAGGCCGGACAAGAAAACACCTGCAATTACTGGCATCAAATTTTGGCTGCAGTTTCGGGATCTGTCCAACTTCACTTAGCCCTGTGTCACAGAGACTAATTTTAGAACGTTATCCCGCTGGTTAATAGGACAAGTTTGGCTATTGCTTACACCAGTCGTAGTCTGAACTCCACTTCCTCGTTGGAGGCATGGTTATAAATGGAAATCAACACTCATTCTAAGAAGAGAACCTGTGTAGCCGTTTTGACATGAAGCGCAGCAACACGCAAAGCTAGTCTGGATACACATGTTTGCTACAACAAAATAAAGAAGGATTTACAGTTCTTATTTAGCAAACATTCTAACTGTTTATAATGGAAACTGTATAAATTATTTGAAGAATTGCTAAGATTGCACCTTTAACCATAAAGTTGATTTTTCAGAGGGTAGCTAGCTTCATCTAGATTTTTGTCTCATTATCTCGAATGCATCAGAATCGAACAAAACCGCAACATAAATGTGGATATTGTACAACAATTCGTTTTATTGTTCATAGTCGCACTATGTTTGATTGAATTTCGATAACTTGGAACTAACAATTATTTCGCCATTCCACTCGACAGAAAGCAGGATTGCTCCCCTCGGTTTTGTCCTCTTCAATAATTCTGTCAATACGAGACAAAAGTCCGACGCATCCTTAGGCGATTCTTTCGGCTCAAATATAATATTTCATGTTCTTATAGATCTATGTCAAGCAGACCGTGTCAAGATGGAGGTAGAGGCCCTTGAACATAGAATGCAATAGGCAAACGGTAACGAAACGCTTTACACCATGTGCATTAGTATTGTCGGAGAACTTTGAGAGATCATTAGCGCCCTGTTTTTGCCCTATTCTGTTTGCAAGATCAGGACGAGTACCTACATGGCTAGTGGTTTTTGCGAATGTTTGCATCACTAGGAAAATTTGTTGTGATTACCACACTTAACAGATATTTTACCAAACCAAACATTTTTTTCACTTATGCCTGAATAACCTCGGATAAACATGATGGCGTGGTCCATATTCAAACATACCAGTTTTTGCAGCACTTAGACATCGCGGTTACGCTAAAATTTGCTGGAGATCAGAGTTAACTTTTGCGACATTACATGTATCAATCGGGGCAGATCAGAGATCCTGTTGTGTGGGTTTTATTGACGAATACCAACCACTCACTGCTCGTTTGGATTACAAGACCACTTTGAGTAAATGCTTCCATGTTCTGGATTAAGTGAAGTATTACTGAAAAGGCATGTATTGCATAATTATGAAACAGGTCGATGCGGCAGGCATCGGCTGTAAGCTACTTATTGGTAGCTGTCTTCTAGCCCATTTGATTTATTTATTCTTACAATTTTAATGCCAAATTTATGCAGCCAATCTCCGCGGGCATCGGGATATCTGAGTTCAGTCAATGCCCATCCTAGATCTAGTGCTGACCCTCAAACTATTAGACGTCTCGGTTCTGAGCACTCACCAGAGTAAGAACGACATTCCTCTTTTATGTGGAAAATGAAAGCAGCCTGACAGAACTCAGGATATTTCTGTCACGGCGTTTGGTGTACCAATCCAGCCTGCTTAAGGACGGCGGCAACCATCCAGGATTTACCCATCCTCTAAGACTTGGAATATGCAGCTGCAAGGATTAGTCTACTTTATAAAACTTTATTAGGATTGTGAAGGTTGCTCTTAACTTTAAAGTATGTCCTGAGCTTCTTATAAATAGGCAGATAATGCACTTGGACAAATTTACGTTCCTGCAAGCGGCTGCATAATACTTGAATTGGAAAAGCTAAAATAATTGTGTTTTCCAAGGAAAACGATGAAACGGTAGCAAATAAGAACAGTGTTTGCCTGACCAATCCCTATAACTGAAAAATATATGCTTAAAATAGAATACAACCACATTAGTGTGCTGCGTATCCGATACGAAGAAGAAGTGAAATCAAAACTCTTATTTTGGTGATTTTTCATAATCTCTTCTCAAAAGGTCCCACCATTCAACATACACGCACTCGATGAACATGCTACCTAGAATGTATTGATTTCAATAAAGTTACATTAATGACAAATATAAGTGCAACCAATCTGAACACCTCCCCATGCCCGGACCTGCTGTAAAACATTTGCTTCGGTATAGAGGTAAAGCGCGTTGCTATGACCGTCTACCAAATTTTTCAGCTGATTTTAATCCCAGACTGTCTACTCGCAGACTGAAAATCAGGAACTGTGTATCCCATGTACTTGTGGGGGAAATCGTCAGGACCATGTAAACAATCGCCCAATCTCCTTCAGGTCCAAAATATGAGGTAAACCAAATCATAATCAATATTTCTCCATTGCATATTTTATACATAATTAACAGTCCCTTCTACAATGTGCATGTTTTCCAGAGATGAGGCTCCTTATCGTCAACCTGCTAGGGACGAGATCAAAGTGGGGCAAGTCAACTGAGGCCGGAAAACTCGAAAGTGTTTTATAACTTCCTTCACTAACGACTGCCACTGAACCATATTTCAATCGGCGTTGGTGGCAAAATTCAATTTCAGTTTACTGTACTCCAAAAGCTCAAAACATGCAAGTGCTGGGATAGGAAGAGCTCTTTAAGTCATTGTCAATCTGCAACCGATTTTCACATTGGTCTCTCCATCCACCAGAAAAATTCCATCTGTTGTCCAATGATATTCCTGCCATACACAACGCTCTATGCCGCAGACTTTAAGCTGTTGTCTGAGGTGACTTTAATGCAATACTGGAACCGGCTAGCGTAAGCTGTTGTCGATGTACCGACGCTGGGAATTTTCCAATGGTCGTCGGACATTAATCGGATTAATCAATCAGATTAGTACAGTTTCACTGGGATTGACTCTAATAACTGCCGATGTGCCACAATATAATTGATCCTGGTGTTAGATTGCATGGTAATAGATAAACTTACGTTTTCCATACTGTTTTCTAAAATTAGATTAACATTATTAAATGGTTAAAATTCTTAGCTTATGTATGGAGTCAAACAAGTAGTATGTGAATGTTCCAATGCAACATAGTGAATATAGTGTATTCAGTGTCGCGTTCTATTTACTATAATGTTTTTGTTTTCGTAATTTCTGTATATGGCTGTCGTCTAAACAATTCATCATGTAATACTCGATCACCATACCTAAGGTAATATTTCAAAAATATTCCGTCCTTGCAAACCCGTTTGCAAGAATTCAAATATAAGCATAACAACTTTGTTAAAATCCCGAAATAAGACATACAATTTTGTTTATTGTTAAAACTTCTTCCAGCAGCAAATATCACCTACTCTTCAAGTACCCAATGGCTTAATTGGTGTGGAATTATTCAGATATTTACTAGAGTATTGTGAAAAATTGCTAACCCAAACAACCTTACTAATAAAATTGACCTAGAGATTGCACGATTGGTAAATAATATACTATATATTTGGAATACGAGTGTCATATAGACAGATAAAGGTGGTACGTGAACACTTCATATTTTGCGTATACATTCGACACCCACTGAATTTTAAATGGCAATGCACGCAGAAGCAACCATGAGACTCTATGTCTAACAGGGTGGTAGAAGTTGACAAAGTATTTGTCAACGTATTTGGATATGGTTTGTTAATATCATGTTAATGTAATAATCACATGATTCACAGAAATTATTATATCGGACTTTTGTTATTCAAATTTGCTAATTATGTAACCCTTCAATACTCGACTGAAAGAGCTGCATGATATGGTTGAATGCAGTGATGGTGCTAATTAGCATGCTCTAAAGGCATGCCGAACCCCAATATAAAGCCTAGAATCAAGCGCGTGCTTCATATAGAGCTACCCTCAAGGTCATTGACAAGTAGACACAAAACCAAAGCTCTGATAAGTGGTAATTTATATGCGTTCATATTTAACCGACTTTGGATTAAAGTGTAACATTCAGCTCCATTTTGCGCGCACTTTCCGGTGCTTTAACAATTTGGCCGGATATCTATTCTTATTTTAGAAATGTGCAAATCTGCTACAATCATCCAGTGGAGATTTTCCTATGCATTGCCCACACATCGCTCAAACTCCACTCATTCGACATGCAACTAACAATGTTATTCAGTTGATCGCAAAGCGCAGAAATAAATCCCTCTCCTTATCACCTAACTCGAGTTGTCATTTTGAAGAAAACTTGACAGCTAGCACAACGCATCGGCTGACTGTTTTTTGATCAACGGCAACTGACCTAATCTGTTGTCGTTTCAAACACTGCGCAAGCAGCACTTCGAACTGATAAACGTTTACACAGGCACTATTTGATCTTGGGGTGTTTGGATCGCCGTGGGAACGAAACACTGGATGCAGTGTGGAAGTTTAAATTTTGCGCACGTCTCACTTCACAGGGTTATCTGTGAACAAGAAACGAATCGTTTGCATACACTTGGCTAAAATGTTACGCTATCGGTCAGTCGGATAAAGACACAACGTTAAATAGCTAAATGCGTAATCTAGCAACACCAAGACGAGTAGCAGTAAGCATGTATTTGCAATCACAAACGGGCTTTAGTCGAATGATAACTGCGTGTCCGCTAAATGTAACTGATCGGTCAAATTCCATTTACCTTGTTAACAATGTGTCAAACGTTACCTTGGAAAAAGTGTAAATCATTCCCACAAAAAAGAGATCCACACAGTTTTCAAGAGGACCTCCGGTTTTATTCTGCGTGCTTCACCTCCTAAGTGAGAAAGTGCTTTCTTCTTCTTGTCCAAATTTATGGCCGTTTAGAAGAAGAACTTGCGCAGCGGAGGAACGTTAAATTATAACAGTGAAGGGTACTATGCAACAGGATAACACCGTGGCTTCAAAGCGAAGCAGTGGTGCAGAATTAGCTTAGATTATTTCACCATTGGCATGTTCTTATTTGCCGTTATTTTCCTCCGTTACTAAGACTGCTTAAAGAAAGTAGACCGTACCCCTTTAAAACAAACCTATTTAGGTCTACGGAAAAAAGACACCATTCCAAACATATAACGAAGCACATTTAGTCGGTGTTAGCAACTTGTATCAACAACAAGTATAAGAAAACTCAAGGTTCTCTGGTCAAATTCAAATTTTGTATGTACAATCTCTATTCATGGCGTGCGAGAACGTCTGTCTTACGTAGTCATTTGGCCTTTAATTCCGTGTTAGAACAGCAGTTTTTATTCGTGAACTAATTTGCTTGGACAAGATTGTGGCGCGACTGCACAAACGACCACATCACTCACCATATAATGAGGAAAGTTGACAAAGAATCCTATCAGTTCCGGTTTTACCAAGGCAGACAGAAACGGAAGTGAAAGAACTTTGTTTATTACAAACGTTTGCTCAACATAACCAGTCCAACCCTTCGAGTTAACTTCTAAGCCTTGCATGACGAAATCAGCATTCACGCTTGTTACTGGAGTTCCTATCGATGTCGCTTCATCTGTTCACAAATCTCTCCTTTACAAAGGATATGGGTCGCGAGGCGGAGTTGGAGACACATGTAACTACTTGCGATCGTCATATTATTAATTCTCTCTCCGATATATTGCAGGCATTTTAGGATAATGTCTCTTAACATTTACAATTTGGTAGATGTGATTTAAGCACTGGCATCGAGGAAACTAAAAGTCTCTTCATGGTCTATATGAGCCTTGTTGTGTTTCGCAATATTTACGTAGTGACGTTGTCTTTTCGATACATTTTGAGGCGCGTTCACAAATAATTTCCTAGTTTTGGTAGGTATGCTTGGAAGGAAAGCAACTGGCTGCAAATGGCTCAAGGCAAATGGCAAAAATGATTGTATATGTTACCCAAACAGTTCCATACACATTTTCCACATTTACTCTGGTTATCTACATGGTAGCGAGATAATTGCAGTGACTTTAAATACCATAGATTTTGATGGTTATGGCGTATGTCGATCTGTGTTGGTGAATGTAGTTGCTCAATTTTCTCAAACACAATTACGTTCTTCTTTCAGAATATTATACCTGGCGATTAGCCACTTGCGAACGTATGAAACTAATGAGGAATCAGAATTGCCTGTGTATGGATACTATTCGTAAGGAAACCTATAGATAAACATTTGCAAACTGCTTTTGATTGCCCAATTTAGTTTTGGGGAACACTTTATGTCAGCAGTAAGCAAATAGCAGTTCCTTTAAACAATCGATGGACAAACGTTGTCAAGTGGAAATAATGGTATTTGAGGGGACGCATAATTGTGTGACTTATGTTCGAGGCGCGTCCAAATATTGGCGTATATTTTAGTTGCTTTATTGTAAATGCATCATTGGGGTTGGAGCACAAATATATGCTGAGATGGAAAATAGAATACCACAGTTCCATCTGCGGAAGCTGTTTTCCTGACAGTACAGAAGCTTGTTGGTAGCACAAAAGCATTCGGGTAGAATTTGATTAAATTCTAATTTTTCTGATGTTGAATTGTGAATTTAAGCTATTAAGGTTTTTGCGGATTTTTCTCTCCTTTTAACTGCACATACATCAGCCCAAAAGTGGCATGTTGATTGAAATTAAGAAACATTTGATTTGACGCATTCATTCCGAAGGCAACCAAGTTTATTTATCAAAGAGAGTAAAATCCCGTAGTTCTGGTGGCGGTAAACTCGTCGCTGGCTGTTGCTGCGTCTTACAATTTTGGAGTTTTCGCTTGGAGGTGGATAAACAAGTGTTTGAAAATGCGGCACTCGTTAGGATAGAGGTCAGGGAGTAGGGTGCATGAAGCAAACTTTCCTAGTCTAGCTATTTCAGGTTCCGCAAATTTGGTATTTTGGCGTATGGCCTAGCATTCTCATGGAGAAGTATTGCTTCCTGTAGGTCGACCAGCACATGTAACCTCTGTTAAATTCTTCTGTGTATTTATATACATTGCTGGCAACATTCTGAGTGTTACTTTGACCTTGGCGCAAGTTTGGGGCAAGGTTACAACCACACTATTATGAGTTTGTCATCGAAAGTTACAATCCGGTAGAGAACAGATTTGTTTTTATTGCAAGGCAAACAACGGCGCGCGAGTCATCAAAATTCGGATTTTGATTTACAGCGAATTTATACCTTAACCAATTAACAAGCGAGTTCGATAGTCAAAATCCTGAGCAGCCGTTTTAAAAATGTCAAATGCGATACAGCTATGTCAGCAGCAAGGTCTGGAATAGTTTTATCCTGGTCTACTTTAGTTAAGGTTCATTCATTGAGCGTTGTTCATTTTCAATGGCATTTTAAACCGCCTTTTATCTTCAATCCCCTTATAAAATTTATGAAACCATTTAAACTGTTATTTTGCCACACGGACACTAGTGTTTCCAGCAAAAAGTAGACAGTGTACGTCGCGCTGTTTCCGCTATATTTTGGCCAATCTTGAAATGGTGCCAGGAGGTTGCACGAATTTCTACTCTGTCAACGTTGCAACAAATATTCTGTAGATATTATAGCGCTTTTCTTAGGCTAAGGATAAATGTCTTCTGATAAAACGCAAAAGAAACCTTAAATGACATACAAGTCAAAGCAGATTACTAATAAGCAAGCAGAAGGCAAGCCGTTAACAAAACAATAGCAAAACTCCGCAATAAGTTTCGTGGCAACATAATACTATTAGTATGCTGCACTAAAAAACTGCTCCAAGTGTCCTGACCTGGACTTGTTCCGTACACACGCTACGTTGCGTCAGTTACCATCAAGCTTTTTCTTGTGCTGCTCCGAAATAATGACGGATTAGTTGCAAATTGAAGGAGTTTGTCTTCCAAAGCGCTTAAGACCATTTTATACCAGCGAACACCAGCCAAGCAGGAAAAAGGCGGCACTAGTTTCATTGCTCATAGATTTCTTCTACTAAAAGTTGTGTTATTTACATCAGTGTTTTATTGTCAAAACATGTCAAAGCTTGCCTGTTTTTCTCGACATAACGTATATGGTTGTATTGCTTGGTTATCATCGGCACCATGGTATGATTTATGTCTTGCTTTTCGAAAATATCTTATATGTTTCTGATCCGAATATTTCGTCTTCTGCTTCAGGCGATTCAACTATCCTGATTAAAGAGAGGAAAGCTTGCAATAGGCCTTTGCACTTCGATCTACTCACAGTCTGTGTGTGATCGGTCAAATTCCATTTACCTTGTTAAAAATGTGTCAAAACGTTACTTTGGAAAAAGTATAAATCATTCCCAACAAAAAAGAGATCCACACAGTTTTTCAAGAGGACCTCCGGTTTTATTCTGCGTGCTTCACCTCCTAAGTGAGAAAGTGCTTTCTTCTTCTTGTCTAAATTTATGGCCGTTTAGAAGAAGAACTTGCGCAGCGGAGGAACGTTAAATTATAACAGTGAAGGGTACTATGCAACAGGATAACACCGTGGCTTCAACGCGAAGCAGTGGTGCAGAATTAGCTTAGATTATTTCACCATTGGCATGTCCTTATTTGCCGTTATTTTCCTCCGTTTACTAAGACTGCTTAAAGAAGGTAGACCGTACCCCTTTAAAACAAACCTATTTAGGTCTACAAAAAAGACACCATTCCAAACCTACAACGAAGCACATTTAGTCCGTGTTAGCAACTTGTATCAGCAACAAGTATAAGAAAACTCAAGGTTCTCTGGTCAAATTCAAATTTTGTAGGTAGAATCCCTATTCATGGCGTGCGAGAACGTCTGCTTACTTAGTCATGGGGCCTGTAATTCCGTGTTAGAACAGCAGTTATTTATTCGTGAACTAATTTTCTTGGACAAGGTTGTAGCGCGATTGCACAAACGACTACATCACTCACAATATAATGAGGAAAGTTGACAAAGAATCCTAGCAGTTCTGGTTTTACCAGGCAGACAGAAACGGAAGTGAAAGAACTTGGCTTATTACAAACGTATGATCAACATAACCAGTCCAACCATTCGGGTTAACTTCTAAGCCTTGCATGACGGAATCTCCATTCACCCTTGATACTGGAGTTCCTATCGATGCCGCTTCATCTGTTCACAAATCTCTCCTTTACAAAGGATATGGGTTGCGAGGCGGAGTTGGAGACGCATGCAACTACTTGCGGTCGTCATATTATTAATTCTCTCTCCGATATCATTCAGGCGTTTTAGGATAACGTCTCTTAACATTTACAATTTGATAGATGTGATTTAAGCACTGACATTGAGGAAACTAAAAGTTTCTTCATGGTCTATTTGCGCCTTGTTGTTTTTCGCAATATTTACGTAGTGACGTTGTCTTTTCGTTGGATTTTGAGGCGCGTTCACAAATAATTTCCTAGTTTTGGTGGGTATGCTTGGAAGGAAAGCAACTGGCTGCAAATGGCTCAAAGCAAATGGCGAAAATTATTGCATATGTTACCCAACCAGTGCCATACACATTTTCCACATTTACTCTGGTTATCTTCATGGTAGCGAGATAATTGCAGTGACTTTAAATAGCAGGGTTTGTGGTGCTTATGGCGTATGTCGATCTGTGTTAGTGAACATAGTTGCTCAATTTTCTCAAACACACTTATGTTCTTCTTTCGGAATATTATACCTGGCGATTAGCCACTTGCGAACATATGAAATTAATGAGGAATCAGGATTGCATGTGTATGGATCCTATTCGTAAAGAAACCTACACAGATAAACATTTTGCAAACTGCTTTTGATAGCCCAATTAATGTTGGGGTACACTTTATGTCAGCAATAAGCAAATATCGGTTCCTTTAAACGATCGATCGAAAAACGTTGTCAAGTGGAAACAATGGTATTTGGGGGGACGCATAGTTATGTGACATATGCTTGAGGCGCGTCCAAATATTGGCGTATATTTGAGTTGCTTTATTGTAAATGCATCATCGGGGGTTGTAACACAAATTTATGCTGAGATGGGAAATATAATACGACATTTCCATCTGCGAATCTGTGTTCCTGACAGTACAGAAGCTTGTTGTTAGCACAAAATTATCCGGGTAGAATTTGATTAAATTCTAATTTTTCTGATGTTGAATTGTGATATTAAGCTATTAAGGTTATTGCGGTTTTTTCTCTGCTTTTAACTGCACATACCTCAGCCCGAAAGTAGCATGTTTATTGAAAATAAGAAAAATTTGATTTGACGCACTCATGCCGACGGCAACTAAGTTTAATTATCACAGAGAGTAAAATCCCGTAGTTCTGGTGGCGGTAAACTCGTCGCTGGCTGTTTCATCGTGTTACAATTTTGTAGTTTTCGCTTGGAGGTGGATATGCAAGTGTTTGAAAATGCGGCACTCGTTAGAATAGAGGTCAGGGAGTAGGGTGCGTGAAGCAAACTTTCCTAGTCTAGCTATTTCAGGTTCCGCAAATTTGGTATTTTGGCGCATGGCCTATCATTCCCATGGATAAGTATTGCTTCCTGTACGTCGACCAGCATATGGAACCTCTGTTAAATTCTTCTGTGTATTTATATACATTGCTGGCAACATTCTGAGTGTTACTTTGACCTTGGCGCAAGTTTGGGGCAAGGTTGCAACCACACTATTATGAGTTCTCTCATCGAAAGTCACAATCCGGTAGGGAAAAGATTTTTTTATTGCGTGGAAAACAACGGCGCACGAGTCGTCAAAATTCGGATTTTGATTTACAGCGAATTTATACGTTAACCAATTAACAAGCAATTTCGATAGTCAAAGTCCTGAGTAGACGTTTTAAAAATGTCAAATGCGATATGTCAGCAGCAAGATCTGGAATAGTTTTATGCCGGTCTACTTTAATTAAGGCTCAATCATTGAGCGTTGTTCATTTCCAATGACACTTTAAACCGCCTTTTATCTTCAATCCTCATATATAGTTTATGAAACCATTTAAACTATTATTTTGCCACACGGACACTAGGGTTTCCAGCAAAAAATAGACTGTGTGTGTCGCGCTGTTTCCGCTATATTTTGGCCAATGTTGAAATGGTGCAAGGAGGTTGCACAAATTGCTGCTCTGTCCACGTTGCAACAAATATTCTGTAGATATAAGGGCGCTTTTCTTAGGCTAAGGATCAATTTCTTTCAGATAAAACGCAAAAGGAACTTAAAATGACCTACAAGTCAAAGCAGCTTACTAATAAGCAAGCAGAAGGCAAGCCGTTAACAAAACAATAGCAAAACTCCGCAATAAGTTTCGTGGAAACATAATACTATTATTATGCTGCACTAACGAATTTCTCCAAGTGTCCTGACCTGGACTTGTTCCGTACACACGCTACGTTGCGTCAGTTACCACCAAGCTTTTTCTTGTGCTGTTCCGAAATAATGACGGTTTAGTTGCAAATTGAAGGAGTTTGTCTTCCAAAGCGCTTAAGATCACTTTATACTAGCGAACTCCAGCCAAGCAGTAAAAAGGCAGCACTAGTTTCATTGCTCATAGATGTCTTCTACTAAAAATTGTGTTATTTACCTCAGTGTTTTATTGTCAAAACCATGTCAAAGCTTGCTGTTTGTCTCGACATAACGCATATGGTTGTATTGCTTGGTTATCATCGGCACCATGGAATGCTCTATGT
The DNA here is from genome assembly GCA_944474145.2 of Dicrocoelium dendriticum. Taxonomy (NCBI): domain Eukaryota; kingdom Metazoa; phylum Platyhelminthes; class Trematoda; order Plagiorchiida; family Dicrocoeliidae; genus Dicrocoelium; species Dicrocoelium dendriticum. Next base: position 88,579,071 of record OX104070.1, read on the forward strand.
CTTGCTTTTCGAAAATAACTTATATGTTCCTGATCCGAATATTTCGTCTTCTGCTGTAGGCGATTAAACTATCCTGATTAAAGAGAGGAAAGCTTGCAATAGGCCTTTGCACTTCGATTTGGTAATACTTTTCCACTGCTAACGTAAATCATAAACCTTAGTATTGAAATAACCCGATGTAAAGATAATGCTGTGTTTTTCTCGCATAACCCTTCTTAATTTTAATTTAGGTAGGCAAATTTCAGGGAGGTGAATTTTGTAAGTGGAGATACAACTGTCTCAACGCAATTGTTCTTGTTTCTCAGTCGTAGAATCACCATTTTGAGTTTATACTTAACACTTCCGGATAGTCAAATGGTTCCCATTGCACGTCACAGAGACAGTATAAATTATCCTACCTACCTTACTGGGGCGATCAATTCTTAAAAGCGCCATCCTTTGCGTCACCATCATTGCTCAGAACAAAAAAATTGCAGTTAAGAATATGAAGTCAAAGGTTCATGCTGCTTTATTTAGCAGCAGTTTAGCTTGTTTGTTCAGGATACATTGTCCGTTGATGTACAAGCTGACGTGTTTATCCGTTCTTAACTCTGCTTTGAGAGACGAGTGTACTGAATGTAATGCTGTGTCAACCATTGGGCGTAGGCCACGCATTGTTTATGGATGGGGCGGTAACAACTTGTAACGTTGCAATTCATTCTTGCTTATCAACATTATGTATTTATTTTCTCCATCTTTTACAATCGTGTAAAGCCTTCTTCAAATGTATCTAATGATATTAGGAGTTAAACGTAACCAGTATTAAAACATTGTCCTGACTGCGATAATGGCGAATTAACAACATGCTTTTTGCGATTGCATGCCTCAGGAATTTCTACAATGGAACTGACAGTCTGCGGCTGCAGAAAACTCGGTGACGTACTTGGCACGGACGTTTCAATTTGCTGTATGGTGGCATGCTTTGTAATCAGCTAAAAGTAATGCACTATCAAATGTCAAACATAAATAGCAAACTCGCAGGCTAGTAAATTCATCCGAAACTTCCAGCGCGCTTTAAAAAATGCCATCAAAGACTTAATACTTGTATTATTTTGTCACAAGTTCGCTTTCCGTATTTGGGCATAAGTTACGAGTGGAAACATTTCAAGCAGCTTGCTGCGTTTTCTGATCCCAATACATGTTTGGAGTTTAACGCAAGGCATGTAGATCCCATGACGGAGATAAAATTTATTCAAGAGTATTGAACGCGAAACCAATATCCAACAACGTATTGGATTGCAATAATGCAGTATCGTATAAGCCGGGCTTGAAAATTCCTTAAACAAAATGCCTATAGCATTTTGGAAGAAATCAAGTAAAAAATACTTGAGTTGGAATGACTTTGTACACCGTAGCACTTAACCATAACGAAACTCATTTTCGCCGGAGGAGAATCTTTCCTTAAAAGACATATGCAGCAAGACCGGTGTTAGGAGATACACAAATTACGTAAATTTTGTTGCCAGGGTACCCGACTCGATTTTTGCAAAGCAACCAAAACCATAAGTGCACAAGCTTTCTTTTTTGCAACTAAGCAAACTGCAATTTGAAGCCCTGTCTTAAGGGCCAAAATTCTGTTTCTCATGGCCAATAATTTAAAACTTATATATATATAATATATATATATATAGGATCAATTCCGGAATCTGATGAATCAGATGACAGAGTTAGTTACGGTATCCTCCGTCACCTGTGGCATATTTCGTATGATTTTGTTGCGCCTTTCCCAACGGTGTCAGAGCTATTATTTGCAATTCTCAAAGTTGGTCTCTCCCCAGCACCGAGTAGCAATGCGAGAGTTAACATAAACGCATGAGAATTTACTTTTCCAGATGAACGAAGGATCATGTTAGATAATCCTGGATTTGCCAGACTGCATTCAAAATGTACATTAATTTGGGGTGTCCAGCAAATCTAGGTTTGTGGCGATACAAAATGATGGCGTCATGCAGTATGAGAGAGCAATCTCCAAATGGTTGAAGGTGTTGAATCACTGCAATCATATCGATAGCACTTAGCTTGATCAAATGACAGTCTGCGGTTTGCTACCACCGCATCACTACGCACTTCCATAGGTATACTAGTCCCGAACTGGGCTTGTTTCAGTCTGCAGTGCATTCAACCGCCAAGTGATAAGTTGAGGACACAATCAAGCAAGACCGATTTGTCATTGCAGACAACTATTGGAACCTGCAATGAACGCTGCAGCACGCAGTCCCTTCAAAGCTTAGAGATTACAAGACCGTCGTGGAACGGCACTACGGTCCGACAGGACGAGGAAAATCGAGATACGTAGCAGAATAATACCTTATAGTAGCTAGTATCTATTGCAAGAATGAGTCGCTGTGTTAGTGTTATTACGAAGGTCAAGGGCTGGTCGCAACCAATTTACTAATATGGCAAATAGCCAATGCAAACCCTCCTATGTTTATTCGACCTGAATCCGTACAAAGTGAACATCAAAGGCTATACCATTAAATTTACATCGAACCGCATCAACGTCACCTGTAAATTTAGCCCTATCACCTATTACTACGGGTCAGAACACCCGATCTGTATTGCGTGTATATAATCCAGAATTGCTTTGGTTAAATATATAGTTCGTGTAATATGTTTAGTACCGACTTTTCTATCTACAAGACCAAGGCCGCACACTGCGGGCGCGATCGCAAAATGACACGTAGAATGCTACCTAGAATTTTCCTATTCTAGGGCATTTTCGTTGAAACTAAAACAAAATACTAATGAAATGCAACATTAGGCCGCAAAGCTTAAACCACATATCGCTAGTCCAGGAATTGCGCCTAGGGTTAGTCGTCTGACATTTGACTCATAGAGTTTTGCGTGCAACCGCAAAGCACACAAACACACGTATTCGCGATACCGTTCTTTAAGTCTAGCGCAATCGGTCTTCTTACAACATTTATACTCTTCCGAATACCGCAGGAATGACGCGCTTAGCTTTATGCAAGCACTATAAAATTTCTTCAACAAATACGTAACTTTGCATTTATTGTTTGGAAAGGAAAATTGAATCCACGAAATAGGAATCATTCGTGTATTCCCGACAGGAATTTTGCTTTTGGCAGAAGGTTCAACCAAAGGTTAATTTTAATCGCATGAGTGCTATTGTTGCAATCTATTGTATGCATGAATTTACGACCGAGAAAACGGCGTCCTTGTCTTTGACAAAACCGAACGCGAAGTACACGGACCGATAGGTGACTTGCAGTAAACGTGGCGATTATACCTGCACGCATTTTCCCCCCTGAAAGAATAATTGAAATGCTTCAAATCATCACCAATTACAAATCGGTAGTGTCGGTTTATTTCGAGTCAGTCTTCACAACATTTCCGCCAATAGAAACCATCAAATTTATCTTTTAGTGCCAAACCGAAGAAAACAACCATATCGGTATTCCGGCACCAAGTCTCAAAAGACTGATTTTACGCTGCACATTCAAAACAAGCTACTTATTTGACCGGAGTGTTTATTGCCCGACTAATGGTGTGTGTACGAAATAGGCGTGGGTACTACTGTTTGCCGACTTATTCCTTGCAAATATAAAAATTGGTCCTAGTCAGCACTTAATGGCGTCAATTGAAATTCGCTAAAGTTGTATGGGCGATACACTTGCTGCGTGTGATTCACATACTGATTATGTTAACCAACGGTAGCAGGTTAACAGCGCCCACCCATCGTTAACATTTACTTGTGAGACAGATGAAGACCATAAGCCACATCTTCTGGACACCTCGCTGCGACGGGACAAGGATGGCTTGTTAAAACGGAGCTTGTACTGAAAGCTTCACATTGGTAGCATAGCGTACGCACGTGCTCAGATTTGTGCAGTAAAGGGATGGCAATGCCTAGTGCATTGTCTGTTTTGCCGTATCGCAACAATCTGCAAACCAGAGGCAATTAAAGCCGAAATCAAATCCATTATCTGATGGATTGCACTCCGTATTCAACAACGAACATTCCATAGTTCAAGTTCAAGCTTAATTGACAGCGAAGGTGATAACAAATAATTTTAACTTGCAATTTTACCGCAGGGAATCAGAAGTATCTAGCCGCCAGATTTCACTTTCTTAGCGAGAATGTTCTGCACATAAGCTAAATCCTCAAGGACAACATGCAGGCCTTGTCCGAATTTTATGTCCCAAATCAGTTCAGCCGCACCTGTAGTGCACGGTAAATCGGGCACAGCCAGGCGTCTAGCGACGCGGCTAGCGGAACAGTGACCTGCCTCTCTGCGGCATGCTATTGGCAAGAAAGAACAAAGTTAGATTTTAGGATGCCTTCTGCACAGAGACCAACGTGTACAAAATAAACAATTTTTAATGGCGAATTATGTTGTATCCAAATAGTTCCAAGTGGACTCCTTAAGCATTTACTGGTACCTGCGAATATTTGGCGCTTAGAATGCAGACGCCTTAGCTATACAAGCATAAGTCGTTGGTGCGAAACTTGAGGTTTCTACGTCAAAGACCAAAACCGTAGACTTTAGGCTTATTTATCTGAAGAAATGTTCAATTTTGTCCAATGAGTACGACAACTCACATACCCGAGTCGGTTTGTTTGCGTTAGGCTAGAAATAGCATAGCCTTCTAAGGCAAACATGAATCAAACTTGCACATACATGAAGAGACTTATCCAGAGAGATTTCTTTGCAACTATTTGTCGTTTTGTTCCACCGTACGACCATGAGACCATATTATTCTTAATGCATCAAAATGCTGTTACGCTGTTTCACTATGAATTTCTCGCATTACTGAATGACGGAATTTATTAAATCCAAGTTGTGCCACATTCGTCTAACTGATTACCTAAATAAGAGCAGTCGCCATACGTACCAGAGAGAAGGGCCACCTGCGATTTCAAATTAGAAACTTCATGAATGATGAAACACAATCTTTTGGAAACAGGTGCAATTGGTGCCATACCTAAATTTGGCTTACCTACCTAAACATTTTTTTATATCTACTTGACCATCCAGGGATTCTATGCGGTCTGGTGCTGTAAAAAGTTACATCATTGATATATATAATCTTTCACAGTTATGATAAAGAACTTACTATTTGATGCATGAGGATTAAATACGTTCCATTTTGGAGCTGGAAAACTTTGCAAAACGCATTGGCTTACCGGCAGAACCACACGCTAGGAAAAATACTTACATTTTAGGTGCTAGTACGAACAAGGAAATAAGATTGGAAAAAAACGCCGGTAAAAATTTGCATGCGGTGTAAAGACTTCCATATCAGTAACAAGTCCAATCTTACTAAATGAGGTCCACAAAATGCTTCATATCGCAAAACTGCTTGCCTGTGTTATTAAAATACGAGACGCGGATATTCCAATTGCCCGCTGCTCCAAAGATACAGCGGCGGTGAGCGATATACATTAGAACATAAAAGGGAGAACGTCATTTCTGGAGAAAATTTTCATTAAGCTTTCCCTTACAACAACTGCAAATATCAACTTATCAAAGGCCTCTTTAAATGACGAGTCAGTCTCGTAGTAGGATGCGTTCGGTCGAAGGCTCCGCGGGCTTTCTTTACGGGACGTACGCTCGTCGTATTAGACCCGGGTGTCTGGAAGACAAAAGAGACTTCGTAAGCGGCTGCACAAAAGCCTAAAAAGTGTCAGATGTGGATGAACGGTGTGCTTGTGTCACGAGTGATGATAGTAGATCAAACGTGAGGCCACTAGATTTTAGGCGTGAAGGTATGCACGGGAGGTGGATAGTCCAACAACACCGAATATTCAATGGGAAATCAAAGATAAGAGGAAACGGCAACCCATAGATAGGCCGCGCTCGAAGCAAATTTGCCTGCTTGCATGCTACAAAGACCCTGTGACGCCTTCCACTCGATACGACAGTCACGCAATCCTTAGAGACAGAACCAACAGAGACAAGATTTATTTAATCCAAACTGATTAGCCTTTGTGTCCAGACCAGAAACATTTTGCACATAAACTTTCCTAAATTTGATCAATGATATTTAAAGGAAGGAAAATGCTAACATTTCTTGAGACTTTTACATGTGGTCAGAATAGCAATGTTTATCACCACCCAAACGCTTTCGGACTTAAGTATTCTAAACCGAATAGGTACATTGATCACGCAACCATTTGCAGCACTGCTATGGCGGAAATAAGCCTGTTTGTAATTAGCATTCAATAGTTGAGAAATATATTTACTTTTGTACATGGCTTCAGTTACTTTTTGACCAGCGCGATTTATCACTGCATGTGTAATTTGCTAATCGAATAGTTCTACTTTTAATGTAATCCACAAAAAGAGGGCCCTTGTGACATATTACTTAATTGTTGCAACGTGTTACTTATAAAACATGTAAACGTAATAACGGAAGTGCGATAATCTACGTTAGGTACAACTATTCAGTACCTGTTTAGTCGCATAGCTCTGCTTATTCTGGCTGGATCCCTTCCTAACACATTGAATAACCATACGTATTTGTAATGGAATTTTGCAGCCAATAAGCAGTTTTAATTTGAGTTCGTGTAAAACACAGTTTATTTAACATTTTTGGTTGTATCCTTATACCAACGGCAACATTTTACAAATGTTTGTAACAAACTGCAAGCTCTTGATAGACAAGACATTGATTAAACGTATTTATCCTCTATCTAAAAAGCAGTTTCTTATTTCTACAGATCTTACTTCCTGCATATTTTTGCTACTATTTAGAGGTTTCTCATTCGTGTCCAATATGCTTACATTTTATTCACACCATTTTGGTTTGTATTTTGTTGCGCCGTCATTGATGCAGTTTGTTATTAACGTGGCCTTCACGGGTATCAAATAGCAGTAAGGTTTCCTCGATTTAATTTAATTGTATTTCGGTATATACCCATATCAGATTTGTTAGCAGATAAACCAGTAGCATAAACGCATGGAACTACAATTTCGCTTTATATTTACAATAAAGGGGTCCGGTCAAGTGCTTTAGAACATTTATCCTATTTGCACCAACGTTTTCTATTGGGTACGCGCTCGACCGCCTTAGATTATGCCGATGACACTGCATTGATTCGTGACGAGTTTCAAAGCGTGTAAACCGTTGACATTTGTTGTACAATTTATGGTTCTACGTACGCAACGTGTTTCGCTTTGTCATACTTACTTGCACACTACTAGGATTAGACCAAACCAGCTCATGTGTTTCCAATAAAGAGGCACAAACTGAACCGATAAATATTTATTACTAACTTGGGAGCTGCATTTCAGCTGGCGGCTCTATAAAACAGACGTTTTTCTTCATATTGCAAACGTCCGATCCGCCTTTGTCAATCTGAGGCACTTGTGGCATCGCCCGAACTAGTCCATCTCGATATGGTGTCTCCTTTACAATGCCTCTCTTACTGCTTTTTGCTATGGTGGTGTGTTCTGCTCAGTGAGTATGACGAAAGTCCCAATTCCTTGCACCGTTGTCAACGGTTATCTGAAGAGCGTTGCTTTTGAGTGTTGGCAAACCTGAGTTGGCAATGATGAGGTTAGACGTGTCGCCCAGCGAACTTCGAGTGTTTTTATCAACTAGCTGTTTTTAATGTGTAATTGCTATGCGTCTGATCGTTTTTTGCAGGCGGCCCAGCTAGCTGTTCATTGTTCCTCAGTCTTCCACATGGCAATATAAACGAATTCACCGACGTCACGACTACATCCATTCTACCCGCAAATCTTCATGGATATAGAATAAAGACTAGGACGGCCATTGACCTACCGCAATTGAAGACATTTCCGAAAGAAGGAATCAATGGAAAACTGTGTACAAATTTTTACAAAAGCCCTTTTTATTATTTTAAATACTAAAATGAGTTCATTGAAGCAACTCCTTCCTGATCAAATTGTCAGTGCAATGATAACGCCAAAGCACGGCACTAGTTAACTGCGGATATCTTTTGTTCACATTAAGTGCTTACTACAGATGGGGAGCGTTTATACATTTGAGCATGCAAATTCGTCAATATAATTACAAACACACACACATCCATAACATTTAGACATTGCTCTACTGGCTTACTACCATGTTAGAGATTTATGACAAACGTTATTTCTGCACACATAGACTGAGTTCGCTTCCGAACACCTTAGCGCATCGCGGCACATTTGTGATATTTGATGCGCAACGAATACGTGGAGTCCGTACGGTGTTTGCTGTCAGGGGGTAGCTGGCGATTTAAGATGCTGCCGTCTTAACCGCCATCCTTCTATATCTGCGAACGTGGGGTAAAATACATGCATAAGTTCAAAATAAGGTTCCTGTATCACGTTGAGATATGTTCCGCGTTTCCTACCAGTAGTTTGCGTTATATATTTGCACGTATTCTTAGCAAGCATCTTAAAATAAAAAGGGAAATTGGTCAGGAATGTAATTCTACGGTGCTTCGTTTTTGAATTTGTACTGAAAATGAGAAAACATATAAAAAACGAGTGCAAAAGATAACATTTTTCGGAGGCCTTCTGACCAAAATTTTAGTTTTAACTGCACCTGTATATTTGTTTGAACTGTGTGTCATAAATAAATATGCATAACCATTTATGTATACATATAAATGTGCGTATGTAGAGTTTCACACTGGCTGCGGGTTCCGGATGAACAGAGAGAATAAGTAAGCAGATTTTCTAAATCTTGGCAAACTAGACTGCAACCAGCATCCAGTTATTGTTAGCGCGTGATAAACTGTTGTGAGTTAAGTGTTTTCTTACTGAGTTCGATTATTAAAGAAGAATTATGGTACAAAAGCGGATGCCAGTAGTGGACTAATGGCACTTCCTCTGCCAAAGGCAGGATATTCTACGCTGTGTCGAGGAAACATGGCATCATGCTTAGGAATGTAATAAAACCCCGAGTTTGTTACTTTTGCATGCATACGGCTTGATGTTCATTGATTTAGATGTGCTTCAGCACTCAGATAATTAATTCATTATGGTTAATTAAGGAGAAGCGGCTACATTTGCAGGACTTACGACAAGCAATATATATCACCTGGAAGCAAAATTATCTCAAAATAACCAGATATATTTCACGATTTCTTCATCAATATATATAAGTACGCGTGTGAACTGGGATCGGCTTTTGGATAGCATTTGTACTATGTGGACAGAAGTGGTGAATACTAAAATGACGCTAGTGTATATCCGGTAACTTTATTGTCCCAGAGATTAGGTGAGATTTAACATAATTAGTTGAAAACGTTAGTATTAAACAACCTTTTTTATATACACACATTTTAAAAAAATGAATATATCTGGTTGGCTAGGTAATTTTGCTTTCACTACTAAATAGGAGCTGCCTTAAACGGCAGATTTGGCCAGATTTATGCTGAAATCATTTAGTTCACTGCTTATTGTATAGACTGGAATTTGGTAAACACTTTAACTAATTAGTAATCTTTATATTCAGTCAGTCCATATGCATAAATAGCAAAAGACAAAGTTGTGAACATTTAGGAACTCGGTGTTTTTCCCCAGGCTCCGTTTTGACATTTTTACAGCCATTGTCAACGGTCAAGTTTTTGTCTGTATTTAACTTTTGCATGCCTCGTTATATGCCTTAATTTGCTTTTCCTGACACTGGTCTGCAAACGGGAGCTTGACAATTAAATTTTTCACGTTCAGTTAAGTGTGTAGTTCATTTGTAAGATATATTCAATCCAGTAAGCCCCGTATTTTGGTTTTCTGCATTAACGCTGGCATTTTTAACCCTAGGATGAGCACCGTGACGGTATGTACTGTAAAGTATTTACAGTTATCATAATTGCTATGCTCTACCTAATACCCATCAGTTGAAATAGTTGCACAAAATACAATGTTCAGTTGTCATGTTTCTACCTACGTTACAAAAATACCCAAACTCTTCTTTTGCAGCACAATGTTCACAGACAGGAATAGCTAATTAACCCGATGCACATTATGTAACCTAAGCTCAAGTAGTATGTCATCAAAAAGCATAAACCTGTTGGCGGATGTTTCTCTAAAACATCAATAAATTTTCAGAATTAAAATATTATTGCCTTATTATCATAAGCGGATTTTTGCATTCCAATGCAGATTTACATCAGTTACTTCATAAAGTTAAAACAATTATATTAATCCAAGCTTACCATGGTGGTTACAAGTATATATTTATCCAACTGCGCCGTTTTCATGTGTCTTAAATGTAAGTCAGGTAAAATTTTACCTTCCTGATATATTTTGGCAAGGTGAAGCGGAATTAATATGGTACTGTGTATTCAACGACACCAGAGAACATTTAAAGGTTCATTCTGTCTGTTTGATCTCTAAGATTTTCACTTTGACTTACAAGAAATTGTCTTTCATATCTGGGTATAGTATTCGCATACGACTTTTATTTTACTTCCTATGTGTTAGTGGACTTATGTATATTATAAATCAAAAGGAACCAAATAATCCTTTATATATAGATTTTATGTAAGTAATAGAGAGCAAACGCAAAACGTCTGAGTCAAAATTGTTGCTTTTGAAACAAACAGGACATACTTTGATGCAAGCGACTCGAAGTTGAAGTTATGGACGGTTAGTAAATTGACAAAATATTAACGCAAAATATAAGGTAAAACTAAAATCTTAGGAAAGTGGATAAATAAATAAGCTGAAAGAAATGCCCTATATTAGAAATAGAAAATTATAACCCGAAATATCTTGCATGGTATATATCTTTTGGCCAATATAATGATCACTGCATCTTAAATCTCATTATAATCACCCAAAATTTATGTCATACCCCAACATTGTGTGCTCTAGCTGGCAAACCAGGTTCCAGATCCAATTTCAACTTTTGACCATATTCACTATTACTTGGATAATTAGTCTCTGCACATCGAATGTCGACTTATATAGTTAAGGCCAACATGTTATCAGCCCTTTGTAGTGTTCACTATTTATATCACACGTAATATTTGGGAACCGTTGTGCCGAAGCTAGTTACATTGACGCATATTAGCGCGGCTTTGGTTAACATATTCCTCAGTACTAAACACATAATACTACAAGGCACCTGCGAATGGATTTCACTAGTAGTTTCATACGTAAAGCTTTTGTTTTGCCATCTCAATTTACTTATATGCAGTTACACCAAATACAACGCAAAACCCAGCATAGTGCTTGCATTGCAGATATTTAAAGGTCAGGGCTACGTTTAGCTTACCTTCGGTCATTCAATTTTCAAAAAATATTTGCATGTGAAATAAAACATATTGTGACGTCGCTAATCGATCTACTCTGGCTTGAAGTTAGCTGAAGTAAGGAATGCGATTGCAGATAATGCAATAACACAGAAACCTTACTATTATTATTATTATGTAATATATGTGCGTTGTAGGTGTACATAACGTAACATGTTTCAGCACTTACAGCAAACTAGCATACGATATATTGGCTTATTTCAATGTCTGGTAAGGTATTGGACACTTAACGCAAAAGGCCTCTTTCGATGATGGTTGTTGTGAAGGCTACGATAGACGAAGCTATTGTTTGATCCATCGGCTAAATAATTAAGAAAAATTGGTAAAGAATATATGCCCACTAATTTTGACACAAAATAACACCATTAGAATTGGCATCGAAGATATTCAATAGAAATTCGAATGGTGTATTTTGAAAGGCTGACAATATATTTTACCCACGTATTCGCTGCCACTAGCTTATACATTTTTCATGCATGTGTATATAGAAGTAAATTGCCGCATGTGGCGAAATATAGCACCTAATATATACTAACAACTAACTTAGAAACTAGCAACATTTTACCTTCGTGTCAACTGCCAATGTAAATTAGAAATTTCGTGATTATATTAGATTTTTGGGCAGAATTTCTTCGGAATATGCAAAAGACATGCGTCCAACCGGTAACCAAATGATTAATACCCAGACCCAGATTAGCAAACAACACTGTTCACAGACACATCAGCTGGCAAACAAAACGTTGCACCCAGTAAAACAAAAGTGGCTATCAGATTTAAGACCTTATAAAGTTAGACGGAATGTTTTTAATCGAAATAACGTAAAGTTTATAATATGCAGCAAAAGGGTTTGTTAGATCTGTTAGCAAATAGCAACACTGAAAGAAAATGGACGTGAAATGAAATTTATTTTACAGTCTATCTGTCAGCAACCTTCCTTTAAACGGAGTTGTGTTCATCAACAATGCGTAAAATAAGAAAGTTAGAAAAGGCGCAGGTAAATCGTTAGTATAAACCCGATGCCTATTATTTTCAATAGTCTATTCCCCGTTAGTAGTCTGTTTCTTGGTGCAGAGTTTTCACCCCGGGATAAATTAGATTTGGTAGCAAATGACTGGGTCAATTTTCCAAGTAAAATTTAGTTTGGACTGTTGAATTATAAAAGCAAAAATGAAGCAGAATTTCTCCACAAATTTCCTGCAAATGATCCTGGAAACATTAAACTTACTCTGCTCAAAATTTACCTGTATCTGTAATTTTTAGTTGGGGTTAACCATTGTTGATTTAAACCTTTCATACATGTTAAACGATAACTGCACGCAATGTATTTCCATGAAATCTGTGCGTTATAACTAAGATTTCGTAGGATTCAGAAGCAAAAATATTTTACGGACCGCGGTCAGTTAGTAAATTTAATTCGTCATCTCATTTCTCACCGAGGATATATGGTAACCCATACTGAGAAAAACAGAAAAAGTCTTAGATGATAGCTGTTTTCTTTTTCTGCAATGCATAAAATATAGTGTTATTAAGTGATTGCTAGACAAAGCGAATTGTAAAACGGATACGCCTTGTTCAGAGCGGGGAAAATGCATTTTTAAGAGACTAATAAAGAGAAGGAGGCACGAGCGCTCTAGTTGCGATGGAACGGTTTTTTTCTCATAATTCAGGAGAGCACGTAAAACACTCAGTTTTATTCATATATGCCTTCGCGCTACTCTGGCGGCACAAACATTTATAAGAAATTCATGTTCATTATTCCTATTATTAGCATATATGCAATTATCGTGGATAACTGGGTTAACATAGGTTGATTACATTCTCATTCCAGAAAACCACAGAAAGAGTATCTTACAGATATTTAACAATCCATTTGCATAAAATATTTTATGTATGCTTTTGTTAGGGCTTCATGTTAATAAAGTCAAGTTTTGTTACTCGCGTGAGACAGTGGCATGATCTTTTCTTTTCTTGCACCACTTTCCATGCAGTAAACGCATGCCGAAGACGACTTATAAGCCGCGGCACGCGCTGGTGCTTCTAATAAAGCACCAAACCTGAGTGATCCAAGCGTAACCGACTAAGATGCTTCTTGCTTTTCAATTTCTTACTTTGGTGAGTTTTGTATTCACCCCTCTTGTATATGTGCTACGTGTATTATTTGCGGTTTCGCATATCTTATTTTCGTTTTCTTATGAAAAAATATATTAGGTGCCATTCATTAGTCACTTAGTTATATACTTGTGCTATCTGCGTGTATAGATGCGCTTTATTTTATTTTGTCAGCAGCAAAATTACTCCTACAATTTCTTTGTGTCGAGTGCGCAAATTATTAAAGTTAAGCTACTAACCTGCGATATTAGTTAGAATGACTGTTTGCAAAGAAAATCAAACGGAAAGTATTTATAGGTCACATATGCATTAGGAATTAACCTAAAGAAAATGACAAAGCACACCGGTGCGCCTGTTTATTTGACTGATGTGATATGTTAATACAGTTTAGGTAAATCTAAGCAATTTAATAAAACAAGTATATAGGCATCCTCACGGGCACATTTTGGGTGGGCAGCGTTATTTTGCGCTTACAGTAAAAAAGCGAAACGCAAGTAATATAAGTAACAATGTGTGCTATCAGAACGTTGATTTAGGCCTTATTGTAGGGAAACGATGACTTGATTTGTAGGGGGGGTTACATCTCTGGACAGCAGAATGAAGAATTCGTTTGTTGGCAACCAACTTAGCTTCGTTGTATTAATAGTTTAGCTGATGTCCTCTCAGTAAGGCAACTGAGGCAGCTGCCACGGTTTGTGACAAGTGTGAATTGGATACGTCAGTGTTAATAAATCATGATGGTGCTTTCTCACTGACCTCGACATCCAACACTGTACAATACATGGACACGTAGTGTGCACTGGAAAGGAGGCGTAAAATTCTTAAACCATGTTGCTTGAATATCCTTAGTCAGATTTAAGTGCGTACATATCGCGCTTTCTATAAGGAAGCCATGTCTAGATCGCGCATCGCACATTATTCTAACGTTGGCGTGTAGCAAGTGCGGAATTATTGATGACTCGAATATTCAAATGTCTTTGGAGTCCATCCATTCGCAATCAGCCCAGGTTGATAAGCGATGACCAATTGGTACAATTAACGCAGGTCCCTTACCTGGAAATCACTTTAACACTGCTGGTTAAATCGATACTCATGGGCAAGCCGTATTTGATATGAGCAAAGTTCACCATTCCGGGCAGTTAAACTGATGTAATTTTCGGAAGTTTAACGGTAAGCAATGTCCCTTTCTCTCTGTCGTTACGTGTAACCATTTACACTACGGATGACATGCCGGGCTTTCACTTATGCATTTAGCTAGCACCATTGCTACTAAATACTCGGAAACAATATGGCCATATTAACGCTATTTTTGACAAGCCGCGTCTGAAGTCAGAATTTTCAGTAAAGTGTTCTGGCTTTCCCTCTTAACTGCCCGTGAAAGAGAAATTTGCTTTATTAAGCCCAGCAAAGTTCATCAAGTACTCAGCTTCGAAGCTTGTAAAGCGTGATGCGGTGTTGCTGCATTTAAACGCTTTGGGGAAAGCCAGAATAACGACGATGTATCATACGCTGCCATCGAGTTATTCTATTCAGCTGGCTTTCGGTATCAATAACCTATGCGTGAGACTAAGTTCAACGGAATTTGTGTTACTTAGACTTTAATTCTTTCTTCTATCCAGTTTACTCATGAGCGTCTCTGCGGAATTACCTTCCATTAATTTGCTTGAAATTGGAGGATAATATTTAGAGGTAGTTTGGGTATTTTACTTGTTTTCGACTTTTGTAAACGTTAGTAGCTATTTCATGTTGCTATTTTGTGGGAATCTGCGTGGTATCAACACATCGCTGAAAAAACCGTGCTAATGTTTCCGTAAAGTTCATGGCGACTGTCTAAATTGTCATTGGTCTGATGTGATTTACGACCAGAGAGCTGTGCACCCACCGAAACAATGGTCTTTTCATCACTTTGGCTATTGCGAAGGATACTTTGTAAAAAATATGTGGTAGTGGGACCTGTGTCAATTGCGCGTGAAATTATGCTGAACAGTGGAATGTGTGGATGGATTATTGGCAAAGTGCAGTCGCCGCCCTGTTGGTGGTTTGCGCCAGCCTAACATTTGCAATAACAACGGGTATCAAACGCTGGCTTCCGCAGAGCTACTTAAGGTTTCTGTAACGAAGTACGCTTAATGCGGATTTTTGCATCTAGGCGTTGCTGTTGACAGAGTTTGCCTGGAAGGCTCAATTGAAGGCCGTGGATTTATTCAGTTGCTTAAGCATACCGGCACAGAATACTTTGCGCATGATTGTATGCTGCTCAGCATAATAATTAAAAAATGTTATCCGGGTCTTAATCCTTCTATGAAGCTTCATATGCTTGGGGGGATACGCAGTGATTCCTGACGCATTTGAAACTGACTCGCAAATTTGGTTACAAACTATGCAGTCAACTTCCAACAGCTGCTAATGTGTAAAAAACTTGCAGTTTTTGAAAGAGATCTAAATATATATTTGAATAGGCAACAACGTAGAATACGTCATTTTGTACAAAAATGTACTCTACCTAGCAGACATAACGGAGGAACAAATTTGCTTGATCGCTTCGGCCGGGAGTTGCATCAATTGTCAGCCTATCTATTACTATTACATTGCTGGGCAACACCAAGTTCCAAACCTGTGGCGCGTTTCCTTTTCTGAATAGCGCATGGGTGATATACCCATACACAGAGGTTGGGTAGCTAGGAGCTCCTGCAGTTCAGCCTTCAGTTGTTCCCTGATGGATTCCGCTTTTTTAATTACGTGAAGATTGAATTCATCCACCAGAAGAACGTGACTGCACGGCCGTGCACGAAGCAGCTTCATTGTAGAAAATGCAGTTTCCATTTCTAATGTGAATATGGATAGGCGGAAAACTATTGATAATGAGCACCCACCTCTAAGTCATTTGTGTATAAGGCAAAAGTGAAAACGTTGTTGCAGCGTCGATAACCGAGAGAACCTAATCTCTAAAGACCGTTTATATATTCTGGTAGCGCCTCGCAAATACAAACCCATTCGTCTCAGTCACCTCCGTTGGCCAATGGCAAGCTTATTGGCGCGCCAATTCAAAACTTAGACACGGATCAATTTAACATGTTTATGTTTACAAAATTTACCCAGATTTTGGGTATCTGACTTTCCGTCCAGGAAAAGTTTATAATTTTCTGGTAGTACATGGTGTGGTACTTAGGTATATTGGTTGCTTTTATTAAAAGAAACAGGTAATCGGCGAAGTTATCTTCATGGTCAAACGGACGTCAATGCTTGGAGTCGGCGTTATCGCGTATATGTTTGTAATTGCATGTCTGTCTATATGACCGGCAAAAAGGAACTTGCTAGCCGTTTAAACTGGGTCTGTCCAACTACTCGGAAAGTTGCGCCAATTTGGTAAGGATACTGAGCATAATATTGAGCTTTCATACCTGTGATCATGGTTTTGCTGCCAGATTGTTCAACTCGGTGAGTACTAAGAGCACGAGTTTTTGAATGTACACCACAAAACCATGCTCAAATATCCTAAGGTTTTACTTATTTTCAGTTAAACACACAAGAACCTGCTACCAGCTCTGTAAGCTACAAGCTGTGTCCAGAAAGCTAACCAACCCACTAGGTCAGGTAACGAAACAACGTGGAATGACAAAAAAGCAAATTCATTAAAACATTAATGAAAAGGTAAATCTAGTTAGGAAAATGTCATCGCATAGTGAAAATCCGCATGACTTGGTCACACTGCTTGGAAAAGTATTAGTTAATTTGTGCAAATAATCCTTAAAAAATCTGCAAGAGTGAAATAGCTCGTATTTGCACTTTAGTTTTCTACTGCGTACGCCAGCGTCACATTTTTTAATTGCTTTCATATCCTAGCTTAGACGTGCGACTGGTTAACCGCAGAAGCCGAGTAGAAGCTAAGTTATAGTACGACACCAATGGAAGCGATTATGCACCAAGAAAGTGAAGTGGCTTCTACGCAATGGAATGCTGCACAGTCCGCTTCCCCGAACCGAAATCAGCCACGTCCCCAACACATTTTTTTCACTAAATTTGGTAGAAGGCCGGACGAAAATTGAACGTACCTGCGAAAGTCAAACAATAATCATGGCCGCGAACTGGAGGTATCTCTAAACGTCTGGTTAAGCAACTTACACTGGATCTGACCTCTAGCATTACCAAAGCGGAAACCGCCGAACCAAAATTCAACCTGGAGCTCATACGCCTGGTCTCGAATAAAGCCCCCGGAAATTCAGTTACATATGCAGAGCTCGTTGCAAAAATCTTCCGGGAGACGGCCTTTGCAGTCTCTTTGTCGCAAACACTATCAAAACCATTAGAGGAACAAACAGCAAACAAAAACATTTGTCAGCGGGTCAGGACAAATAAGTAGTATACCTTGTAGAGCGAGGAAAAAAGGATCCGAGAATAGTGCGCTTACTGATGAATGCTCAACCGTCCTTGAATCTATCTCCATCACTTTGCGGGATAAAGTATAGGGCAAGTAAGTCTAATGGAACTCATTGTGTTTGCTGATGAGTGCCCAAGCCGAGCTTATAAACATATTACTAATTACTCGTCATGCGAATTTTCCAACATTATGGTGTACCCTGACTTATTTAAGTAACTTTAAAACTTTCCGCCAACGTCGAAAACCTTATGCTCTCAAAAAGTTCCCTAAAAGACGGATGCTGTGGGATACGCATTTATCCTGGAATCTCTTGATGGGATCGACATTCAAAAAGAAACGCAGACCAGGGACACAGAAACCAAGACCGTCTAAACACAATGCCCTACAAGACGTGCCAGAACATCTTTCTTACGATGTTTAAAATACACGAAAGAACAATTTAGCAAACTAAAGTTCTTTCGGGCTATTTTTTCTTTGGATAATATTGTGGCGCTGTTGCTCACCTGGTTAAGTCTCTCACCCAATTATAATGGATGCGTCTTTAATATACCACAACCTGTGGTTCAGTCAAAGACAAAAGGGACGGAGGTTTTGTATCAAAGGCGGGAAGTCGGAAACGTCTACTATCTGAACTTTTCTTAAGGGTTGCTGATGAGCTACACAGCTCAAATAATAATGCACCTAAATCAGCACCATCACGAAAAATGTACCCAAGCGAAACTTGGCTTTTGCTTTCACTGATGCTAACGTAGTTTTATTGGCGCACCGGGGCCGAACAGCGTTGCAAATGGAGCATCATTGCCCCATCAATGGTGTGTAACTGCCTACTTTCCATTGGCCAGCATTCTCCTACAAATGCTCTTCACCTCTCTGTGTGCTGTTAGAGACTGTTAAACTGGCATGCTTATATACAACTGCTCAAGGGCAATTTGGTAAACTGGCCGTACCGGATCCTCGCCACGGTTTCACGTCCTTTGATGTCATTTCTATCCATGAGAAGTAATTGCGCAAGGAAGTGGCGGACGTTGACGTTTCGCTACCGTAGAAGCCACTGATCCGGTACAATATGGTGGATAATCTTATATTACTAATACGACTTAGATAGTGTGTGGATGATGCAGATCTGCAGCTCCCAGACTCTTTTTGGTGTCGATTGCTGTTAAAAGCAGATACGTTTGACTAATGGTCCTAGTGTACCGTCTACTAAGTCTACAGCAGAAACCGACTGCTTTCTAGCGAATGCTTTAATATGCAGTTTACAACGAACTTACAATCACTTACTTATCATAGGCCATTTCAATGTATATAGTGTAGGAATTCTTGCCACGTTTGGAGAAGAAATAAATGCCGGTGTAAAAGATATATTAACCTATTTTCTCCTTTACCATCATTTCAATTCCTCACTCAAAACAGAACAGCTAATAGGCCGTCTGTTTTTGGTGTCGTGCTAAACAATAAGGAGCATATGATTGCATTGTTAGCTGTAAACTGCCCACTGGATAGCAGTGATCAAGCAGACATCAGTACAAACTTCGTCTGCCATGCGGAACGCCGTAATGAGAAACTTGAGTCTGTGTAAACCGCCACAAGCTAAGCACGAATATCCCAGCTAGTTAGCGCTACAAATTAGTCGTTCATTGCCGAAGAACCCAGGACTCGCTGTGCTCGAGTTCGTCCACTATTTAAGTCAGCTGACTGCAAAGGCTTCAAATATAAAAATTTGCAATAAGTTTACCACGGTTTATTTTGATAGGAGCAGAACTCAAAAATGAATGACAGTACGCAACGCAGCATGGAGAGTGTACAAATAAGCTGTAGCAGCAAAAACGTGGGAAAAATACCTAGCCCAGCTTTACCATTGCAATCAACTGCTAAGAGAATACAAAGCCGCGTACCAGCAGAACATCGCAAAATCCTTTACTGCTGACCTCTAGCCGTTGTACATGCAAGTCTATAGACTACAGAAATGAGGCAAGAATTTCATGCACTCAGATTGGCTGATGGATTAAGTAGAACGGCTGTGGAAGCAGCGAAAGCTTCAAATGTTTGAATGTTTGCCGACGAAATAAAGATCTGGCGCAGGGTTCCCACGAACGCCACATACCTGCTTCAGCCTGCCTGGGATAGGTGTATCTATGTTAAACCCAAACGTTGCAGCATTTCAAAGTCAGTAAATGCAAGGTTCCTTCTATCCGACATCAGGGCAGCTACCCACACCGGCTTGGAACGCACGTACTAAAACAAGCAACTTTTAAACGTGACTTCGTTGTCATGGTTCAAAATGAATTGTATTGCTCCAGCCAATCAGAACAGTCCTGGAAGACTGGGAACCAACACGTCAAGCTATTGCGACGAGCGTTTGGACAAAAAACAGCTTCATATTTCAACAAATGCTCGGCGCGTATGTTCGCTCTCTTGTGGAATACGCAATTAATGCCTGGCAACCATAGATGAAACACCACCTTACTTCACTTCTGCACCCACAACATCAGGTATCTAAGGACGTATTTGGTATGCGCATTGATGATTAGCGGAAGAGGCTGCAGTGATTGGAGTATTCAGAGGTAGCTATCGCAGTTTACGAGGCGAGCTGATTATGCCATTATTGATCCTGCGAAACCCATATCATATGTGCCGCTCATTACTGTAACCAAGCACCAATAAAAACCTGAGGGGCCATTCTTTGAAACGTGTTGTACAGTATAGCCGCGTGTGCGCCGCAGACGTTTCTCTTGCAGTCATGCCTGTCACCCGTGGAATGCTCTCCTAGAATCAGTTGTCTCTGCTTTTATATTATAAGTATTTAAAAAGCGGTTGGATGATGCAATCATGAACTTACTTTTTGCCACTTAGCCTTAAATCATCATTATACACATAGAGTAAAACACGGAATGATTTGAAGTTAAATGTAATTGTTGTTAAAGTAAACGCATTGCAGGACATGTGCGGTGCAAATTATAGGCCCTATTTTCTATCTAAAGTAATTGTGTAACCATTATTATTATTGTTAAGTACAACTTACAATTAACTCTTTAACGAGATTCGAAAAACAACACAATTTAACCCGTATCAATTCCTTGTTAAATGTTTATTGTACGCTTTTAACTTCTTATAAAGCGGCAATGTTCGGCTAACTCCCTAGATGCAGTAAATCTTAGTGGGTTTATGAAGTACCTTTACAACCCATTGTGCGTGTAATTTGTAGGGGATTCACAAACGGTTGTAAGTGCAACTCAGCAACTAGGATGTTGATAAATGCTTAGAGGAGAAACCCTACTATATTAGTTAGGTCAAAATTCACTAACGCATCAGGAACGTAACATAACTATATGAAATTGTAAAAGCAGTTTTAACCTTGTTTTTTCAGAAATCTTAGGGATCGAGTTCCGGCACATCTTAATTCACTAGTCCGCCTAAACAGGGAATCGCACACACTAAACTGTGGGTAAATAAATGCTAAAGCATAGTAAGCCTAATAATTATTTCGTGCGTATTATTTTTCATAGGTACTTGAGATGTCGCAGTCTATGTGAACTTTTCCTTCAGTTAAGAAACATTCCTTATTTGCAAGTAGCAGGGGGATTTATTAGGGTTTTGTGTAGATTTGTCGCAGTTAGACAGAGACAAACAGCCACCACACATCCAGGAAAGCGCTAGACGGTCGTTTCGTCCTATTGGGACTCGTCAGTAGCGCGCACCGCCGAATCCTGCCGAATTCGAACCCACGAGCTTACTCTTGCGAGTCAGCGACTTACGTCATTGAGCCATGGGCGACGGCAGCCGACCACCATGACTGATATCTAACTGCGATATAGCGCTGCTCATCCTCCACTGTCTTGCATGTGATGAATGTGCAGAGGACAGGGCTG